>CM054061.1:10379503-10554927 GCA_028641055.1 Alopecurus myosuroides | reverse complement strand
GCTGCGGCCGATGTCGTGGTCTGGATGCCTCCTTGCAACCCTTGATGAGCGGAATCAAGGCACGGTGGCGGAGTTTGGCGGCGGCACGGAACAATTAAAGGATGAACGTAGCCGGCGGCGGCCTTGCTACGGAGACGAGCTTGAGATTCTTGTGGTGTTGCGGAGCGCAGGGAATGAGGAAGCAAAGGAAAGGTTGGAGTGAAACGTTGGGGTCTAAGTTACCCTCTGGGCTCTATTTATAAGGTGCGGGCGGATAAACCTATCCTAACGGGCGGAATCCGGAAATTTTGGGGATAACGGTCATCTGTGCGAATTTTTCGAGATATGCTTTAAGTGTTGAACGTGATATCCAGACAGAAATAAGAAGGAGATCTTCTCCGCGGTATCAGGATTAATTATCGAGTAAAGTAAGTTGGGCTTTTGACATTCTTGTCAGGGTGTTGACCCGAAAAGTTAAGCAAAACACTTGGACAAAAGCCGGGTTACTATATGGCCACCATGGAGTTAGGCCTAGCTATTTATCAAAGCACCTTAACCCGGCCTCCATGGACTTGTGCATTTGACATTTTTGCAGGGAATAGCGAGCGCTTCAAAGAGAAGCTCGTGAAGCCCAAGCTATTCTAGGGACTACTGATGGAGGGATAATAACCCGGTAGGCCAACTCCAAGGTATAACCCGGCCCAAAGGACGCTGCGCAGGATCCGGCTAAGGATAAAGAAACTTCTGGAAGGCCCAAATTTGTAGGCCTCGTAACTCGGATTGTGAGTTACGGTAAGGAAATTTAGGGTTTGTATGCGGTGTCCGGGTAGGATTCAGGGTGTGCCTTGGAGGGCAAGCCAGGGGGTACGGGTGCTTTATAAACCGACCCCGAGGTCTAGTTGAGAGAGATCCAAGAGTTCTAGCAATATCGCCTAATATCGAATATCCAGTGTAATACCAGAATTGAAGTTATTATCTTGAGATCGGAGACTCGGCGACTTGATTGCCGGCTACCAGATCGAATATCATCATGTTTTCCTCGGAGCTAAACCCTCTCCCAAACGCCTGTGTCGTCTTGCCCCAAGATAAGTTACCCCTGGTAACGTCTGCCGTGATTATCCCACGACAGTATTGCCGGCAGTGACTCCAGTCTGCAATGTGGGTAACCCGGCTTGCACGTTTGCCGGCTGTCCTCCTCCAGTTGCGGGCTGATGTACTGTTCCTTGGTTCGCAGCTGGGATTGGTTGATCCTGAGGTGTGATGAATAGTGCGTCCGGGTTTATGACTCCACCCATTGCCGGTAATCTAGTCTGGTGCCTTTGATGCACCCTGGTTGTCTCTTCCCGGAGCCGGCTCTCCAATGCATCCAGCTCACGTTGGCGCGTGGCTATTCCTTGTTTTTCTGCTTCCACTTGTCTCCTCTGTTGCTCCAATGCACGACGGGCTACATCCAGATCCCTAGCACGTGCCGCTGCGTTCTCCGGGGTTATGAATGTGGCTAGTATGATGGGATCCAGGATCATGTTGTTATTGAACAGGGCCGGGTGTTGTGGATTTGAAGGACCCACCCCTGGCGTCCGGTTCGCAAGATACCTGAACATATTTGCCTGCAACTCGCTATCCGCCGCACGGCTGGTAACTGAAGCCGACTCTCCGTCAACCCTGGCCAGAATCGGATTTCCGTCAGTCGGATTTTGCTGCTGGGCCAATGCTTGCACTGCTCCGACCGCGGTCGTGGTCACGTTCCCCTGATTAAGATTGGTTGCAGGGGCCGTGTAGACCGCGACCTGGCGCACAATGCTTGGCTTAGACTCATATTCTTCCTCATCACAGCTATCCTCCTCGTACCGGTCCTCCAGCAGGTGTAGGATAGACTCGGTATCATCTTCTCTCATGACCCGGACACGCGGGGTCCATGCCGGCTCCTCCAGCTGTTCCCTCTTCGTGGTGGGCTCTTCTATCGGATCCACCATCCCAACCGATTCTTCTCCATCCGACTGAACATAGGTGGCCTCCCCTGACACAGAATCAAATCCAAAATCGTCGGGGATTGAACCGGACGTACGTACCATGACGATGAAGACATTGACCCGGCCGATTGTCCCGACAGATCCGGATTCGAGCAGATCCGACTCTGGCCCCCAGCCAAAATCGTCCACCATCTTCTCTCCTTCGGGGTTGGTGTAGATCTCACCGATGACGAGGTTCTTCATGTTCTCCCTAGCTTCTCCCGTGATGTAAACACGTTTGGACGTAGGCCCCACGGTGGGCGCCAACTGTCGTGGGATAATCACGACAGACGTTACCGGGGGTAACTTGTCTTGGGGCAATTCGACTTCGGTGTTTGGGAGAGGGTTTAGCTCAAGGGAAACCATGGTGATATGCGATCTGGTAGCCGGCAATCAAGCCGCCGAGTCTCCGATCTGAATATATTATCTCAACTCTCGTGTTACAAAGGATACTCGAATATCTCGTGATCGTGTGATTGATATCTAATCTAACCCTAGGGGGTGGCTTATATAATATCCGGAACCCCTGGCTTACTATCCAAGGAATACTCGGAGTCCTACCCGGACACTGCTTACAAACCCTAAGTTTCCTTATCGGAACCCACAATCCGGGTTACGAGGCCTACACGCTTGGGCCTTCTAGAAACTCCTTTTCCCTAAGTCGGGTCTTGCGCAGCGCCCTTTGGGCCGAATTACACCCTGGCGTTAGCCTACCGGGTTATCATCCCTCCATCAGTAGTCCCCAGAATAGCTTGGGCTTCACGAGATCCTCCTTGAAGCGCATGCTATTCCCTGCAAAAATAACGAACATACAAGTTCATAGAGGCCGGGTTAGGTTGCTTTTATAAACAGCTAGGCCTAACTCCACTGGTGGTCCATATAATAACCCGGCTTTCTCCGAATCTATCTTCATCTTCCCGGGTAAACATTCCGAGGAAAACATAGAAGACCCGGCTCATTTTGTTCGTTAATTAGTCCGGATATCGCGGAAGTGTTTTTCTTCCTATCCTTTCCGGATATCGCGCACGGGTACTTTAGTGCTTATCCCAAAAAATCCGGGCGGGTATCCCTCCTTCCCGAAATTTTTGGCTCCCGCTCGCTCGTCTAGGTTTCCCCACCCGCGTTTATAAATACGCGCCCAAGGGGGTAACCCTAAGCTTAACGTTCCATTTCTCCACCGTCTCCTTCCTCTCCGGTGCTCTCTCACTCGAGCACGCAGCCGCGCCGCCACGGAGCCCACGGACGCACCGCCGGAACCGAGTCGCCGCCATTTGCGCTCGTCCTTGATCCGCGCCGCGCCGCCGTCAGTCCCCGCCGCCGCGCCCCCGAGCTGCCCACCGGTAGATCCAGAGGGGCAACGCAACTGTGCCGTCTGCCGCCGCCGTGCTCTCCTTTAAACCACGCCGGTGAGCTTTCTTCCCCCATAAATTTTAACTTCAAGCTTTTCGCTCGAACTAGATTGGATCTAGGTCCGCCCGTAGGCTAGTTTCTTGCATCGATTTAGATCTCTCATGCCTTACTTTTTCTCATTCAACCACTTAAGCTAGGCTTGGCAGCACCATTCTATCACTCAAGGTCATAAGTTTCCTTGTAGATTTCTCCGCAAATTTCTTCGTCTAGATGCAAACTGTCAGAAATTCTCCGTAGTTGTTCTTCGATACCCGGATAATCCACTATTTCCGGATCTTTCAGTTATTCTCTAGTTAATAAGACAATCAACCCTCTTCCATAATTGCTCACTGATACTCGGGTTACCTGCAATTTCCGCAACTGCTCGTTGATACTCAGATAACCCGTAATTTCCGTATTGCTCATTGATACTCGGATAACCCATAGTTTACGGGTCTTAGTTACTCATGTTCTGCACTCTTTGTCTCGTGTTTTGCAGACCGAACAAATGGCACCCAAGAACAAGGGAAAACAGCCGGCGAATCCAAGGCCGACTCAGTCCATATCCGCCAACTGGGCGCGGTCTACCGTGACCAAGGCGAAGCTAGATGAGCTTGCCGAGTCTTGTGTCCTCCCTTCCCAGGAGGATATCTTATGGAGAGTCCCTGGTGATGAGACCCGGCCTACCCCTGGCCCCAACGAGGTAATCTGCTCGTCACTCCTTTTTTCGTGAACTTCTTAGCCATTATGGCCTCCGAGTCTTTGACATAGAGCCTAACTCTATGTTAAACATCACTCGTTTTATAGTTCTCTGTGAGTCATACCTGTGCGTCCCTCCAAACCTTGCTCTTTTCTTAGAACTGTTCCAATGCAAACCGTGCCGCGAAAGCGGTGACGGGGCCCTTTTGGCTTGCGGCGGAGTGTCCATCCAACGCCGAAAAAATTCACCTATGCCGACTCTGAGCCTTAACTCTCATGTTAAGCATTAGCAAAAATCTTTCTTCTACTGCCGGGACACCTCCCCACCCAGCGAAAATAAATTGCCGGGTTTCTCGGAGGGCCTCCTCGATCTCTCCGACACTTTCAACGCCTTTGCCTCTAAGTCGGACAGAGAGTCCATCCAACCCCTCCTAGCCAAGATTGATGTCCTCTCCGCCTAGGATCTCCTTGGGCTTAATCTAGTAAAAACTTGGGTGAACTTCCGGATCCAGACCAATTCCATTCGGTCCAAGCTGATGTGCGAATACTCGGGACACGTCACGCACGCGCTCCGCTACTCCTCAAGGAATTATCCGGCTGGTGATACGAACAAGATCATCAAAGGTTTCCTGACTGAAAAGGTGGATGTGATCCGGAATATAGCCGGATTAGATCCATACACTCGCGAGAATCCGGCTCCCGCGGTAAGATCCGGTACTTATTCTTTTACTCTTGTACTTTTACTTGATACAACTACTAACTCTCACTTTTATGCCTTTATCTCAGGCTGATAACGCCTTTTGGAACATCGAGACTCCCCCTACCTCCGAAAACCCGGAAGAAGAAGAAGAGCCGGTTGACACCGATGAAGGTATCATCTGGGTGTCAATCATTTTAACCTTTGTTACTTCGCCCTCCCATATTTTCTCTTTTTCCGACTATGCATTTGTGGCTTTCAGGGATGGAGGATAAGGAGGACAAGGACGACAAGGAAGACCCGGAGGAGACCGAGAGCGACAAAAGCGAAGCCGAACCGGAAGTTGAAGTTGGGGCCAAGAGGAAACCCCGAGGGGTGGTATTCAAGGTTCCCTATTCCTTCATGTCCTCCAAACCCTATTCATTTGCTAATATGTGTGAACTTAACCAACAATTATCCACTTCGCCACACTTGAAGGACCCTCCTCCGGCCAAGCGCAGGGTGACCCGGAATTCTCCGGGTGATGATCCCCTCAACCCGGGCATCCCCACGTCCCCAACTCGTCGTGCCGGTACTTCCCCATCTTATCCTTCCAATTCACCTCAACGACAACCTTCCCCCAACCATCCATTAGCCGGACAGTTCCGGGTCTCACTCTCGGATTCTGTGACAGCCTCGTCCGCGTCTAGCAGCGAGCTTCCACCGGACTTCGTGGTGAACACTGGGTAAGTTATACTTTTTGCTATATGATATACCTGCACTTTTGATAACCTTCACTCATTGCTACTGACCATTTCTCTTTACTTTCCTTAGCGCCCAAGTCACAATCAGTGACCCGGAGGACATAGAAATGGATACCCGGGAAACTGAAGATCTGGTTGATAATGTGAACACCGCGACTGGCGGCCTTGAAGAAGAAGAAAAAGGGCAAGACCCACCGACAGACTCGGCCAGGCAGGATGTCGGGTCTCCCAAGCCAGCAGATGGACCCGGGGATGACGATGTGGAGGTCCTAGGCGCAAGAATGGGTACCCCCAACCCTGACACCCAGACCACCCGGGTATCACCCCCAAAGCCGGAAAAGACTCCTCCTCCGAGTGACCAGGCCGCCGGCTCTTCCGGCACCAAGCCTGAGGATATGAGCTTTGCTGAAATGCTTGACGCTCTGCACACCCTCAGGGATGATGAAGAAGGCATCCTAGAAGTCTTGGTAGCCAAGCATGAGGTAAATTGCACTAACACTGCTCATATATTCGTCTAGTCTCCAAGTTCCGAGTGAACTTATGCATAATTTACTTGGAACTTTCACGGATATCCAACTGATATTTCTTTTTTTGTCCGACTAACACTTCCTTGTGTTTCCACGCAGGCATACGTAACCCACTCTGAGAAGGCGTTGGCGAAAAACACCAAACTTCTCAAGGTGGAGACGAAACTGCGTGAGTCGGCTGAATCTGATGCCAAGAAACTGGGAAACTTGCAAAAAAGTATACAAAGAGATCCAATTCTGCAGAAGATAGAGTGAACCAGTTGTCGGGCCAGATTGCCGATACTTACCGTGCTCTGATTGGTAAAGATTCCCGACTGACTAATCATAACCCGTATTTTCATCCTGATAAACACTCGGAATTCCTAACTTGAACATTTCTGCTTTTCTGCAGGGCCGGATGAGGAGATTCCGGATGAAGATGATATAGCTAAGTTGAAGACCATAAAGAGCACCATCCGACAACTCTGTGCCGGCACCAAGTGGATTCTAAAAGCTGTCAAGTGGCTAGGCACTTGAGATGGTGGTTTGAACACGCTGCTTGATGCGTGTTCCACCATCCCCGAGTGGATCGAGAACTGGAAACGTTCGTCATGCCGGGTTGGAGTGACCCGGGGGCTTGCTTTGGCGAAAGCGTACTTTCCCAAGCTTGAGACGGCGAAGCTCGTTGGCGGGTTTCCAGAGTTCAACTATGACGGCTCCCAGTTTTCAGCCAAGCATTACAAGGCCATCCAGACAGAAGTTCGTCACTCGGCTAGTCTGATTGTCGATAGTCTGGACGTCAGTCGGATTGTGCCACCATATGATGCTGAAGATAAGGCAATTAAGTCGGATCCCCTAAAGCCCTATGACATGCTGGCACGATGGAAGGCGGAAGCTGCTCGGATGAGGGAAGAGGCCGTGAAGAAGAAGGCTGAGGCTGATACTGCACCTACTAGCTCCACACCGGTTGTTCCTCCTCCTCCGCGTGCCGGTACTGCTGCTGACCCGGATGCTGCTGCCGCAAAGACCGTTGAAGAACAAGTCAAGGATCAAGACACGGCTGCCAAGGGTAAGGGCAAGATGGAGGATTCAACCCAGGATGCCGAGTAAACTTTTTAATCCCTTACCATGTCAAACACGTCATTCGACCAATGGGCCTTTTAAACAATTATTCTTTTGATAGTGCGCCTGTGGACTTTTTTGATACTACTATCGTGGTTTGTAATACATTTAAAACCTTAATGGCTTTCGTGGCCCTTCTGGCCTTTGCGTAAATTTGATATTTCCCTGTCTTTTGAACTTTTTCATTCCTGGTTTTCCGGCTTTCCGCTATGGTTCCTTTTGTGAGACTCGGTTTCCGGGTCTCATGGGTTTTGACAAGTGGACTTTTTCTAAGTCCCCAAGGCCCCAAGACTCAGATTTTTGGGTTTTTGAGCTGAATAGCTAGATAATTTGTTTCTTTTTTCAAATTCCTAAGTCCCCAAGGCCCGAATTTCCGAGTCTGGGGTTTTGGACTTTTCGAAAAGAACAAATTATGTCGGCTAAGGCCCAAAACCTAGAGCCGTTCACATAGGTTTTGAAGCTATGCTTAATATACTTTGAGTTTCCGGCTATTAACCTTGTACTCTGCATAGCTTGTGGTTTAGATGACCCTTTTGACCTTCTTCTACTATAAGCCGGCTTTCGCATGGATAATCAATGTTGCTACAGCTGTACGAAGACAGGGTCAGGCAAGTCCCATCGGGCATCATGACTGATTGTAATCGTACGCTAGCAAAGCATGCCACTTTAGTGCGAGTCACATCAAGCTTAAGTAAGAAAAGTCAAGAAAGTTTGGCTCCTTTGTCCGGTTATAAGCTTGCAGCCGTACTTATTACAAGTAATCGGCCCTTATAACTCAATGGCATCGTGGCCGGGGCTTTGAGTTTGCAACTGTGCTATTCAAGCAATCAGCCCCCAAGACCTAGATATATGCAATTTACTAGAGAAACTAATATACTAAGAACAATAAATAATACCTACTTGGAAGAAAAATAAGAACACAACAGAAAAATAAAAACTTGATGAAAACACACAAAAAAGAGGCAATATATTGTTTAACCATCTCTTTATTGATATGAGAAAAGTAAGGTCAGCAAGCCGCCTCATTAAAAACCCTCCAGTCCCCTTAGGTACCCTGGATAGGAAAAGAGTGCGTCTGAAACCTGCTGCCTGTTACATCGTGTAATTCCACTTGTGATTCTAGCCTAAACTAGGTATAGTAGGGACGCAGCTGAGCCACGTTCCATGGTCTTTCTCTTTCTTGCATAGATGAAGTGGTGTGAGCGGTGTCATTAACAGTGGCCGACTCTTCCCTTGCATCTATCAAGTAATATGATCCATTATGCAGATTCCGGCTTATGATGAACGGTCCTTCCCATGGTGGGGATAACTTGTGTTTTCCTTCCTTTGACTGTACCAGGTGCAAAACCAGGTCTCCTTCCTGGAAGACCCGGGTTTTGACTCGCCGACTATGATATCTCCTTAGATCCTGCTAGTATATGGCTGATCTCTCCAAGGCTTGTTCCCTGTGTTCTTCTACCATATCCACGGCGTCCTGCTGGGTCTTCTCGTTCTCCACCTCGACATAAGCCGACACTCGAGGCGAGTCATGAATAATATCACTCGGCAACACCGCCTCTGCACCATAAACCATGAAAAACGGTGTCATCTGAGTAGATCTGTTAGGTGTGGTATTGATTTCCCAAACCACTGAAGGTAACTCCTCAACCCATGCGCCAGCAGCTCTGATACACGGGACTCGTAACCGTGGCTTTAATCCACGGAGCAACTCCTGATTTGCCCTCTCCACTTGTCCATTAGCCTATGGGTGGGCCACTGAGGCTATGTCAAAGCGGATGCCGTTGTTTCCACAGAACTTTTCCATATCACCTAAGTACATGTTGGTTCCATTGTCCGTTAGTATACTGTGAGGATACCCAAACCGATAGATAATCCTTTTCAGGAACTTGACTGCTGTAACTGCTTCACAATTGGGAACTGGCATAACTTCAACCCACTTGGTAAACTTATCAACAGCCACCAAGAGATGTGTCTTTTTGCAAGGTGACATGTGAAAGGGGTCAACCATATTCATACCCCAAACAGCAAACGGCCAGGTTAACGGGATAGTCCGCAATTCCATAGCCGGCACATGGGATTGGCGAGCGTACCTTTGACATCCGTCACACCTTGCCACCAAGCGCTCCGCATCTGCTAGGGCTGTGAGCCAGAAGAAACCGTGTCAATAAGCTTTAGCCACGAGAGATCTTGTGGATGCATGGTGCCCACAGTAACCTTCATGGATCTCCTTCAAAATCTGTCGGCCCTCTTCTGGTGCTAGACAGCGTAAAAAGACTCCTGTTGCACTTCTTTTATACAGCTCCCCATTGATGATAGAATATCTCTTTGCTCGTCTCAGAATTTGCCTTGCTAACACTTCCTGCTGTGGTAACTCGCCCCGTGATAGGTAGGCCAGAAACGGCTCTGTCCACTCGGGAACAGCACGTACTGTGGCCACGAGCTCCAAATCCGGGTCTTGGTTTGTCACCTCTTCTTCAGACTCGGTTTTAACTGATGGCCGCCATAGCTCGTCCAGGAAAATATTGGGTGGAACCGGCTCTCTGCGCGAGCCGAGTCTAGCGAGTGCGTCTTCCGCCTCGTTCTTTCTTCTATCTATATGCTCCACCTCATACCCGGAAAAACACCCGGCAACCCTGTCCTCCTCTCTGCGGTATGCTGCCATAGTTGCATCTTTTCTATCCCATGTTCCTGAGACCTGCTGTACCACAAGGTCCGAATCTCCAAAGCATCATATCCTCTTGATGTTCATCTCCTTGGATACCTTCACTCCATGCAGTAATGCCTCATACTCGGCCACGTTGTTAGAACAATCAAAGTGAATTTGCAACACGTAGCTCAACTTGTCTCCATTGGGTGATGTGAGCACCACTCCAGCTCCTGATCCCTCGTATTGCTTGGAACCATCAAAGTGCATTATCCAAGACTCGAAACTTGGTGTCATTGTGGGCATGCCTAGGCTCGTAGTTGATGTGATAATCTCCCATCTCGATTGCCCACTTGGCTATTCTACCTGTTGCATCCGAGTTTCTGATGATATCCGACATTGGTATAGAGCTAACCACTGTTATAGGGTGTTCCTGAAAATATGGCTTCAATTTCCGGCTTGCCATGAAGACCCCGAAAACCAGCTTCTGCCAATGTGGGTAGCGCTGCTTTGCCTCCGATAATACCTCGCTGACGTAATAAACCGGCCTCTGAACCGGATGATCTTTCCGATCCTCCTTGCGCTCGACAACAACCACTGCGCTAACCGCCCGAGGCCCGGATGCAACGTACAATAACATGGGCTCTTTAGGATCCGGGGCTGCTAGGACTGGTGCCTCAGATAACTGCTTCGTTAGTGCCTCGAACGCCTCATCCGCCTCTTGGTCCCAAACGAATTTATCAGATTTCCTCAAGAGCCGATACAAGGGCATTGCCTTCTCTCTGAGTCTTGATATAAACCGGCTCAGCGCTTCTCACCCTGTATGCTTCTGAACATGCTTCAGGTTTTCCGGCTTTTTCAGACTCTGGATAGCTTTGATTTTATCCGGGTTTGCCTCAATCCCTCTCTCTGAAACGATAAATCCGAGTAGCTTCCCTGCTGGAACTCCAAATACACATTTTGTCAAGTTAAGTTTCATCTGGTATCTTCTCAGATTCTTGAATGTTTCCTTTAGATCATCAATAAATGTCTCCGCTTTCCTGGTCTTGATCACCACGTCATCCACATAAGCAGGAACGTTGCGTCCGATTTGGTCCTCAAAGAACTTCTGAATACACCGTTGATAAGTTGCGCCAGAATTCTTCAATCCAAAAGTCATGGTCTTGTAACAAAAGGCCCCAAACGGGGTTATGAACGACGTTTTCTCCCAGTCTTCCTTCTTGAGCTTGATCTGGTGATACCCGGAATATGCATCCAAGAAACATAATAGGTCACTTCCAGCCACTGCGTCTATGATCTGATCTATCCTTGGTAGTGCAAACGGATCCTTTGGGCAATGCTTGTTGAGACTCGTATATTCAATGCACATCCTCCACTCATTGGTCTTTTTCATCACGAGAACCGGATTTGCCAACCAATCCGGGTGAAATACTTCCATGATAAAGCCGGCTGTCAACAGCCGAGCAATTTCTTCTCCTATAGCTCTCCTTCTTTCCTCGTTCATTTTCTCAGGCCTTGCTTCACGGGCCTGGACTTGGGATCAACATGCAAGCTATGCTCTGCTAACTCCATGGGGATACCCGGCATATCGCTAGGCGTCCAAGAAAATACATCCTGATTTGAACGGATAAACTCCACGAGTGCTTTTTCTGGCTCATTGTCCAGGTTAGACCCTATAGCAAATTGCTTAGAAGGATCGCCTTCGACAATGGCCACCATCTTGGTATCTTGTGCTGCTTTGAATTTTGCTCTCTCATCCTCAGTGTTTGGTCTCTTCAATGCTGTTCTGTCATCCGGGTCTACTTGAGACCGGTAATACTTGAGTTCTTCCTTCCTGCAGGCATGTTCTGCCATTGCCGCGTCTCCTTCGTCACACTCATCTGCTATAATCCGATTTCCATGTATGGTAATGGTTCGCTTGGGACCCGGAATCTTTAGCTGTAGGTATAGTAGCACGGCCTGGCCATGAACTTAGCGTAAGCCGGCCTTCCAAATAGCGCGTGATAAGGGCTGCGCAACTTTACCACCTCGAACGTGAGCCACTCAACCCGCAAATTGTCCTTCGATTCTCCAAAAGCAACCTCCAAAGTGATCTTTCCCTCGGGGTACGCCGAGTGACCCGGCACGATCCCGTGAAAAACTGTTGAACTTTTTCGTAGCTGAGACACCTTAAGACCCATGCATAAGAAAGTTTCCCAATATAAGATGTTGATGCTACTTCCACCGTCCATTAGGACCTTTTTTAGCTCATAACCATTGACCTTCGGCGCAACAACCAATGCTAGCACACCCGGATGTTCTATCGTTTCCGGGTGATCCCTTCTGCTCCACGTCACCTCTTGATCCGACCATCTCAAGTATCTCGGAACAGCTGAATTGACCGCGTTCACTGCTCGTTTGAGTATCTTTCTATCCTTGTTGGAAGTTCCTATAGTATGTACGTGATATTGTCCCAACTTCTTGGTGTTAGCTTGGAAACCTCCAGCTCCCCCCTGGTTGTTACCCGGATTTCCGCCTCCCGGGTTGCCTGCTGAGGGTGGGCCGTTGCCCGGGTTTCCACCCGGACCCGGTCCTCCTCCCCGACCTGCACCTCGCATAGCCTTGTTTACTTCCTCGTTCTTCCATCTCTGTAAATCCGCACACTGCTCCAATGAGTGGTTAGCCGGCCTTCCGTTCCTGCTGTGCTTTGGGCACGCCATTCTAAAGATATCCCAGTTGTTACCCGGCCTTGGTGGCCCTTGATAGTTTCCTCCATTATGGTTTCCTCCATTGAAATTTCCTTCTGCTCTAGGTCTCGAAGATCCGGCTTCTGTACTGGTGAAAAATTCGGAACTTCCCTCAAACGGGCGCTTATTCTGGTTGTTTCCGTTGTTACCTCCATTGTTACCCGGCGCTGATCCATTGCCGGCTCTTCCATTGTTGCTCGTGTTTGCTTCTGCTTTCTTATCATCGACGTCCTCTTCTGTGGTATCCGTTGCAGCGTGCTTGTTGCATGCGTCCATTAGCTCTCCCATCGTAACTTCTGAAACATTCCGAATAGATTTCATGCGAGTTAGCTTTTGCACTAAAGGTGTATACTTACACGTCTTTGCCATAGCTTGTAACGCATCCTTTGGCTGAATATCTGTGGATGAGTGAAGTATCTCCATAACCCGGTGCACCCAGTTGCGTGCCGACTCTCCCTTCTTTTGGACACATCGTTCTAGATCATCGATAGTAAACAACTTCCTGCACGTTCAATGAAAGTGCTTGACAAACGCGGTTTTCAACTCACCCCATGATTTGATAGATCTTTCCGGTAAATTATTGAACCACAACGTTGCTGCTCCTTCTGACATCATTAAGTACATGAATTTGGCTTGAAGATTTTCAGATGCATTGCGAATCGACATAGCCATCTCGTAGCTTCTCAACCATGTTTCTGGATCCATAGTCGGCTCATAATTCACTACTTTACCCGGTTCTTTAAACTTATCCGGGTACGGTTCAGCTCTGATGTTATCCGATAGACACTTAGGCCCGGCGAGATTAGTCAGTACTGGCCTTACTCGGGAAACATGCGATCCTGCGGGGGGCACGGCTGGACGTGGCGCTGCTGCTGGTCCGTGCACCGCAGACCCGGCCGCGGCTCGCCTGGCTCTGGAACTATCCACAATAGCTTGTGCCGCTGATGCTGCTGGTGCTTCCTGAACGCGGGGAGGAGGCGGCATTTGCTGCTGCTCTGCCCTCCGTCGCGCTGAACTTGTTTGAATATTGCCGGTATTGCCATGTAGCCGGCTGATATATGGCATCCCATGCATTCCACTCCTGTTATCCGGGTAATTTACTTGTTGTGCCACTGCTGTGCGCAATAGATCTATCGCCCGCCGGGACTCCTCCGCATGGGGTGACTCTCTTACGGGGATATGATTCAATGCAATTGTTGCTGCGTATACATTGTCCATGGGGTTGTTGAAGTGACCTGGCGGCGTGCGAAATCGTGATGGTGATGATAGTGGTGCTGTGTTGCCAGCGGCAACCCCAGTCTGTAATGTGGGTAACCCGGCCTGCACGTTTGCCGGCTGTGCTCCTCCAGTTGCGGGCTGATGTACAGTTCCTTGATTCGCAGCTGGGATTGGTTGATCCTGAGGTGTGATGAATAGTGCAGCCGGGTTTATGACTCGACCCATTGCCGGTAATCTAGTATGGTGCCTTTGATGCACCCTGGTTGTCTCTTCCCAGAGCCGGTTCTCTAATGCATCCAGTTCACGTTGGCGTGTGGCTATCCCTTGCTTCTCTGCTTCCACATCTCTCCTCTGTTGCTCCAATGCACGACGGGCTACATCCAGATCCCTAGCACGTGCCGATGTGTTCTCCGGGGTTATGACTGTGGCTAGCACGGTGGGATCTAGGATCATGTTGTTATTGAACAGGGTCGGGTGTTGTGGATTCGAAGGACCCGCCCCAGGCGTCCGGTTTGCCAGATACCCGAACATATTCGCCTGCAACTCGCTATCCGCCGCCCGGCTGGTAACTGAGGCCGACTCTCCGTCAACCCGGGCAAGAACCGGATTTCCGTTAGCCGGGTTTTGCTGCTGGGCCAATGCTTGCGCTGCTCCAACCGCGGCCGTGGTCACGTCCCCCTGATTGAGATTGGTTGCAGGGGCCGTGTAGACCGCGACCTGGCGCATGATGCTTGGCGTAGACTCATATTCTTCCTCATCACAACTATCCTCCTCGTACCGGTCCTCCAACAGGTGCAGGATAGACTCGGTATCATCTTCTCTCACGACCCGGCCACGCGGGGTCCATGTCGGCTCCTCCGGCTGTTCCCTCTTCGTGGTGGGCTTCTTTATCGGATCTACCGTCCCGACCGATTCTTCTCCATCCGACTGAACGCAGGTGGCCTCTCCTGACACAGAATCAAATCCAAAATCATCAGGGATTGAACAAGACGTATGTACCATGCCGATGAAGACGTTGACCCGGCCGATTGTCACGACAGATCCAGATTCGAGCAGATCCGACTCTGGCCCCCAGCCAAAATCGTCCACCATCTTCTCTCCTTGGGGGTTGGTGTAGATATCGCCGATGACGAGGTTCTTCATGTTCTCCCGAGCTTCTCCCATGATGTAAACACCCTTGGACGTAGGCCCCACGGTGGGCGCCAACTGTCATGGGATAATCACGGCAGACGTTACCGGGGGTAACTTATCTTGGGGCAATTTGACTCTGGTGTTTGGGAGAGGGTTTAGCTCAAGGGAAACCATGGAGACTCGGCGACTTGATTGCCCGCTACTAGATCGCGTATCACCATGGTTTCCCTTGAGCTAAACCCTCTCCCAAACACCAGAGTCGAATTGCCCCAAGATAAGTTACCCCCGGTAACGTCTGCCTTGATTATCCCACGACACCTATAAAAGGCCCCCTTCTTCCCCCAAAGAGCTAGGTTTTCCAAGCACAAATTTTTTCCCTCTGTCTCCACCATCGTTGACCTTCGAAAGCTTCCCTATCTCTCATTTCCTCCTATGATTCTTGCATATCTTTGAGTGAAAAGAGAGAGGAGATCTAGATCTACATTTCGATCCTAACATTGAAAGCAGAGAAAAATTGAGAAACCGATGCTGAAAAATGTTTCTCTCTCTAGACAGCCTCCCCCGACCCTCTCTCCCCTGTGGTACTCCCGCTTCGTTGACCGCCATTCCGCCGCGCGCAGGGAGAGCTGCGGGTTCGCCGGAGGTCGCGGAGGCGACGGGGGTCACGCGTTGGGAGCTGGAGGACGATCTGGGTCGCGATTCGCCGTCGGAGGCGTCCTGGGCGCGCGAGCTCGAGAGGATCTCCGATGAGGATCTCGACCGCCTCGTCAGGGCTGGTTCGGATCTGGTCAAGCGCGAGGAGAAGAGCGGTGGCTCCCTTCCAACCCAACGCTGGAGGGCGTCGTTCCGAGTCAAATCGGCGAGTTCCCTTTGCTGCTCAGGTTCGATTTCGATTTTCTCTGCAGGTCGTATCATGCTATTCGATGAGAGGGGTGTGATTGTTGATGCTCAAATTTTTGCGGAGGGTGAGTCCATTGCTGTGGGAGATGAGATTTGGTTCCCTAACTACCGTGCCGTGGTGGGCGCTGTGGTGGGAGATTCCGCAGATCTATCTGAGTTGGTGAGGAAGCGCTCGCTGTTGCCAACAGATCGGGGCGTTGCTCCGGTGCGTGAGGTGCAGCAGCCTGCTAACGGAGTGGTTGCGGCTGCGTGCTCAGATGTGAACTCGTTGCCATTGACGAAGCAGAGTTCGTCGACAATGGAGATAGCGGGTGCGGATCTGGGGTTGATGGGGGTCAAAGAGACGAGTAGATCCTCAGCGGACACAGGAGAGAGAATGCAGTTAGTTTGTAGTCCTTCGATGAATGAAATTGCTGTTGCAGCTTGTGCTTCCGGTGAGGAGCGACGGAAGGCAATTGAAGCTCACGGGCGGATTCGCGTCCTCAAGGATATTGCTGTGGCTCCGGGAGGTCGCCAAGGTGGGATCATAGCGAGCTCTAGGCCCTCGTCAGAGTTTCTTCGTCGTATTCGCAGAGCTTCGTTTGGGGAGCAGGATGCGAGGGCGGCTGGCGCGTCGACGGTGGTGACGAAGGTGGTGACGCAGCACCAGGGGGCGGTGGAAGGAGGGACCACTGGTCAGGGGAAGTCTGGTCAGAGTGTTGGCCAACCGTTCTCGGGCCGGGTGGACGCACAGGTGGGCCGGTTGGACTCGCAGGTGGGCCGTGCGAAGCGTTGGGTGGGGGAGTTTCCCTGGAACGGCGAGCCCGTGACGATAGAGGACTGGGCTAAGACTGCGGGTACAAAAGGGGCGTGGGTGTGGATAAGACGCCATTCTCCCCTCTCCCCCTCTTCTCTAGGTTTTCTAGCCTCCAGAGAGGAAATCCGGCGGTACGGTGGCGGCGCAAGAAAAATTACTCGCTCAACGGTGAGAAGAGTTGACGCAAGAACATTTGCGCAAGTTGTTGCGCAGATGTACAGGCAGGATAGGGACGGCCGTTTCCCTCCGAAGAGGGGGGGAGACTACCGTGAGGAGCGCAGAGACGAAGACTTTGCACATCGAGACAAGAGGTTCCAAGAGGACCGTTATGGGCAAGATTCAAGAGGTCCTCGACTAGATCTGGATCTGCGTGGTCGAGGAGGGGCGCCATATCGAAGATTTGGTGGCAGAGATGGTGCTCCGCCCAGATCTGGACCTCCGCGTGGTGGTGGAGGTGCCAGTGGTGCGGATCTGCGACGGGAACGCGAGCTCCGTGATTTGGCGCTGAAGAATACTGATAAAACAGGAGCAAGCAACATGGGAAAGGATAACAGATCAGGAACAGAAGATGAGGGGCAGAACAAGAAGAACTTGTACTGTCATAAGTGCACGAAGACTGGCCACTTGCAGAGAGATTGCTTGGCGCCACCAACTTGTTACACTTGTAAGAAGTCTGGGCACGTCGCTGCAGAATGCGTGGAGGGGAAACCGCGTCCGGGGATTCGAATCTGTGGAAGCGGGGCAGAGATGTTTTACAGTCTGCGCCTCGAAATTCCGGAACATCTCTGTGTTCCTTCTACCGTGACAGGAGTTCTGAAGGTCCTGGAAGGTGAAGGTGAGGAAGATTCAGTGTTGCTCGAGCTGAATGAGCTGTTTGACCGCAAATGGGTTTGGAGACTTAAATGCATAGGCAAGAAAGAATTTCTTATTGAATTCCCAGATGCAGCGAGCAGGAGAGAGGTGACAAAATTTGTTAATGGCTTCCGTTTTGTGTCTAATGAATCTATATTTGCGAGAGTCACGGATTCCATCAGAGAATTTGAAGCGTTTGGGCTTCTAGATGTTACTTGGGCAAAAGTGTATGACCTGCCGCAGTGGGCACGGTTTCATGAAGCTATTTGGGAACTTGCTTTCATGGTGGGTGAACCGCGCGAGATAGATCAAGCCTCCATCCTAGGGAGTGCTCCGGTTCGCGTTCGTGTTGCATGCAAAGATAAGCGCAGACTGGACGGCAACTATAACGTATATATCAATGGACGCGGCTTCCGTCTGGAGTGGGAGGCGGAAAAGGAATCTGATTCCAGCTCTTCCCCCCCCCCCCCGAGCCCGCCTAGTGATGATAAAGATCTAGATGAAGATGATGAAGAGGACTCTCGGGCTGAAAAGGAGAAGTAGATGCGCTCGAAGAAGAAGCATGATAGGCAGGAGGGCTCGGGTCAGAAAGAGGGGGGGACGCACAAGCTTGGCTCGCAGACCGAGGGCTCGCAGCTGGATTCGCACCACTCCAAAGCTTCTAATGCTGGTGCCAAGCAAGCGTGTGAACAACAATCTGGGTCGAAGGAGGGGGATCTGGAGGAAGAAGAGGAAGATGACCTGGACTCATTTGCGGGTAGTGAGGAAAACAAGGAGGAAGATGCTGAGTTATCACAGAAAGCTAGGGAGGTTGAGCTGAAACAACTTAAAGATGTCACGCAGGAGCTGATGATGGAACAGAACCTGGAGCCGAAATCTGGTGAAAAACAGATTGATTTGGTGGCAAAAACTTCATTTCCAAACACAGTAGGCATGGCGGAACAAGGATGGACGCTAGTTGCACATGATCGTAAGAAACAAGACCAGCAGGAAGCCAAGATGAAGGACCCAGTGACTGGTTGCCACAGTGACAGATTAATGCAGAAAGACAATGGTCTCACCGTTCCTGAGAAGGCCGAGCAAAGGGCGCGCAAGAAGAACGACATCTCAGGTACGTCTAAAAGCTCTAATTTCCATATCCTGAGCTCTTTTTCGAATCCTGTTCTGGCTCGTGTTGCGGCAGATTGTAAAGTGCTTCTGGGAGAATCAGAGAAACCAATCAATCAACAATTAAATATATTCAAAGCAAAAGAAATGGCGGAAGCAATTCTGGCGGAAGCTAGAGTTAGAAAAGGTAAAGAAGCAGAGGTCGTTAGCGAGGGGGGAGCTAAGACGAACCCAGCGGATCCTACTGGTGGGAAAGATACGGAGGTGGAAGACTACCCGACTCCAGAATCTCCTCTATGTTCGTTGAAACGGGAGGTGTATTTCGGAGATCAAGCTGGTGAGTTGTCACCAAGGGCTCAGTCTCGTTCGAGGTCATCTCGTAGTGGAGGTGGCTCGGGTAAGAAAGGGAAAAGGAACACCCGCAAGGGGAGTGGAAAAAGAAGAAGGCCGCGATGACCATGCTTTTTTATAATATGAGAGGTATGGGTGGTGGGGGTAGAAGGCAACAAGTAGGAGACTTTGTTCGGCAGTACAGAGTAGACTTTATTTGTCTTCAAGAGACGATTAAGGCAAAGCTTTCGTGGAAGGATATGAGAGATGTGGGGGGAAATTTTCCTTATGACTGGAATGTGAAGCCTGCAGTGGGGCATTCAGGTGGGCTAGTAGTAGCAGTGAGACTTGACAAATTTGAGGTCTTAAGCAGGGAACAAGGAGACTTCTTTGTTAGTTCTCTGGTTCGAGATCTAGCAAACTCTAATTGCTGGGAAGTGATCAATATTTACGGTCCGGTGGCGCTTGATAGGAAGGATGATTTTTTTGCAGAAATCACAGATAAAGTGTTGCGGGCCAGGGTTCCTGTTTGTTTAGGAGGAGATTTCAATCTCATTAGGTACGAGTTTGAGAAGAACAGGGGGGCTCTCCATAAAGGCCTGATGATGAAATTTAACGTTATGATTGATCTCCTTCAACTGAAAAAATTGCGTCGTAGCGGATGCAGATTCACTTGGACAAATAAACAGCCCGTGCCTACCATGGAGGTGCTTGATAGGATTCTGGTTTCAGCTTCCTGGGAAGCATTGTTCCCGTTAGCTTTAGTATTTTCTCCTACTAGATCGGGCTCGGATCACTGTCCATTGCTGGTTGACCTGGGCAATGATCAACTGCCAAAAACTAATTTGTTTCGAGTCGAAGCTGGGTGGTTTGAGAGACCGGGATTTGTTAACTTGGTTAAGGCGAAGTGGCCTGTCAGAAAGGAAAAGGGAGTGTTGGATTACTGGAAAGTTCAGCAGACTGAACTGAGAAAAATTTTGCGAGGCTGGTCAAAAAATGATAGGGGAGAATTTGTTAGACTAAAAAAAAACCTCACGGCAAAACTTAAAGAGTTGGATGAGTTGGGGGACCTTGACCTTCTATCAGACGAGGATTGGAGGCAGAGGTACCTAATAGAGGAGCAGTTATCCCAAGTGTTTGCTGATGAGGAGAAGTACTGGCACGTGAGGGGGGGTGAAAACTGGATCGCGAAGGGCGACAATAACACAGCGTTCTTCCACTCGATGGCGAATGGGCGTCGAAGGAAGACAACGATCCTGTCTCTTGAAGATGAGGGGCTTACGATCGATGATGCAGGTCAACTCAGAGTGCATGTGACGGATTATTACCGTGCCCTGTTTGGCCAGGAGCCTGGCTCACAAGTTAAGCTGGCCCAGTCGTTTTGGGAGGACACTTTGAGAGTTTCTGACGAGGATAACTTGGAGTTGGCCAGACCTTTCTCGATGGAGGAAATCTCTGCGGCTATGAAGTCAATGAAGACTAACACGGCCCCAGGTCCAGATGGGTTTTCCGTACAATTCTATAAAGAATTCTGGCCTATTGTGAAAGATAGTGTTAAAGAAATGTTTGATGAATTGCATGCGGGGACCCTTAGTTTGGGAAGACTGAATTACGGCATCATTATCCTGATTCCGAAAATCAAAGAAGCTAATATCATAAAGCAGTTTCGTCCGATCTGTCTTATTAACGTGATCTTCAAGTTGATTACTAAGGTCCTGACTTTTAGATTAACTCCAGTGGCTGAAAAAATTGTTGATATTACTCAGACTGCCTTTATCCCAGGTAGACACATCCTGGAAGGGGTGTCTGTTCTGCACGAGGTGGTGCATGAGCTTCACAGATCGCAAGCTAAAGGGATTATTCTCAAATTAGATTTCGAGAAGGCTTACGACAGAGTCCAGTGGCCTTTCTTGCGAGATGTGCTCAAGGGTAAAGGCTTCAATGACTTGTGGATTTCGTGGATGGTACTGGCAGTTCAGACGGGCAAAGTGTGCGTTAATCTGAATGGGGAAAATGGTGAATACTTCCGGACCTTTAGAGGTCTCAGACAAGGGGACCCCATGTCACCACTCTTATTTGACATAGTGGCTGATGTGCTGGGCAAGTTGATTTCTAATGCTAAGAGCAAAGGTTACTTGAGAGGGCTGGTACCACACTTAGTTGATGGAGGTGTTTCCCACCTACAGTATGCGGATGACACGTTGCTTTTTTTGGATACGGATGATCAGTCGATTGGCACTCTTAAGTTCTTGCTCTACTGTTATGAAGCGCTGTCAGGTCTAAAGATTAATTACGAGAAAAGCGAGGTGTTTGTTTTTGGGGTAGAACAGGGAGAGAAAAGCAGAATTGCTAATCTGTTTAATTGCAATCTGGGTTCGTTTCCGATGAAGTACTTGGGTGTCCCAGTTTCATACCGAAAGCTGATTGCTTCAGATTTTGATTTCCTTCCGGACAATGTCCAAAAGAAATTGGGTGGCTGGAAACCTGTGTCATCAGGGGGCAGAAAAATCTTGATTGATTCTTGTCTTAGCAGTGTGCCGTCGTATGTCATGGGCTTTTACATGATTCCGGAGGGGACTCATTATAAGATGGACATGCATCGTGCTCGTTTCTTTTGGGAGGGATCTAAAGAGAATGGAAAATACCATATGGTTAGATGGTTAGATATGGCTAGACCGGTGGAGTTTGGAGGCCTGGGTTTTGCTGAAACTAGAACCAAAAACATTGCTCTTTTGGCCAAGTGGATTGTAAAACTGGAACGGGGTGATCAGGATTTGAGCTGTCAAATACTTCATAGAAAATACCTTGGTACTAGCGGTTTCTTCCAGTCGGAGGCTGCAGGGGGCTCGCAGTTCTGGAAGGGGTTACACGCGATTAAAAAGTGGGTCCAGAGGGGGCTTAGGTTTGACGTCGGAGACGGAATTGGAACTAGATTCTGGAACGATCTTTGGATTGGTGCAGTGCCTCTGTACATTGCGTTTCCCCGCCTGTTCTCGATCTGCAATCAACAGGCTGCCTCGGTGGCAGAGGTGATGGGTTCTCAGGGGTTAAACTTCACCTTCCGCAGATCTTTTGGCGACAGGGAGGTGCTGGAATGGGGGGAGTTAGGTTCTTTGCTGGAGAACGTCGGTTTGAGAGACGAGAGGGACAGGGCCCGGTGGACCTTAGGGGAGAAGAAAGGTTATACGGCGAAATCTCTCTATAAGGAATTGCTGCATACTGGGGTGGTGGCAAAAAACCTCTCGGGGCTTTGGAAAACTAACATGCCATTGAAAATTAAAATTTTCACGTGGATGAGCTTGAGAGGCAGAATCCAAGTTACTAAACACTTGATTTCGAAAGGGTGGCCGGGTTCTAGTGGCTGTAAGTTGTGTGGTGAAGAAGAATCAATAGATCATCTGCTTTTTCAGTGTCCCACTTCGCATTTCCTTTGGTGGTGCATCAAAGAGGCTCTAGGGTGGGATGCTGTCCCTTTCTCAAGGGAAGATTTTGAGTGGGCCCTTAGGGATTTTAGGAACCGTGAAACTCATTTGTCGATGTGGGCAGTGAGTGGCGCGATTTTTTGGGTGATCTGGCTAACTCGCAATGACCTTGTCTTTAATAGCAAAATTCCGTCCTCACCGCTGAATAGCTTTCTTGCTGTGGCTTCTTTTCTGAACCAGTGGAGGATCATCTTGCCGGCAAAGCATAAGGAGCGGCTGGACCAGATCCTGGAGAAGATGCAAGTGAAAGCCCTGGAGTTGAAGTTGGTGGTGCTCCCCCGCAGAGGAGTTGGCTAAGTTCGGAGTCTCCTGCTGGGCTTCGTCTTTTTCTGTTTTCCTTGCGTAGTTCTGCCCCTACGTGGGTTGTTTTGGCCTTTTTGGTCTGTTCCTTAAACTTTCTAGCCGTTCTTGAGACTTCGTTGTGCGTAATTTGTAATGTGGTTTAAACCTGGAATGCTGGTGGGTGGTGGCTGCTCTCCTAAAGCAGGGCAATAAAGAGTGCCTTTTCTCTAAAAGATCTACATTTCCACCAATCCATCTTCCTTCTTAGTGAGGGAAACTATAGATCTTGATCTTGGAGTTCTTGGTGTTTCTCCTCCATTGTTCTTCCTCTCTTATTTCCCCGTAAGCATTTGTTGCTTTGTTTGAATTCCAGAGTGAAGGATTAGAGCACTTGTGCTCTTGCCATTTGCATCGGTTGCATCGGTTTGCTCTCTCAACGAGGATTCACGGAAGTGAAAGTTTGTGGACATTTACTTTTAGTTCTTAAACCCTAGATGACTTGTGTTGTTCTTGGGAGCCTCCAATTGAATTGTGGATGCGTGCCCCAAGATTGTGGTGACATCGAGAAACTCCAATTAAGTTGTGGATGTGTGCCTCGATCGAAGATTGTCAATAGTGGAAGGTGAACTAGGCCTTTGTGGTGAGGTTCATCGGAGAATAGGGTGAGGCCTTTGTGGCGTTGAGTAGGCCTTTTTGGCGAGATCACACACCTCCAATGAGACGTACTCCCCTCAAAGGGAGGAACTCAAGAATACATTTTCATCTCCTTGTTGAAAGTGCATGGTGCCCCCATATGTGGTTTTGGTAAGTAATGACAATCCTTATGGACTAATGTTTGCATTGAGTTATCCATGTAGATCTTGTCCATGGGAAAGAATGGAGTTCATGTGTTGAACTCTATTAGCTTCCTTGATGGCCATTGTTATATTCAAGGATTTATATGAAGAATTGTCATGGTTTGAGTTGAGCTTATTGCTAGTGTGTCTTGAAGAAAAGGAATAGGTGATCTTTCATTATTATCTTTAAGACATCATCATTTTAAGTGAGAAGAAAAGATACAAGGTTGATCAAGAACGTGATCAAGACACAAAGCTACAAGATATACCAAGTGGGATTATGTATCTCATGGTATGGTAAGAAATTGTCAATATAGATTTGTGAACTAACCCATGATATGTGTGTGTGGCATCTCTATGCGTGGTTAGGTATCTTTCCATGGGCATGAACCAAAAGGAATACTTCATATAGCCCATGTTCTATGTTGTTGTCAAGCGGTGTTCGTCATCTAGCTTGACAAGGAAGATCAAGTGAAGCATCTAGAAGAAATCCTATGCTTGATGCTTGCCACCCTTTTGGATATTGTGGCGTTGTGAAGATTTTCCAACAAGGATCTGTACCATAATGGTGTATGGGGGAGCTAGTCTCTCCCATAATGGTGTATGGGGGAGCAACTTGCAAGTCTTCATCAAGCGGAGCTTGTGCTAGCAAGAACGATCAAGAAATAAGATCCAACTTGAGAGAGTCAATATCGTTATCATCTAGATTAAGTGGAATGCTCAAGGCAAAGGTATAATCTTGATAGGTTTTCTATTTTACTGGTCTCGTGTCTTTGGGAGACCGAGTTATAGGATAGATAATTGTACTATCAAGAGGGGCTCTCAAGTGAGTAACATGATCGAATTGTTGTGGAGAGCTCTAACCTTTGCATGTTTTCATATCATCTTTATTGGTTCTTATTTGGCTTTTATCTCCTTGGGATTTTGGTTCTTGTCATGATCTTCATGGCAAGCCAAGGTTTATCGAAAACGGTTTTGGTAAGAAAAACTTGTTGCGTTTTTTGTGGTGAAAATATCCGGTTCAGCCTTGAGAATTTTTCCACACCTTCCATGTTTGGTAAATTCTCTTCCTTTTTTTTGGATAGTCCTTTTTATTAACTTTCAAAGACATTTGGATTCACCTAATTCGGAGTTCATTTGCAAAAGTTATGTGTGTTTTCGTGTTGGAGGTTTTCCAGGTGTTCCTATTTGAGAGGTCTAAACCTTTACCCATTTGGATTCATCTTCAATTGCTTTACAATGATGTTTATCTTTATATTCTTGTAGTGCTCGTCGTTGCAATTTCAACGAGCCCAAGAACATAAAAAACGGAGTCCATATGCAAAAGTTATAGCATTTGTCGTATCGGTGTTCGGTCACTCTGTTGCAATCCGGAATGATTCCGGACTATTCCATACCATGCCGTACCATTCCGACTTGGCTGCAAAAACCTCTGTTGCAATCCCTAATTATTCCGGACCATTCCGGATCATTCCAGTATGGACGAAAAAAAAGTGGAAAACGGCTAGTTTTTTAGCACCTATTTAAGGGGCTTTCTTCCCCAAAGTCCCCAAGTCTTTCCTAGCATGTTTTCCCTCTCTCTCTCTCTCCACCATTGTCGACTTTTCAAAGTTTGACCCTCTCTCGATCCCTCCAATGATTTTTGCATATATTTGAGGGAGAAGTTAGAGGAGATATAGATCTACATTTCCACCAATCCATCCTCCTTAGTGAGGGAAACCTAGTAGATCTTGATCTTGGAGTTCTTGATGTTTCTTCATTGTTCTTCCTCTCTTATTCCCCCATAAGCATTTGTTGCTTTGTTGGAATTTTATAGTGGAGGATTTGAGCACTTGTGCTCTTTCCATTTGCATCGGTTCCATCGGTTTGGTCTCTCCACGAGGATTCGTGGAAGTGAAAGTTTGTGAGCTTATTACTCTTGGGTCTTGAACCCTAGAAAACTTGTGCTGTTCTTGGGAGCCTCCAATTGAGTTGTGGATGTGTGCCCCAAGATTGTGGTGACACCGAGAGCCTCCAATTAAGTTGCAGATGTGTGCCTCGGGTTTGAAGGTTGCCAATAGTGGAAGGTGAACTAGGCCTTTGTGGCGGGGTTCATCGAAGAATAGGGTGAGGCCTTTGTGGAGTTGAGTAGGACTCTTGTGGTGAGCTCACACCCCTCCAACGATACGTACTCCCCTTGTGGGAGGAACTCGGGAATACATCATCGTCTCCGTGTGCCTCGGTTATTTCTATACCCGAGCTTTTTACTTATGAAATTTACATTGTGATAACCTTCGATCTTGAATTCATATATCTTGCTATCACCTTGTTACTTGTCTTTCTTAGCATAAGTTGTTGGTGCACCTAGTTGACCCTAGAATATTTTGGTTGTGTGCTTGTTAATTTAAACACCTAGTTTATTTCTGCATTTAGCAAGCCTTAACCGGAAAAGTTTTAATCGCCTATTCACCCCCCTCTAGGCGACATATTGTCCGTTAAATTGGTATTAGAGCCCGGGCTCTCTTATTAGGCTTTACATCCTAGAGAGTGCGATGTCGTTTAGGGAAATAGAGCATGATTCCGCTTTTATATTCTATGGAAAAAATTATAATGTTTGGAAAATTCTCATTCTTAATTTTCTTACGGACATAGGTCCAAAGTATGTAAGGAGAATTTTAGATATGTATTTTCCTCCTCCAAATAATTCTCAAGATTTATCTTTAGAGGACGAGGAAAAATCTTATCTCGATACTCTAGTATCTAATGGTCTCTTGTGTGTTTTGAGTGATGTAGTCATTGAATCAATCATGCCTTTTCGGAACGCTCATGAGCTATGGACAAAACTTCAAGATATATATGATGTGTCCAACATTATTTAGGATGATTTATATCCATCCACTTCCGGCCGTGACGAGCTCACATGTTTCTCCACTCTACCAACATGTGATTTGTCACAAGGTAATGATATGGTGAGTGGTGATAGAAATTGCATTATGGATAGTGAATTTACTATTGACTATACTTCATATCTATCTCATTGCAATATTCTATCTTTGGACTTAATATCTTCTAGCACTCAAAGTTCCATACGTGCTAGTGTTGATAGTCATTGCACATCATGTAATAGTTGTTTAACTAAATCTCATGATGATATGCTTCCTATGTGTTGTTTTCATAAAAACAATGCTTCCATTTCCTCTAGTACTTGTGTGGATAACAATGTAGAGGAACCCATTTTTTGGTGGAACAAGACATGGACCTTATCGGTGCTTCAAGTCAATCTTCATCATTCTTATCCATTTCCCATGTGTGCCTTATGGCTAAGGATTCAAAGGTATCTCCACCTTTGGAACCCACTACATCTTGTGATGATGAGGATGAGGATTTATTTTGTGGAGAGTACGAGGATGAGGTCTATTTAATGGAGAAGAGTGAGTTGGTTCTTCTTGATCTCCCTAAAGGTAGTAAAGCTATCGCTCCTTTGGGTGAAATATTGGTTTTTCTATTTATATCACTAAAATCATTGAGAAGAAAGGTGAGATTGAAAGAAGTGACGCCGATGAGAAGGCATCCCTCACTATGTCTCTTGAGAGTATGAGCTCCAAGTTACTCTTGAGGATAAACTTGAATATATTGAGGAGCTCTATAATGGACAAATAGCCTATCTCACTAAAGCACATGACCATACTAATGCTACATATAAAGTGCTTAAAAATGAAAAGGTTGAATTTTTTGTTGGCAATGCTAATCTAATTGAGGAGAACTCTAGGTTGAATAATGAGCTTGCCAAGTTGTCTTCTTCTAGTACTAATGATTCTTGTGCTACTAACTCCACATCTTGTGAATCATATATTGTGAAGGATAATGTTGAGCTAAGGGCTCAACTTGAGTTGATGACTAGCAAGTGTGAGAAATTGGAAGAAAGCCATGAAAATCTATCTAGCTCTCATGCGGATATTCTAGAATCCCATGCTAAGCTAAAGTTAGCTCTTTAGTCTATCACTACAAAGGTAATATCTTGTGATCCTCATGTGGTTACTAGAACAATATCTTCAAGTAATGCTACATTGCCTTGTGCTAGTATTAGTAATTCATCCTCTCATAATGTTTCTACATCTTGTGATGAGTTGCTTTCCTTGCCTTGTTGCTATAGCAATGAAGCATCTATTTCCTATAGCTCTTGTATTGATTCTAACCATGTAGAGGGAATTAAAGAGCTCAAGGCCCAAGTCACTTCTTTCAAGAAATACTTGGAAAAGATTCATGAAGGGAGTTCCACCCTTGACAAGATGTTGAGAGTGCGAAGAATTGGATTGAAATCCAATATCAATAACAAATCGATAGTTGACAAGAAGAATGGCCAAGAACAAGTAAAAGATCTGGTCAAGTTTATTTTCTTCAAGTGCAAGATTGAAGGGAACCTTGTTAGATCTTGCCCTTTGAATAAGAAGACTATTAGTGATAAGCAACTAGGGAAGCGGCCTCTTGTTCAATCTCATGATCAACCACGAGTTGAACAACGATCATCTCCTAAGAAGTCTCAAACCAATTCTCCTCAAGTTGAGGAGCCTATTAAGAATAAAGAAAAGAGTCCATGTTGCCACCTTTGTTGTGATAAGGGACAATTTGCTTCTTCGTGCACTAATGGTACATTATCCAACCCTATCCTTGTTGATGATGTTTATTCCATTCATAAGGATAATGTGGGAAATGTGTTTGCCAAGTATGTTGGTACTCCAAGTGGTGTCAAGAAAAGAACCATTTGGGTTGCCAAACCTATTGTGACTAACCTCTTAGGACCCAACTTGGTTGGGGACCAACAAGCTCAAACTTGATCAATAGGTGTTGTTGGAGTACATTGGAGACTTGGCTATCTCATGAAGAATTAATGGATCTTCATCAATTATATTTCCTAAACCCAATGTTCCTCCATGCCATAACTTGTATTTAATTCATATATACATTGAAAGTTTCTTGCTCCCTTGCATATGTCAGTTTTGTTTCTAGCATGTGCTTGTATGTGGTGTGCTTACTACTTACCCATCTTGGTTAATCTAGTATGAGTTTGTTGGGTTTCACTCCATGTACATGTGTTCTTTGTGTTGGAGCCTTCATTTCAACTCTCATATTTTAGTTGTATCTTTGGGAGATTAATGTACTATCCCATTTTGGGGGAGTAATAAGCTCTTGGCACTTTACTATCCTAAAAATGTGTGGACATGAGTAACACAAATTAGTGTATATATATGAATATTATCTAGTCTCTATGTGGTATGTCTTTCTCATGAGAAATTCTAATTCTAATGTCCATTAAATTTTTCTAGTTGGATTTTTTTTCCTCTTGTTAAAAAAATGGATTATCACATTATGGGGGAGTAATAAGCTATGCGCATATTACAAGCCTATAAAATGTGAACATGTGAGGTATTGCCACCTACAATTTATATTTTAATTATCTTATTCTTATGTGGCATGTTTCTCAAACAAGTTCCATGTTTTGTTAAATTTGTTTTGTCTCTCTTGTTTTGGTATCTTTTTTGTGAGAGTATCTTGGTGCTTTGCATTTTCGGTTCTTATTTGAAGCCTTCAAGAATCTCTATCTAAGCATGTTTTTCTATTCCTATCTTTTTTCACATGCTTATGTTTTGTGAATATGATTGTGAACAATTCTACCACCGAGAAATATCTCCATACATCTATTGTCTTTGAAAAGTGATAATAATTTGTGGTAAGTTTATTGATCATATTTACTTTGGCCTTTGCTCTAAAATTTCCTTGTTTCTTGCCAATGATTTGTTTGGTTTAAGTCCCCTGTGTCTTCCTTGCTCTACTCAAAATTTGTTTTGTGATTTCTTGTGGTAGGAAAAGCAATGATCCCATACTTGTGTACTTATGTTCAAAGTCATACTTCTTTGGGTTGCACTATTCTTGGGGAATCTATCCTACATTGAGTAGATCACCGTTCTTTAAATTGGTATTGCATCTTATTTATTTTATTTAAACATGACTAGTGTTTGAACAATATATATGGAGAGTAATAATTCCGTTGTGTGCATTTTGTATTCAAATTCAAGATCATAAATAATGCACTATTCTTGGAAGAACTATCCTATATGTGTTTGAACACTTGTTGTCTTTAAATTTGTATTTTATCCTAATGACTTGTCTCTTTGGAAGACGAACATTTTTCATCTTGGTACTTTGTGTGCCATCATGAAAAGTGTAGATGGTTTGTTTATTCTTTGAATTTTTTGTATCTTCTCTCTTGGTTTCCTCAATCATGTGTTGGTTTGGGTCTTTATATAATTTGGACAATTCTCTTTCTTTTCACTCTTGTGACTGGCTTCTTGGTTTCATTGGTGCTTTATCAAATTGGTATCATGTTTGGTTCTTGAAAGTTTTGTGCATGTATGTTTACTTTGTATATATTTTGACATTATTACTTTCTTTGATCCAATATATAGGATAAACTCCATCAAATCATAAATGTCTAAGATGTGCATGAAATTCAAATTCATATTAATATGCACATATTTGTGTGGAGTTTGTCCTATGTATTGTATATTTTCTAACTACTTTAGACCCAATGAGTTTGGGAACCTTTTTGTACTTGAATTTTGTTTTTAGGTACAGTGGAGACACATTGGTTTTTCGCTCCATTCGTAAGGAAGGTGTTCTCACCATGGTGTTTCTTCTCAAAGTCTCTCATATGAAATATTGATATTTTCTCAACTATCATTTTTTCCTTCTGATATTTGTGATGCTTTGATGAGTTTGATGACTTTTTCATATATATCCCTTTAAGATAAAACTAAGCTTAGTTCTTTGCTTTCAAGCAAAAATCTTATGGGTATATTTATGAACCTCTCTTAGATATCATGTTCTCCACCTTTGTACCTATTTTGTGTGTGCATGTTTCTTTGTGGATATATATCTTTGTGATTGGTGTCCACTTAGGAACTTATACACACGGAAATAGTTACATCTTTAATTGATATTCTTTTTCTTTAGTGACCACCTTTTATTGCTCTATATTCCTTGGTGGTTCCTAAAAGGAACAAGCTTTGCTTTTCATTTGGTATTCCTTTTGCATCTTAATAAGCTTGTGGACCAATGTATTTTATCCTTTGTAGGTTCGTGTGTATGGGAAAGACATGATATGCACTATGTGCCCCATATATTGAAAGACTATGTTGATGATTTTATCATCCTATTAGTCTCCTAAAAATGTTTTCCTTGTCACATCCATCTATTTCGGTTGAGTACGACTTTATTTGTCGCTTCTTGATCTTAATTGCTCAAATTGTGTTTGTTTGCTAGTTGCTTTTCTTCATTTCCAATCTATTCTCTTGCTCTTGTTTGTGTTCAAAATTATCTAGAAGGGAGTGAGGATTACATGTTGTGCACATTATATAGTAATTCATATCTAACATTGTGAATGTACCTTGGGGAGTTCCCTCTTGATTTTCTAGAAAACTTGGTTGATCTTATCATAATATTGATTTTGGTCAATCGGTTTTTCAGATCCTTTGGTTGGTTGCTTCTTTATGAAAGTATCCTTCAATTTGACTTTGCTTGTAAATCTTTGGATCCTCAATATAGTTTGATCTCCCTCCATCTATTACTAGTTGGATATATGATCTTGATTTCACTCATATCATGAGGAATGCATACACTATGGGGAGCTCTTATTATATTGGCCTTCTAATCTTTTGCCCATTTCGGCAATGTATGCCAATGGGGGAGAGGTTTAGAGGGTTTAAGGGAATTTTGTTTTATGCTTTAGTTTCGTTCTTAAGCATTTGCCTTCCATTCTATTGCATCCTTGCTCTTTGTTTTTCATGGTTTCTTAATTCATCATATAAACCCTCGTAAAAAGGGATTGTCATCAATTACTAAAATGGGGGAGATTGAAAGTGCATGGTGCCCCCATATGTGGTTTTGGTAAGTAATGACAATCCTTATGCACTAATGTTTGCATTGATTTATCCTTGTAGATCATGTCCATAGGAAATAATGGATTTCATGTGTTGAACTCTATTAGCTTCCTTGATGGCCATTGTTATATTCAAGGATTTATATGAAGAATGTTCATGGTTCCAGTTGATATTATTGCTAGTGTGTCTTGAATAAAAGGAATATGTGATCTTTCATTATTATCTTCAGGACATCATCATTTGAAGTGAGAAGAAAATATACAAGGTTGATCAAGCAAGTGATCAACACACAAAGCTACAAGATATACCAAGTGGGATTATGTATCTCATGGTATGGTAAGCAATTGTCAATATAGCTTTGTGAACTAACCCATGATATGTGTATGTGGCATCTCTATGCGTGGTTAGGTATCTTTCCATGGGCATGAACCAAAAGGAAGATTTCATATAGCCCATGGTATATGTTGTTGTCAAGCGGTGTTCGTCATCTAGCTTGACGTGGAAGATCAAGTGAAGCATCTAGAAGAAATCCTATGCTTGATGCTTGCCACCCTTTTGGAGATTGTGGCCTTGTGAATATTTGCCGACAAAGGTCTCTCCCATAATGGTGTATGGGGGAGCTAGTCTCTCCCATAATGGTGTATGGGGGAGCAACTTGCAAGTCTTCATCAAGCAGACCTTGTGCTAGCAAGCACGATCAAGAAAGAAGATCAAACTTGAGAGAGTCAAGATCGTCATCATCTTGATCAAGTTTAATGCTCAAGGTAAAGGTATAATCTTGATAGTTTAGATTTTACCGGTCTCGTGTCTTTGGGAGACCGGGTTATAGGATAGATAGTCGTACTATCAAGAGGGGCTCTCAAGTGAGTAACGTGATCGAATTGTTGTGGAGAGATCAAACCTTTGCATACTTTCATATCATATTTCTTGATTCGTATTTGGCTTTTATCTCCTTGGGGTTTTGGTGCTTGTCGTGATCTTCATGGCAAGCCAAGGTTTATTGAAAACAGATTTGGTAAGAAAAATTTGTTGCATTTTCGGTGGTGAAAATATCCGGTTCACCCTTGAGAATGTTTCCACAACTTCCATGTGTGGTAACTTCCATGTGTGTTTTCATGGTGGAGGTTTTACCGGGTGTTCCTATTTGATAGTTCTAAGCCTTTACCAATTTGGTTTTATCTTCCATTGCTGTACAATTATGTTTCTCTGCATATACTTTTAGTGCTCGTCGTTGTGATTTCAACGAGACCCGGAGTCCGTATGCAAAAGTTATAGCATTTCTCGTATCTTTGTTCAGTCAGTCTGTTGCAATCCGGAATGATTACGGACCATTCTGACTTGGCCGCGAAAACCTCTGTTGCAATCCGGAATTATTCCGAAATATTCTGGATCATTCCGGACCATTCCGGAATGGACGAAAAAGTGGAAAACGACTAGTTTTTTAGCACCTATTTAAGGGTCTTTCTTCCCCCAAAGTCCCCAAGTCTTTCCCAGCCTGTTTTTACTCTCTCTCTCCACCATTGTTGACTTTGGAACGCTTGATCCTCTCTCTATCCCTCCAATGATTCTTGCATATCTTTGAGGGAGAAGTTAGAGGAGATCTAGATCTACATTTCCACCAATCCATCCTCCTTCTTAGTGCGGGAAACCTAGAAGATCTTGATCTTGGAGTTCTTGGTGTTTCTCCATTGTTCTTCCTCTCCTATTCCCCCATAAGCATTTGTTGCTTTGTTGGAATTTGAGAGTGGAGGATTTGAGCACTTGTGCTCTTGCCATTTGCATCAATTACATTGGTTTGGTATCTCCAAGAGGATTCCTGGAAGTGAAAGTTTGTGAGCTTGTTACTCTTGGGTCTTGGACCCTAGACGACTTGTGGCGTTCTTGGGAGCCTCCAATTGAGTTGTCAATGTGTTCCCCAAGATTGTGGTGACATCGAGAGCCTCCAATTAAGTTGTGGATGTGTGCCTCGGGTTTGAAGGTTGGCAATAGTGGAAGGTGAATTAGGCCTTTGTGGCGGGGTTCATCGGAGAATAGGGTGAGGCCTTTGTGGCGTTGGGTAGGCCTCTTGTGGAGAGCTGACACCCCTCCAATGAGACGTACTCCCCTTGTGGGAGGAACTCGTGAATACATCATCGTCTCCGTGTGCCTCGGTTATTTCTATGCCCGAGCTTTTTTACTTATGCAATTTACATTGTGATAGCCTTCGAGCTTGAAGTCATATATCTTGCTATCACCTTGTTACTTGTATTGCTTAGCATAAGTTGTTGGTGCACCTAGTTGACCCTAGAATATTTAGGTTGTGTGCTTGTTAATTTAAACACTTGGTTTATTTCCGCATTTAGCAAGCCTTAACCGGAAAAGTTTTAATCGCCTATTCACCCCCCCCCCCTCTAGGCGACATTGTTATCCGTTCACTTGTGCCTCGGTTATTTCTATAACCGAGCTTTTTTACTTATGCAATTTTTATTGTGATAGCTTCTGTGCTTTAAGTTATATAGCTTGCTATCACCTTTTTACTTTTCTTGCTTAGCATAAGTTGTTGGTGCACCTAGTTGAGCCTAGATTATTTAGGTTGTGTGCTTCTTAATTTAAACACCTAGTTTATTTACGCATTTAGCAAGCCTTAACCGGAAAAAAAATTAATCGCCTATTCACCCTCCCCCCCCCCCCCACCTCACGCGACATTGTTCTCCGTTCAAATCTCCGGTGTTAGTGTTCCTACAGCGGCTCTTTTTTCGTGGGGACCTATAAACATCCCCCTTCTTCCCCCAAAGAGCTAGGTTTTCTAAGCACAAATTTTTCCCTCTCTCTCATCCATTTTTTACCTTAGAAAGCTTTCCCTTCTCTCAATTCCTCCCCTGATTATTGCATATCTTTGACGAAAAGAGAGAGGATATCTAGATCTATATTTCCACCGATCCATCTTCTTTGTAAGTGATGGAAACCTAATAGATCTTGACCTTGGATTTATTGGTTTTTTCTCCTCCGTTGTTATTCCTCTATTATTCCCCCATAAGCATTTGTTGCTTTGTTGGAATTTGAGAGTGAAGGATTTGAGCACTTGTGCTCTTTCCATTTGCATTGGTTGCATCGGTTTGCTCTCTCTACGAGGATTCATAGAAGTGAAAGTTTGTGTATTTTTTACTCTTGGGTCTTGGACCCTAGACGACTTGTGTTGTATTTTGGGGCCTCCAATTGAGTTGTGGATGTGTTCCCCAAGATTGTGGTGACATCGAGAGCCTCCAATTAAGTAGTGGATTCGTGCCTCGATCGAAGGTTAGTGGAAGGTGAACTAGGCCTTTGTGGTAAGGTTCATTGGAGAATAGGGCGAGGCCTTTGTGGTGTTGACTAGGCCTTTGTGGCGATCTCACACCCCTCCAACAAGACATACTCCCCTCAAAGGGAGGAACTCGGTAATAAATCTTCATCTTCGTGTGCCTCGGTTATTTCCATACCCGAGCTTTTTACTTATGCATTTTACATTGTGATAGCCTTCGTGCTTGAAGTTTTATATCTTGCTATCACCTTGTTACTTGGCTTTATTAGCATAAGTTGTTGGTGCACCTAGTTGACCCTAGATTATTTAGGTTGCGTTCTTGTTAATTTAAACACCTTGTTTATTTCCGCATTTGGATAGCCTTAAGCGGAAAAGTTTTAATCGCATATTCACCCCCCCCCTCTAGGCCACATCGTTGTCCGTTCAAGTCTCTGGTGTGAGTTTTCGTGCAACGGCTCTTTTTTCGTGGGGACCTATAAGGCCCCCTTCTTCCCAAAAGAGTTAGGTTTTCAAAGCACGAATTTGGAGAGTGTGCCTCGGTTATTTCTATACCCGAGCTTTTTAACTTATGCAAAAACATTGTGATACACTTTGTGCTTGAATTTATATATCTTGCTATCACCTTGTTACTTGTCTTGCTTAGCATAAGTTGTCGGTGCACCTATTTGACCCTAGATTATTAGGTTGTGTGCTAGTTAATTTAAACACCTAGTTTTTTTCCATATCTAGCAAGCCTTAACCGGAAAAAATTTAATCGCCTATTCACTCCCACCTCAGGCGACATCGTTCTCCGTTCAAGTCTCCGGTGTTATTTTTCATACAACGGCTCTTTTTCGTGGGGACCTATAAAAAGCCCCCTTCTTCCCCCAAAGAGCTCGGTTTTCTAAGAACGGATTTTTTCCCTCTCTGTACTCCATTTTTACCGTAGAAAGCTTGCCCTTCTCTCAATTCCTCTCCTGATTCTTGCATATCTTTGACGGAAAGAGAGAGGAGATCTAGATCTATATTTCCACCAATCCATCTTCTTTATAAGTGACGGAAACCTAGTAGATCTTGATCTTGTATTTATTGGGTGTTTCTCCTCCGTTGTTCTTCCTCTCTTATTCCCCCATAAGCATTTGTTGCTTTGTTGGAATTTGACATGGAAGGATTTGACCACTTGTGCTCTTGCCATTTGCATTGTTTGCATTAGTTTGCTCTCTCTACGAGGATTCATGGAAGTGAAAGTTTGTGGACTTGTTACTCTTGGGTCTTGGACCCCTTACGACTTGTGTTGTTTTTGGGGGCCTCCAATTGAGTTGTTAATGTGTGCCCCAAGATTGTGGTGACTTCGTGCGCCTCCAATTAAGTTGTGGATTCGTGCCTCAATCGAAGGTTGCCAAAAGTCGAAGGTGAACTAGGCCTTTGTGGCGAGGTTCACCGGAGAATAGGGTGAGGCCTTTGTGGAGAGCTCAGACCCCTCCAACGAGACGTACTCCCCTCAAAGGAGGAACTCAGGAATACATCTTCGTCTGTGTGTGCCTCAGTAATTTCTATACCCTAGCTTTTTACTTATGCAATTTACATTGTGATAGCCTTCAAGCTTGAAGTTATATATCTTGCTATCACCTTATTACTTGTCATTCTTAGCATAATTTCTTGGTGCACCTAGTTGACTCTAAATTATGTAGGTTGTGTGCTTATTAATTTAAACACCTAGTTTATTTCCGCATTTAGCAAGCTTTAACCGGAAATTGGTAAACGACTATTCACTCCCCCCCCCTCTAGGCGACATCGTTGTCTCTTAAAGTCTCCAGCGTGAGTTTTCCTGCAATGGCTCTTTTTTCGTGGGGATCTATAAAAGGTCCCCTTCTTCCCCCAAAGAGCTAGGTTTTCTGGGGACGAATTTTACACTCTCTCTACTCCATTGTTTACATTGGAAAGCTTGCACTCCTATCCATTCCTCCCATGATTCTATCATATCTTTGAGGGAAAAGAGAGAGGAGATCTAGAGCTACATTTCCACCATTCCATCTTCTTTCTAAGTGAGGGAAACCTAGTAGATCTTGATCTTGGAGTTCTTGGTGTTTCTCCTCCTTTGTTCTTCCTCTCTTTTTTCCCCATAAGAATTTGTTACTTTGTTGGAATTTGAGAGTGAAGAATTTGAGCACTTGTGCTCTTGCCATTTGCATCGGTTGCATTGGTTTGCTCTCTACACGGGGATTCGTGGAAGTGAAAGTTTGTGGAATTGTTACTCTTGGTTCTTGGACCCTAGACGAGTCGTGGTGTTCTTGGGAGCCTCCAATTGAGTTTTGGATGCGTGTCCCAAGACTGTGTTGACATCGAGATACTCCAATTAAGTTGTGGATGTCTGCCTCGATCGAAGGTTGCCAGTAGTGGAAGATGAACTAGGCCTTTGTGGCGAGGTTCATAGGAGAATAGGGTGAGGCCTTTGTGGCGTTAAGTAGGCCTTTGTGGTAAACTCACACCCCTCCAACGATACATACTCCCCTTGTGGGAGGAACTCGTGAATACATCATCGTCTCCGTGTGCCTCGGTTATTTCTATACCCGAGCTTTTTACTTATGCAATTTACTTTGTGATAGCATTCGTGCTTGAAGTTATATATATTGGTATCACCTTGTTTCTTGTATTGCTTGACATAAGTTGTTGGCGCTCCTAGTTAACACTAGGTTATTCAGGTTATGCGTGTGTTAATTTAAATACCTAGTTTATTTCCGCATTTAGCAAGCCTTAACCGGAAAAGTTTTAATCCCCTATTCACCCCTCCCTCTAGGAGACATTGTTGCCCGTTCACATGGGATTGCTCAGGAAAGCAACTGGTTTTACTGCTAGGGTGAAGCATTTTTATCTTACAAAACGCTTGGGGATGTCGTGACCTTGTGGTCCCCCAAGAAGCACTTGACGTCACCGTGCGGATACGGGACTCCCATCGTCATGGGGCTGATCCTAGCGTGAGTTCAGGTGCACAGCTCGAGGATGTAGTGGCCTTGTGGTTCCCTCGAGTAACAAAAGTTTCCCTCGCCATAACGGGGCTCCCACTTGTGTGGATAGAAGCTCTCGCGGCCATGCGGCCCGCCTGGCGACGGATCCATGGGACCCTCACGGAGAGAGGTCATGGCGTCGTTTTTATCGTGGCATCATGGGGTCCTCTCGTGGGTACGTCTCCAAGGCCTTGTGTTAGCACGTGGAGCGAGCAGATGGTGAGCGCCCCCCTTAGTAGGGAGGCGCACTCGCATGGAGAGTGGCGGTAGCCCCCAAGCCTCCAGCGCTTGGGGAGGTCTTCTGGGTGGCTGCCACCTCTCGATAGGATATCATCCGCTTCTTGGGAGCCTCATCGAGGTGTCCCACGTCATCTTCGTCGATAGGGCGTGAGGTTCCCACCTCCTTGTAGGCTCGTTCGATGGAGCGCGTCACATCCTCCACCTCACCATGGATGGTGATGGTCCCGGCGGGCTCAGGCAGCTTGGCGATGTTGTACGCGTGGTGACTCACAGCCATGAACTTGGCGAGGGATGGGTAGCCGAGGATGGCGTTGTAGGGGAGGGCGATGTGCCCCATGTTGAAGTTGAGGGTCTCGTTGCGGTAGTTCTGGCGAGTGTTGAGCATGACGGCAAGGCACAATTGTCCTAGGGGAACCGTGGTTCCGTCTGTGAGGCTGGTGAATGGCCTTGTGGGAGCCAGGTGCTCGTAGGGCACTTTAAGCTTCTCGAAAGTTGGCACTGAGCTCACGTTAAGGCCTACACCCCCATTGAGGAGTGTCTTGTTGATGGCGATATTGTTGATGGTGGGGGTGTAGACCAGGGGAGTGGTTCCCATGGTCCTTGTGGACTTGAGGTTGTCGCGAGCGTTGAAGGAGACCTTGTGGTCGGACCACTTGAGTTATTCGGTCGCCTCTGTCCCTGGGTGGACAGTGTTGATCTCTCGTGAGATTTTCTTGAAGTGGCGGTTGGAGAGAGCAGCTTGTGCTCCGCTAAGGATGCAGGCTATGTAGCATGTGGGATCTTGATAGCCCCCAAAGTGTTTGTCGTTGCGGCCCTGATTCCCCTCAGGGTGGTGTTGCCCGACAGCATTCACCTGAGGGGGGTGGGTTGGGACGCTGCAGCGGCGTGCGCTGCTGTTGGGAAAACGGCTGGTAGCTGCTGACGTTGTAGCCACCCGCGTTAGAGTTATAGTTGCCGTACTGGTTGTAGTGGTTTGGGTCGCGCTCCTCCCAACGACCGCCAGCGCGACCGCCTCGAGAGTAGCCCTCCTGGACACCCATCATGAGGTGGTCGTGTCGCATCCTCTCCTGCTAGAAACATACCTTCATGGCGTGGGAGTGCATTTTGTGGGACTCGCAGAAGGGTCGGTTATCCGCCGCGGAAGCATCGTCGTTGCGGCCTTGTTTGCGTTCTGGCTCAGATGCCAGCACGGCCGGAGCCTTGCGCTGGCTAGGATTCATTGGCAGGGGCGTTGTGCCTGAAGAGGCAGCCCTCCTCGGCCTTGGCGCACCTGTCGGCCATGTCCACGAGCTCAACGGCGGAGATGAGGTCATCCCTGATTCCGAGTTATTCGAGCATGCGCTTGGTTGTAACTCCTTCACCAAAAGAAGAGATGATGTTCTCATCGGCGATGCGAGCAATCTTGTTCCGCGTCTAGCTAAAGTGATGCAGGTACTGGCGAACTGTTTCGCTAGGGCACTGACGGATGCTGCACAGGTAGTTGTAGGTGAGGGGAGTTGGTAGGAGCCTGAAGTTGGCAACATAATAGAGGCACAGTCCTCATACGACCTGATGGAGCCCTCCGGCAGGTTCATGAGCCAGACGAGGGTGGGACCCTTGAGGGCCATGGGGAGCCAGTTGGCCATGCACTTCTCGTCCCCCTTTCCAGCACCCACGCTGAAGATGTAGAACTGCAGGAAGTCGAGGGGAGAGGTAGTGCCATCGTAGCGAGATGGCAGCGTTGGGTTGAACTTCGGCGGCCATGCAACCGTGTGAAGCTACTTGGTGAACGCGAGGGAGCCCCCGACGTAGATCGCGGTGCGTGCGTCAAGGTCCGCCGGGCGATTGGCGCGGCCAGCCTTGGCGAGGTCACGGATGGTGCCTCGCTCGCCCTCATGGCAGTGTTCGATCTGTACGCGCACATACAGGGGGTGCGCAAGATCTTGGAACTATTGCTGCTTTTGTTAGGCACCTTGGTGGTGGGAGCCTTGTTAGGGAAACTAATGCAGGAATCGTCTTGCATCGGTGAAGTTGCACCATGCAAGGAGGCGATGCGTCATGAGCTGCCGGGCTCGTAGACTGCCGCGGGGGGACGTTTTGCGGCGGTGATGAGCTCCTGGAGGCGGGCGAGCCATGCGGCGTGCCCTTCTGCTGAGGGCGGGTGCGTGAGCAGCTCCCGGGCCAGCACTAGAGCTGCGGAAGGGGTAGATGCTCCTGGCGTCCCTACGTTCCTGACGGTGGTGGTGGCGGTTGCTGAGACACCCGCGCGTCTCGCTGCGACAGGTGGGAGGAGGCTTCGTCCTCGACGTCGGGTTCGCCACCAGCGTCGGTGAGGTCGCGTCGCGGCGTGTCGTTGTTGTTGTCATTGTCGTTCAAATCAGCCCAGCCCCTGCGGCGAGCACGCTCGGATTGGGTGAGGCGAGGGCTGGTCCGGGTGGAAGGTGCCATGGCGACGAGGAAGTGGAGGAGTGCCTTAGCCCCGTACATGGCACGCCAAATGTCGGAGCGTGGTATGTCAAAGGACAGAGACTCTATAGAGTTCAAACATTAGGGGCTAACCGCACTTCCTACACCTCTCAAGAGGGCTTCACGAGGAGAGCTTGGGACCAACTAAAATGGCGCCACAGAGAGTTTACCCAGGTTTAGGCCACCGTTGCGGTGTAAAACCAGCTCATACTTGTCTGATGGATTGCACTGCTTTGGTTACGATACAAATGCGAGCTTGTGCTCGGGTCAGACTAGGAAGGCTTGGAGTGAGTTTAGTCCTCCTTCTACGAGGGCCGAAGCGCCCTTGTTATACCGGTATTTGGACCTCCTTCCTGCTCATTTGGCGGGAAAGGGTTCGAATAAGTCGCCAAAGTGGTTACCAGCTGTACTCTGCGCCACCTGCTTGGTCTTGGTCATCGAGGACATCGCCACTGTCCATTGCATGGCAGTCAGGACGTCCGATGATGTTCCCTCTGTCTTGTAGCGTCGACTCGGTCACCTTGCACGAAAGAGGAAATCCTGGGGAGACACTTTGGCGCAGGCAGGGGTGGCCAGCGCTTTATACACGGAAATGGAAACTGTGAACAAAGGGGCTCTGCGACACCTTTTTCAGCACGCAGAGGAATGGACGTCAGTTGCACATGGTTTGTCCCCTCTCAAGAAGTAACGTCTCCCGGACAGGAGTGGGGGTAAGGTAGAGAAGCTCCTCTAGAGGGGATGGCCTCCTCAGGCCGACCCGACCAGAGATTGTGCCCGGTAGAGAACTTCGTTGATACGGGCCACGTCTGCAAGGATGCAAACACTTACTGGGTTAGGCTGCAACAGTCGAACCAGGATACCCTGGTATCTAGTGGCCCGACAAATACATTTGGTTTCCACTTGTTTTCTTTCGTCTTCCTTCGTTTTCCGGATGTTTTCACTGACTAACCTAGTAACAAGATGTCCCAGGACAGTTGCTATTTTCTGTTGTTTTTCTATTTCATAAAAGTTCTTAAGCAAATATTCTCAGAAAGGGCTGAAAATCCACGGAGATCATTATTTACTCGGAACAAAGACAGGGTACAAAGAAGAGCCGGAGGGGGGCCAGGGGGCCACCCGTAGGGTGCCAGGCACGACCCCACCCTAGGCCGCGCCTGGTGGGCTCCTGGCGGCCCTGGCCACTGCCTCTCGTGGCCTCTTCGCCCATAAATTTCCTTCAACCCTAAAAATCATAGGGGTGGAGTTATTTTCCTTGAAACATACACAGAGGTGTCATCACCTCGAAAGTCCAATCTAGGGCTTCTAGAGTCCTACTCCGGCACCCTGTGGAGAGGGGAGTTGTCATCGGAGACCTCTTCATTGCCATGATCGCCTCCGGGGAGATGCGTGAGTAGTTCATCTGGGGACTACGGGTCCTTAGTAGAAGCTAGATGGTTGTTCTCTCCCCTATACCTCCATGTTTAGAGTCTCGTGAGTTGCCTCACATGATCGAGACCACCGTTATGTAATTGTGAATGCTGTGTTTGTTTGGTTCCGATGAAGCCTGAGATTTTATGATTATTTTGTTCATGTCAATCTGAGATGCTTCACTTATATTCGTAGAGAGTTTTAATCTTTTCTTGCTATGCTCTCCGGTGTTTATGATTACCTCGTCCACGTACTTGTTTTCACATCCGAGAGAGGGTTTATATGCTTGATGGTAGGTTCTTGTCTCCCTTACATCTGTGCTCAAGTAATAGAAACTTGACGGATGGGGATGTGTTGTTGCTACTAGGGACAGCGGTGCTCTTGTCTACGACCGAGGACTACTGCTTATATTACGTATTGTTCTTAATGCATTTTACTGTTGCGCACAAAGAAATCACATTGTTGCTACAACTTAATACCAGAGATACTTGATGGGTAGTTTCTTGAGGTGGAATTTTAGATATGGATGCATTCTAGATAGCGGTTCATATGCCTTGACGTAATGCCTACAATGTTAGAACTGTGAGCTATACCTCGTCATAACAGTATTGTTATACGTTCATGATGTGTCAATTATCCAACCGTAATTTGTTCACTCGACATGTTTCTTTCCTTTGGAGAGACACCACTAGTGAACATATGGTCGCCGGTTCTATTTTCCTCATATTTGTAACATTTTTAAAGCACTTTTCATAGTTTTTTCCTCACTGTTCCGTCTTTACCTTTACTGTTTTTCAATACTCTATACGTTTAATTCTATCGTTTTCAGCAAGACCGGAAGCTTGACAACCTTTCGGAAAGTTGGGGCAATAGAGAGCTTGTGTTTTATGTGCAGGTCCAAGTTTGCTGATCCCGTGTGCAACAATCAACCTTCTTCAAGACTACGAAGTCCTACTGGTTCGATAACCCCGGTTTTGTATTTGGAGGAAAATTTTCGCTAGACTATATCATACCTTCCGCTTGGGGTCTTCCAACTAGCGTATGATCACGTCAGCATCAGGGTGGGACGGTGCCGGAGTGTCTTTATCTGTTTCAGGCTCCAGTGAGTTTCAGACAACACCGGCGTGTATCCTTGTGGCCCCACTCGTCAACACGAGATGGCCAAATATGTGGCCGCACTAGTTAGAACGTAACGGTCAAGCCTTTGACCAGACGAAAACGTCCGTTTGAGCCTTTGCGAGAGTTTCACACAAGAGCGTGGGAAAAAGGGAGCACAAATTTACACAGTGGGGAAAAACTGAGTACAAATAAGGAATTATTAAACCCTTAAATTATATACTACAAATACGGTAATAGTCATGATCCCACATGTCAGATATAGAGGTGGAAACAAAACTCGAAACTCGTGAGCTTAACGGGTACTCGAAAACTCGGCTCGGATCAGCTTGAACTCGGACAGTAATGCGTCGAGCCGAGTTGTATTTTTCAGCTCAGTTAAGTAAACGAGTTTAATGACTTGAGTTGCAAGTACTCTCTATAAACTCGTTATTATTCTTACATTGATATGCTAAATAAAAAATTAGTCGATACTACATAAAATCCAAGACATTAAAGACAAAAATATGGGAGCATTCAGATAAAAATCTCCAAAATCTACTTGGAGAGGCATCAGCGATGAGTCCACCTTCTTGTAATATTATTCCATAATTAACTGATTATGTTTTCTGTTTCTTACTGAGCTTATTAAGCTTATCAAGTCAATTTGAGTATTTATCGAGTCGAGCCAAGCTATAGCTTTTTACTCGTTAACTTAACGAGTTGAGTCGAGCAAACTCGTTAACTAACGAGTATTGACGAGTTGAGTCGAGTCGAGTGGAGCCGAGTTGACTCGATTACCACCTCTAGTCAGATACTGTTAGGCTCCTGAATGTACATTCTCGGCTACATACAATTTGTTAGACAAAGAACTAGAGCTGGCCGCAGAAAAGGTGTTTGATTTATGTGTTATGTTCAACTTTGTCACCAAGTAAGTATGGCGCAGTGTGGAATTTTTGTCACATAGTACGTGTGTACATAGGGTACCCGCTAAGCGTACCATGGAACCGCGTGACAAACGCGTTTTGGTAATTAATTTGTCGCCAAATGAATGGATTCCGGTCGAAATCAAAATATTTATCTCGCGTCATTAAGAAGGAAAATCTCCTTCCATCAGGATATATAGATCCCTCCATAAATATGGCAGCAACGTATGAGGCTGGCATCTCAAAGCAATGGCGACCCGGCAGATCGCACTCCTCCTCTCACTCTTCTTTGCGGCCCATGGCGCCGTAGGCACTACGCCCGTCATCAACGCCACATGCGCCGCGGCCTGTCGCAACGCCACCAAGTTTACCCACTACGACTACTGCGTGCGCGCGCTCTCGGCCGACCCGGCGGCCTCGTCCGCCACGGACGCTCGCGGGCTAGCGGCCGCCGCGGTAAGCCTCACGGTCGTCAACATCACGGACACGGAAAACGTCATCTCCGACCTCGTCCAAAATCTCGGACGCTGCCTCAAGAATTACAGAGAGATGAACGCCATGGTGGCGCCCGCACTGGACGACATCCGCTCCGGGCGCGCCGGTGAGGCCTCCAAGAAGCTCTTGAAAGTGGTAGATGAGGACTTTACAAGTTGGTGTGACCTCATCTTGGTAGAGGGATACGCCAGGAGGAATCCCATAGATCAGGAGAACCACAACGTCCACCTCGTGTCCTCCATGGCTTCCGACATCACGGAGCTGCTGCTGCGTTCACATGCTCTATCGCCGAAAGTTTCAACCTAAATGTAGGCCGCTGCTAGGAGTCGGAAGCCGATACATGGCTTCCCATCGGACCAGTATCTGACCGTGCAATTTGAAACACGGTGAACGTCGGAATTTCAACTGGACCACGCTACTCATTCCATAAATAGGGCCTGATTTCATGCTTCCGTAATTACTACTCCCGAGTGATGCGAGCTTTTCTTAAAGAAAAGTTAGGAAAAAATTTCCTGTTTTTATGGAAACTAGCAACCGTAGCAAAGTTTCTGCCATTTTTTTTTATGGAAACAAGGCATAATTTCATGCTTCCTCAATAATTGCTTCCGTGATTCCAGTCCTTCTTAAAAAAACAAATTAGGAACAAAATCATATTTTGAGGGAAACTGACTAATGTAGAAAAACTTCAGCCAATGCTAACTTGGTTCCGTGGGAAGCAATTTGTTGTGAAATAATGGCCTGATACGCCCAGCTCCTAATCTAGCTCCTTGGAATTTTTAGGAAACAAAAGGTCATGTTTTGAGGGAAAGTAACTACTTTTAGCAAAATTTTAGGCATGCAGATTTGCTTTTGCTTCATTCTCAAAGTATTTATTTTGAACTTATCAAACTATGTTTCCATGGACAGTTTTTTTTTACAGTATTTCCATGGACAGTTGAATATTGCTTCCATGGTGAATGCCTTTTATAGGATGTAGCATTCAAATATATGTGTCATATGTAACGAGATATATGTTTGGCAAACAATTGGAGGTACGGACAGGATATTTGAATTGTTCAAATATAATTCACTAATCGTATGAAGCAAATAGTTGATTAGTGTGCAAGAAGCTTGATTCATATTCCTAGGAAGCATAGTTCACTAATGCTAGAAGCATGATTAGTGCGTTAAAAAAACTTTTTATGTTAAACTTGCAACTTTTTTGTGTGTGCCTAAAGCTTCATTTGTAATATTTCAGACAACATCAATTTTTTCCTTCACTTGACATATTTCAGACAACATCAATTTTTCCTTCCTTCAAGTCGTCAAAATACACAACTTCGTACTTCCATACCACACGTATAGTATATGTTACAAATTTGCTTCATTCTGCAAGCCTATATGTTTCTGGGATAGATGCATCTTCTGCTAACAAATAAATGTATTACAAAATCCCTATGCCCATGGAGACATCAATCCATAAGGCCTTTGGTCTTAAACGACACGACTTGGTCATGGGCTCCCTATGCCCATGGAGACATCAACGCAGACGCATGTTGCAGATGTTGGCACCAGCAACCCGCACCATCAGATCAGATAAGTGCCCCTAAGGTTAGATCATATCAGCCACCACAGTGATATAAGAGCACCTTAAAGCCAACAACGATTTCAGACGGAAAGAGATGAATTAACACATCATAATGAGACAATATGAATCATGAATTTTGTAGTAACGCAACATAATGTTGTCCGAATAGAAGCAGCGAATTTTGGAAATTAAATTGTAATATAGGTGCCGCTAACTATGAGATGTTGCAACCAACTTGATCAGCAATGTACAAAGCTTCGGAAGAATGGTCAAAACGAAGCATACATATCATAGCAGCACATCATACCAAACAGAATGCGCAAGCAAACAAATTAGATTGCTGCAAACATGTAGATTCGAAACTAAGTGTTGAAGGTTAACCATTTTCATCATTACCTTATGTCTATCTTGGTTTAACACGATATAAAACCTAGACATATAAGACATAACCACCAAAAAATGGTTATAAGAATCAGAATACATATCATGGGAGCTGGGTCAGTTGCAATTACCTACTTCCGATTTGTGTAGTCATGCAAGGAAGCAGCATGTTGCTTTGTGAGGAATGTAACCCGATTGACTCGGCTATGCTGCCTCCGACTATAGACCGTCGGCCGCGGACGGCTAGGTAGGCACCGAAGACGACTACACACGGTGGAGCGACATGGCGTACATGTAACATGTTTGTATTGAGTTATTATGTAGAAGCAGTTATTCGTTGTTATGGAAACAAATAAATTCTAATGAGGAAGAAGAAGCACAAATTTCTTCATCCACAACGTTACAAAATCAAGGTAGAAGCATTCATATTTGAAAAAATTAATGCGTTAATTGTTTCCGCCAATTTATATGCATATAAAGTACATAAACACAACTGCTAGATCAAAACTAAATAAAATATCTTGGCCGGAAGCATTTTATATGAAGATCACTATTACCAGCATAAGAATGAATAAGGTAAAGGCGAGATATGAGCACAAATCGGTTAGCAGAAATCATGGATTGGAAATTAAAAAAATACAAACATGAACCCTTTCCCTAGATCATGCATCGACTGTAACCTGTTTATTCAACTACCAACACTGCTGATGAAAACTGGAGTAATGGACTTAATGCCTGAGAAAAATCAGAAACCAGTACAAGATTGAGAGCTGGTTATTTGTATTACCTAGATCGGTTGATGTCAAAATGGCACGCGTGCGTGGTTGAAGCTGCCACCATTCCGATGCTTCGGCCGGAAACTATCATTGTCGGCCACGGATGAGCCGCGTCCGACGCCTACTTCCTCCAGCCTCATGTCAATCCGGCGAGGTCTCCATGCAGGGGAACGCCATTACGAATCGGAGCCGGGAGCGTAGATTCGATTGAATCGGCGTTGTGTACGCATGAATCGAACCAGCCAGACACGGTAGGGGTAGGAGATCGGAGCGGTGGCAGAAGAAGTAGAGCGAGCGAGGCGATTGGGATCGGAGCGAGCGGTGAGTTTCCGTCCGGCGCGAGTGAGCGAGGGGATGGGGAACAGGGTAAGCTGTCCTCAATTTTTTTTTTTTTTTTTGACAGGAAAAGCTGTCCTCAATGAAATTCTGTGCTTCTGTGCGCCGGTTACGGGAGACAAATTAGTGCTTAATTACCGGTGAGAAAAAAATGAAACCAGAATCATCCGATCGGAAGGGGATCAACGACATTTGAGATGTCCGAACATTAGCTCCCAATCGGACCACGATATGTAGTATCTTCTTAGAGATCTAAGCGCAGGGCTATCTAGGCCCTGAGAATCGCTCCTCGCGTTGTCCCCACTTGGCAGGGACCGTGTCTGGTCGAGCGCGATTTCCTTCTACCGTTCCGCATGTGCTGGGTTTTTTTGTGCGTTCGCGCTTTGCGTATGTCATACGTGGCCGGTTTGGGGTGACGTCGGTTCGCTTAGTCGGTTGGCTCCTTTCTGTCTTCGGTCTTGACCGCCCTTCTTTCTTTCCTTCCTTCCTTGGATTTCCTTTTGCTGCGCGGCGGCTTCTCTTGCTCTCTTGGATTTCGGTGATGTTTCGTTGCTGGTTGGCCTGCTGCGTGCTGCTCCGGCGTTTGGCTCCGCTCGATTCGTCGCAGTGTGTTCCGCGGGCGGCACGGTCTTCCCCGTGTGGTTTGTCTCTTCCTCTTTTCTTTCTATGTTCCAGCTTGTTTTTTTCTTGTTTATTGCATTGTGTGTCATATGTGGATGTAGATCTGTATAGCCTAGATGCGGTTTCCTCTTCCGAACTGTGGGGATTAGCGGAATATTCTTAGTCGTTTTGCCTTCGTACGATTTTGGGGTCGACTATTTGTCTCAGATTGCATCTGATTTTGCTTGCATTGGGAGTTGTTTGGGGTGTTCTGTTTTCGATCCGGTTATTTCCCAAAGAATTTGCAAGCTTGTTTGGCTCCCAGGAAATGGAGAAGGAATCACGGAATTCAATTATGATTCCGGGGTTCAACGTGTTTGGTTGCCAAGGAATTGGATGCGGAATTGAATCGACAATTCCATCGATCCCTTCCCATGCCTAACCTCTTTTCTGATCTGTACCCCTGTCATTTCTCTGGAATTGTCACCGCAGCTCTCTACCGACACAACTTCTCTCTCCCCTAGATCCACCTCCTCGCCTCCACTTTGTTGCCCAGCTTTCACGTTGCCGGCGAGCCTTCCCGCCGCCGGTGAACAGTTATCCACTACTTTCCTCCGCAGTCATCTCTACTCACAAGCCAGACCTGCCAGCAGCCATGGAGGGACAGGTGGATGTGCACGTCCAGCGTGCCGGGCGCTTCGTCGACGGGGCCGGCGCAGCCAGGCGGAATGACCTGAGGATGCTGCTCAGGGTCATAGGCCGGCACCCGTGCCTGTCTGTGCAGCCGATCTGCTTGTGCACCGCAGCATCAAGGACGCCCGCAGCACAAGCGCTCGCTGTTGCCCCTTCTTTTATTGCTCATTCTTTTAACTGGGTTCAGTCGCGTGCTTCCGTGAAATCTGCCAACTGAAAATCTTTCTGCCCACATCTAGCTCTATTACGTTCAATGTGTGGAGTTGTACATGAATTTTCTAAGCCAAACATGATATAGAAATGGCTTCATTTTATAAATTTATGTGCCAGCCAAACAAGATTTTTCACATTGGAATTCAGTTTGGACAAAGAAATGATGGTATCGATGTGCATTCATTTCATTTGGCTCAAATGAAATGAAATGAGGGATGCCAAACGAGCTCTGCTAGAATTTGTTTGCCTTTATTTTGTTTTGGTTGCTTTGTTGTTTGTTTTCAGTTTTGTTCTCAGTTTTTTCACTGTACAGAGGTGTTTTGGGGTTCTGTTTTTTATGGAGCCTGTTCGTCTTTCTTCTCGTGCGTCTGCTCGAAAACGGAACCGTCTTGGTATTTCTCCATTGCAAGTACTTTCGCGTTTTTCTGTTATTTGTTTTTTGATTGCCTATGCCGGGATGGGCAGAAGTATCTTCATATGTAGTGTCTTATGTATTTGATGAGTGTGCACTTGCTGACGCTCCTTCTTTTGCCCGCCGCCCTTCCACACCTCCTGTAGGCTGCCGGCCTGGGACCTCTGCCGCCCTTGTCCATTTTCCGCCGACCGCGCCATCCCTCCACAACCGTTGCATCGCCAACGGCCGTGGGCAAGCCACGTACTGTTACCACCGCAGCCGCCCTGGCCATGCCCCGTCGGTCATGTCCCCTCCGTCGCCGACGTCCCCTAGTGCCGGCCTGGATTCCTGCCTAGAATCACCACCGCGCGTTGGTCTGGACCACTGGGGACGTTCCCGCCATAGGCTTCTCACCGGTGGATTCGTAAGTAATATGTTTCCAAAGACCAAATAGAAGCCTTACGTCTAACCATCTAATCCTGACCTGCTTCTTAATTTGTGAGTTTGTGGAGAAAAGGAACACGAGGCAAGTACTTTGGAGCTGTTTAGCAGTGTTGCTTGCATACAAAATTAACAAAGTTGTGCCCAGGGTTGAATACCTGAAAGCAATGAATGCATTTTTCTATAGATTGACAGTTAAACTGACAGTCCGCGTATAAAATAGAAGCTTCAGATAAGCTGAACTTTCACTATGTTAAGATAGAAAAACTGAACTCTCTGTGTTGTGTTGTGTTGTGTTGTGTTGTGTTGTGTTGACCGATCATCATCGGTGAGTAATATAGTAGAAAGTTTAAAGAAGAGAGGAACAAGATGACCGGCAAATGGTGACCAAAATGGAGAGAGAGAGAGAGAGAGGGAGGGAGGGAGGGAGGGAGGGAGCTGAACATAATAGTTGGAGAAACAACCCTCGGTCCTCTCTGAATGCGTCCTCTCTGAATGCGTTTCTTGGGACCTAGGAAAGCAACTTCTTCATGTTTTTCTGGACATGCAGGAGAAGGCACACAAGAGTAGATGTCATGTCGCTCCGTGGATTTAAACTCTCCGTGAGAAATGAACATTTTCTTATTCCCGGTTTCTCAGTCCTGCAATAGAAAAGGTGCCCAACCGTGATATCTTCATTTTTTCCTCAACACCATGGTGTCAATGCTATATATGAAAATTTCTACTTCAATTTTGTGTGAACTAATTATGTCACATCTTATAAAAAGGTCAATCTCCAAATATCAGGAACTCATGGTCACATCATTGATTCGTAAAATTATAATGCTGAAGTTAGATTCTAAGGTTGCACTGTTGTCCTATGATGGAATTTTTATTGAGCAACCTCTTGCCAAAATTCTATCTACTCTCATTTATCATTCATCTGTGTGGAGATGTAACATAATGAAGATTCCTAATATGGTAGTTCGGTGACATTGGACTCTGATGGCAAATGTTACAGAGGTGTTGAAGAATCCATAAAATAATGTTTCCAATATGCAATTTTTATGTGCGTTGCTCTTGAACACATATGAGCATTTCCTATTGTTATATTCTAGAGCATTGTGGCTCTAATATTAGTTGTGATGTACTTCCCCGGGCAAAGATTGTTCTCATTTAGTGTTGCTCTTTTTCCGCAAGTAGAGACAAGAACGCTAACTTTCTGTACACCTTACCATCCAAGTATGGAAATGAAGAAATCTCGATACAACTTTATATATTAACGCCGTAACAAACGCAGTTGTGATGTCTCATGCTGGAAATTTTGGTGTTGGAAATACCATGCATGGATCTCCTTTATGGTAATACTCCCACGTCTGTTCTCTGTACTTTAATTTTCTATTGTCAAGCTTATTTTTTTAGTTGTCCCTGTTTCGAGATTGTCTGGAAACATGTGGGCTTGTTGATCTCGGATATGTTGGGCCAAGGTTCACTTGGACTAACAGACAGCAAGGGTCGGACCTGGTCTCGGTACGGCTGGACCGTTCTGTGGCTAACTCAGCCTTCATGGATCGTTTTCCTGGTTTTAAAGTGGATCATATTATCACTACCACATCAGACCATATGGATATTCTCATTTCGGTGGCAGGTCTTGAGGAAAGCATCCACTCAAGTCCCGTGCAACAACAATTTCGTTTTGAGGCTGCATGGCTCTGTGCTGCTGACTATACCGAGGTGATGGAACGCACATGGAGAGAAGGTAGAGGTGATGTCCCCTCCTTACAGTCTACATGTGATAATCTTTCTCGTTTGGCTGGTTCTTTGAGGAGGTGGAGCAGAGATTCTTTCGGTTCAATTCGGAAGAAAATTGGTGATCTCGAAAGGAAATTGAGGTTTTTGAGATGTGATGGTGCAGCCATGTCAGAAATCCGGGGAGTGGAAAAGGAGCTTTGTGAATTGTTTGAAAGAGAAGAAATCATGGCAAGACAACGGTCTAGAATTGAGTGGCTGAAGGAAGGGGACCGTAATACATCTTTCTTTCATGCTCGTGCTTCAGCAAGGAAGAGAGCTAACCGAATTTCTAGTTTGGAGAAGGAGGATGGTTCTCTATGCCATGATAAAGATGAAATCAAACATATGGTACAGAATTTCTATGCCCATTTGTTCACTTCCGAAATTTGTCCTTCCACTTCTACTATTCTTGATGCCATACCCCAAAGAGTGACTCATGCCATGAATGAGGATCTCTGTAAGGAGTATACAGATGAGGAGATTAAGACGGCTCTTTTCCAAATGGGTCCCACTAAGGCACCGGGCCCAGATGGATTCCCCGCCTTATTTTACCAAACTCATTGGGAGTTTCTCAAAATGGAGATTTGTGGTGCTGTTCGGAGCTTTCTTGTGGGGGATACTATTCCTACTGGTTTTTGTGACTCTGTGATTGTTCTCATACCGAAAATCAGTAATCCCCAACACTTGAAGAATTTTCGTCCTATCAGCTTGTGTAATGTTCTTTATAAGATTGCTTCAAAGGTTCTCGCAAACAGACTCAAAATTATTCTTCCGGAGATTATTTTGGAGAATCAGAGTGCCTTTGTTCCTGGAAGGCTGATTACGGACAATGCTTTGATTGCCTTTGAGAGTTTACATACAATTCGGAAACAGAGATCTAAAAATCCTTTCTTTGCTCTCAAAGTTGATATGATGAAAGCTTATGATCGAGTGGAGTGGTCCTATCTTCATGGTTGTTTGGCTAAGTTGGGTTTTTCAGCCTCTTGGATCAATGCTGCTATGAGATGTGTCACTTCAACCCGGTATGCCGTGAGAGTTAATGGTGAATTGACAGACCCAGTGGTTCCTTCACGGGGTATTCGCCAAGGTGATCCTATCAGCCCGTATTTATTCCTCTTATGTACTGAAGGTTTATCTTGTCTTCTGCAAGAAAAGGAAGTCCAAGGAGAGCTACATGGTATCAAAAATGGCAGACTTGGGCCTTCTATATCACATCTCCTTTTTGCAGATGACAGTATCTTCTTTGCGAAGAGTGATACACGGAGTGTAGATGCCTTACAGTTGGTGCTCACAACATACTGTGCGGGTTCGGGTCAAAGAATCAATTTGGAGAAGTCTAATATTTTCTTTGGCTCAGGGTGTCATGATGAGATTAAGCTGAGAGTTAAACAGTGTCTTGGGGTTTTCAATGAGACTCTTCAAGACTCTTACCTAGGTATGCCTACTCAAATTGGCAGATCACCTATTATCACTTTCCGATACATCTTTGATCGTATGTGGAAACGTATGAATGGTCTTTCGGATAAGCCTTTGTCAAGGGCGGGGAATGAAACTATGCTTAAGGCTGTTATCCAAGCAATTCCTACTTATGTCATGAGCTGCTTTCAACTTCCCATTGGTACTTGTGAGGAGATGAGGAAGATTATAGCTAATCACTGGCGGGGATCCCAGAATGGAAGGAGGAAGATGCATTGGAGATCTTGGGATTGGCTTTCCTCTCCAAAAATTATGGGTGGCATGGGTTTTAGAGATATGCATCTCTTTAATCAGGCAATGTTGGGTAGGCAAGGTTGGAGGCTGCTCACTTCTCCTGATTCTCTGTGTGCTAAGGTCTTGAAGGGAAGATATTTTCCACATGGTAACTTCTGGACTGCGGGTTGTCCACGTTCGGCTTCTTTCACGTGGAGGAGTATTCTCCATGGCCGCAAACTCCTCCATGATGGGGTGTTGTGGGGAATTGGCAATGGTGCCTTGGTTCGGATTAAGGAGGACAGGTGGATTCCAGGTTTGGCTCAATATCTCCTTAACCCGAAAGTGCCCCTTTCAAATGATCAAAGGGTAGAGACTCTAATGGACTCATCGATGTCATGGAACTCGGATCAGATCAAGATATTTTTTAATGATGATGTGGCTGCTCAGATTATGCAGATTCCAATCAGTAAAATGGGTGTAGAGGATTTTGCTTCATGGCCACATAATCGGATGGGCATCTATACTGTTAGGTCAGCCTATCATTTTGCTCGACGTCGAGTGTTCCTTTCTAATAGAAGTAACAATGGGAATGGCATGTCTTATCATGGAGAGGATGAGGAGAAGCAGTGGAAGGCCCTATGGAAGGTTACGGCGCCTCCGAAAATGAAGATCACACTATGGAGATTTTCCCACGACTGTCTGCCTAGTGGAGATCAGCTTAATAAACGTCTATGCTCTCCTGACTATTTGTGTATTCATTGTGGACAGGAGGAGACGGTTGAACATGCCATGTTGTTCTGTCCATTTGCTCGTGATGTTTGGAAAGAAGTCAAGAAGGATCTCACCTTTGGTCTTGGCCGAAGATCATTTATGTCACCTAAACAATGGCTCTTTGATTTTTTATCCAAAAGTACCAAACTTGAGGCCACTATGCTTGCAGTAACCATCTGGCACCTTTGGGATTGTCGGAATAAAGTCCGTGAGGAAGGTATCACGGTTCAGCCTAATGCCATTGCTTTGAAGATCCGTGCTTATACCGACTTGATAATATCACACCTGTTTACTACCCCAAAAAATCGCATTACAACTCCTGTTCAGCCACCGCGGTGGATCCCTCCAAGGGAGGGGAGCCTAATGATCAATGTTGATGCTGCCATTTTCTCATCATCGAAATCAGCGGGGGTTGGTGTTATTCTTCGGAATAGTGCAGGTGATTGTTTGGCTGCTATCTCGGATAGTCTGTCCAATGTCTCCAATCAAGAGCTAGCGGAAGCAGTGGCTATACGCACAGCTTTGATCTTTATTCAGGAGGAAGGCATCACCAATGTGGATGTTGCATCCGACTGTTTATCGGTGATACAACGAACACATGATTCTGATTGTGATCGATCTTCATGCGCTGCGGTGATTGGAGATATCAAGTTTCTACTAAGGTCTCTTCCATCCGTGTCGTTATTCCATGTGAACCGTCTTCAGAATAGGGTTGCACATTGTTTAGCACGTTCTTGTGAACTAAAGCCTAGATGTGTGTGGCGTGGTGTTACACCGGATTGTATCCGGGAGGCTATCTGTAATGACTCTATTATGCGTTGATTAATAAAGTTTGCTGTTTGCTGTAAAAAAAAAAACCCATTTCCGAAATAAAACTTTCTAAATAGTCAGTGCATCTCTTGACTTTGTTAGTTTGTTAGTTTGGTTCCGTTGATAATTTGTTATTGCTTGCCACATGTGTCATAGAGTGTCTACGATGCCCAAAGCGAATATATTTTGTATGAATCATTCTATTCTATGTACCAAGAAAACTACGGATCATATGGTCATCGTCATCGTACAAGAATTCCACGCGAAGACAGATATTCTAACTACATGGAGCGGCGCAGCGAAGCGCGCAAGGTCCTTCTAGTTTACCCTAAATGTATGGGTATCGTCTTCCTTCGGTTTTAATAATTAAGTCTGCGGTTACTGAGAAATTTCCAAAGAGAAAAATCCGATCTTTATTTATCGGTTGGATTAGTGTATTAAGAATGCACATATTTTACTTCCATGACACATAGGTGAAACTTTGCGAATATTCATCCCCACACTTACATGGATCTCCACGACCTATCCCTACCGTTCATCTTTGTTGGAGATCCGTGCTGCGAAGTTGACCAGGTTAGGAGGCCCAGATGGATTAATTCTACGGGGCCCACTATCGCGTTGCCGAATCCGTCCCCAGGCGCAATAACACAGATCTCCCGCGGACAAACGAAAGGGTAAGTAGGTAACTTCCCTTTAGAGAGATGTGGGACCAGATTTATGTAAAGAAGCGGTCTGCTGTCCCGGCTGGCCCTGTTCATCGTTTTTCCCTCCTCTCTCTCTCTCTGATACTCGAACGCAACAATGGTAGACCCTGTTCCAAGATCCAGTGCATCGAAGCTCAAGGGGAAGTTGGATTCCCGCGGATCGGAGCACCTCAGCTCCATTTCATCCCTCCCCACATCTTCCCCAACCACTCCAACCCACTCTGAACGATGCTTATAGATTTACTGGATTTAATATGTATTGGTTTATGTTTATGCCCATGTTTCTCTGAAAAAGGTATGCAATCCACTTTTCTCAGGGGTGCTTTCTGTGGATCTGGGAGGATCGCCTCGAGGATTATGTCAAGAGGAAGACGGAGTGGGTCCAGGAGCAATGTGTCAACAACATTATGCAAGAATATTCGCAGATACTGGAGTTGAAGGATCAAGAAATCCGGCGCATTAGCATTGATCTCACTAACAGCAAACAAGCTGGGATTATTAGCACAGCCAACTTCGAGCTCCAGATCAATATTATTAACAGGAGTCGCAGAATCTACATGTTCCTGGCAGTGGTTATGTTTGCATGGATCTTGACAACAATTATGTAGATTCAGCAACTCACAGAGCTGAACTAGATGTTGCTTCTATGCATTTTCGGAACACCTGTTTCAGATTATTGTGTTCTTTTCCGATTATTGTGTTCAGTTCAAACCCCCAATTTTTTTACATTGTAATTGGGGCTAAGCCCGTAGCGATGAACTCAAGTCTGTGTATTTTAATGGCTCTACCAATATATCCAAATATTATGTATTCATATCAATGTTTTAAATAGCGGGATATTGCATATAGCGGCAACCCTTAAAAACAACTATAGCGGACATATAGCGGGATATAGCGGTGTTATAGCGGCAAGTTGTACACGGCATCATTTAGCGGCAACATGCTCAAACAGCTATATCGGAGCTATAGCGAGGATATAGCGGGCTATTTAAAACTATGATTCATATCAAGATCAGCCTTATCTCGGTGTTTTCTCCATAGTTTCTTTTCCCCTGGTATAAAAATTTGAACTACTTTTTTGTGTACCTATGTTCTTTCAACTATGGGCTACTGGCCAGTACACTTTAGCCGCCCACTTCCACAGTAGCATCTTCGAGACAGGGGAAGGTACAGAAGCACTGTTGCCACGCCATTTTTTTTGTACATGCTAGTGTTTTAAATTGTTACATTGACAGGTTAGAGGCATGGGGAGCTGCCTATTGACCAGCCCACACCCCCACCCACTTGGCTCCAGTTTTAATTGCTTGGACATGGAGGCAGGCTCAAAGGAGGTTAGAAGCAGAGACCACCACAGAAGCTGCTAGGCGAGCGAACTCCGAAATCCTCTAAGCTTGAGTATGATTTGAGGTAGGCGTGGTTCCTTGGCGTTTTTTTCTGTCCAATGCGGTGTTGTTCTTATTTCTTCCCACACCTTACTAGTTTCTTCCTACAGAGGATCCTTGATTTGCAATTGTTATGGATCCAGTGCTGCCAGTTCATCCTGTTTTCTCTCACCACACACTAGGCAGGGAACTTATTCAGATGTAGTTGTTTTACTGCAAGTTGCTGATCCAACATAAATTTACATACTCAGAACTAGATCTAGATATCATGTTCCAACATCTACTTACACCACAAATTTTTCTCTTCTGAAACACTGGATCCTCAACTGCAGTAAGTTCAACATAAGGATAGTACCTTATAGCAAACTAAGAAAATTATGCTGATCTAATATCCATGTCACAGATGAAGAAAACTCATTTAGGCTTCTCCCATACACGTTTTTGAGTTTGAACATTAGCAAGGTTGTCTGAATAAGCAACATTGAAACACGATGTTCGGCATAAGGAATGGATATCAGGAAAAATAAAAAGTTACCTGAATTAGCTGTATACCCAACACCCGTATCCTTAGTCCATCCATTCACTACACCTAATTGTTCTGATGCAATGCAGATTCCAGAGCCCGGGGTGGATGAGCTCTGTTTAGCCTGTTGAAGGTAGAACTGCACTCAAGATGCAAGACAAAGACAGGTTTCCGTCTCGATGGGAAACAAAAAAGCTGAGGACTCCTCGACTCAGCCGTGATCAGCTGGATGAGAAGCTCAACAGATCCACAAAAAGTGAAACAGATGAAGAAGACACCACCGGGGATGAAGCTGGCGAGGAGAGCGCCAAAAGAACAATAACATCAAGGAGCTCGGCCAAGAAAGTTGCCGCCGCGGTTAGCAAATTATGTGGCCTGAAGAGAAAGCTGGTGACAAAGATGGGTTTTGCAGGAATCCTAACAATTCCTCAGATCAACAAAACTGACAGAACCTTTACCTTCGACTTACTGAAAATGGTGAACTGCCAACATCAAAGAATTGAACCGGCTGCAACTTTCAGATTGACATAACACCTGAAACCATACATCGAGTACTAGGCATACCATGTGGAAAAGAATTAGTATGTGGTATGGAGGACGACAGTGTTGAAGAAAAGCTTGATTTCCTGCGAATTTGCATAGGGTCGGGACGCGATGATGACGAAGAGTATGAAGATGCCAAAATATACGATAGCTTGGAAGCTGCGGAGATGAATATCACCAGGGAATATCCGGATGGCATGACACGGGTCGAGGAAGAACAGTTCAAGGTTTCTTTCATAGTATTCCTGGTGTGCAGGTTCTTGTGTCCCATGGCCCAACCTAACTCCGGCAGCAAGGTTTTCTGGGGAGCATTGCTAGACCCAAACAAGATTCACACCTATAACTGGTGCGGACTAGTTGTTGACCACATCATCGACTCCGCAAGGAAGGTTCAGTACACTTTGGCAAGGAAAGGAGTTGTTACACACGTCGGCGGGTGCTCCCTATCTTTGCAGGTGCTGAATATACGAAGGAACCCTTGTGACACCAATACATTGTTGATGTAATTTGTAACCAGTAACTGCGTTTACGGGATTTCCCATGTACAGGTACTCTTCCTCGACTACATGAGGTATGGATGCAGCAACCAAGCCGGGGTGGCTCTTCCACGTATATTGGAGTACTCATGTGGCAGCATCTCCAAACTAAAACAATACTACCGGTCAAATGGACCATCGTGCCGATCACTGGTAAGGCCCGGATACTGTAAACAATATTGTCATAAAATCCGCACTGAATTTAGAGCTCAAACATCGTAATAACACGTCTTGCTCTTTACCTTCTGATTTCTCAGAACATGATTGAGGACACAAGACAAGATGCAGGGACAGAAAAAACTGAACCTCCAGGCAAACTACACGATACTCCAATAGGTGCACTACAGGTAGGTCGGCGACTAGTGCCGTGAAATTATTACCATAACGGCCATTTAGATAAAATTTCTTTTTGGTGAAGGTGGGTCGATAGTAACTGAAAACATACTTCCTTGCAGGCCCTAAACGGAGCTACGATAACTGACGCATCTCTGATCACTCCTCTTACATCCACCAAACCAGCGGTCACGCTGAAACTTGAGCCAGATGTAATCCACACCGTGTCATCATACAACCAAGCAGTGACCAATACTAAGGTATTAGTATATATCGACCTGTTTTATGGAAGTAATTTTTGAGAGGCGGTTGACAACTAAGGGTAAAAATAGAATCTATTGTCATACATCAAATAAAACATCTTCAACCATTGTTCTTCAGCTCTCAATGCGCCAAAAGCTGGCTCTTAGATACTACATGGCAAGACTTGTTTGTAATGCAAACAAATATAAGAATGAAATGATAGCTGAAGGAGTTAAACTGGTGAATAAACTCGATGAATGCTCCAACGGCAACTCTGCTGACACTGTGCTCAGGGATGAAAAACATCTACTCCAACCGAGCAGCTCATCTCCTCTAGTAGGTAGGTCTATACCAGGTCACATCCAAGGTGCAGTACTAAGAGTATCTCATTCACACAATATTCTCCTAGTTTACCATTTCTCTTCTGAAAAACACACTTTCATAATGCAGGCTGTAAAAATGTAATACCAGCGCACCCAAGAAGATCGTCCTCCATGGACATACCTTCTTATCGACAAGGTAATTGTGGTAGAAAGACAGTTTGCATCCTGTTATTTTATATGACGTCTAGTCAACTTATGCGGGCTGTTCAAAAACCATTATCATATAGAATTCTACGTCTTCAGATTTAATTTAATTGTGGCTTTCATGATAAATCCTTCGATCATCTCAACAACCATCAATCTGCTCGTTTAAGTGGACCGTAGTGATTTTGGTAAACATTGTTCTCCTGGACCATATACAGAATGATAGGCTAACGGGCATGTATATGTATTCATTCTCTGTTTTTTAAGTTAAATAGAGAAAGTCCACGCATCAGGGACAAACAATGTTGTACCTACCCCTATCTTTACTTTTACATAACTGTTCCAACAAAATTTGGATACATTTTTCGTATATTACTTAGTTTATACATAGATAAGGGTTGGTGTATTGACTTCCAAAATGCAGAGAATGCAGTAGAAACCGTCGGGCCTGCCAACCCAGAAGACCCATTTTCCCTTGGCATCGACTGGATGCAATATGAGAAACCATGGAGCGATTCGCCCGTAATCCAGAAGGTTACACATTCAACATATAGACCACTTCTTCCCAACAAGAAGGAAGATATCCACCAACCGGCTACCATCAATTGTACTATAGCCGCAAGCAAAGGATATAACTCGGACCCAGAAACATCATGTAGCAGTAGACTGAGACCTTTCTCTTCTAATAAGGTAAAACAATCACTGTTATGGACTCCGCCAACAAACCTATATGTAGGCACTTCAGAAAGGTCACCGTCTGTCATGAACCGCAAATGGTCTGAATCTGCATTGCTGTTAAGAGTATTCGAAGATGATGAAAATGCAAAGATTGGGGGGAAAAGACTATCATTCGAGTTTACCGATACCCCTGTCAAGAAAAAACTTTGCACTAGCGGGAGAATTGCTAAGTCTCCGTGGAGACGACTTCTAGCACACCCGCAAAGAAATGCAATGATCACATCATCTTTTGCCGAGTGGGTAAATGCAACAGGATCACCAGTTTTATCAAGGTGAGAAATTTAGTTCTTCTTCCCTCTAAATGGATTATTGTATTGGTTCATTCCATCTTGCCAATAATGCAACATAAACTCTTAACTACTTTTTTATATAGGGCTTGGGTTGTACACGGCACACCGAGATACATAGAGGTGACCGGAGCCGAGTTGAAAAACATGCTATGTGGTAATGTACCACTCAGCTATAACATTTTCGATATAGGGGTGCGCCGAATGGTCCAACTGGACGCCGAGATGTTTTCACGAGAAGGTGCGCAAGTGTGGCTGACAATTCTAGAGTCAGACTTTGCGGTGAGATATCATTCCAAAAGCCTAATCAAGTTTGTTTTCATGCCAAGCATAGTTGTATCCTATAGTCAGACTTTGCTTGTGTTTGGGCTGTCCAGTTATCTTTCGTTCTCCCTACCGATCTTCCTCACCTTCTTGCAGATGCTTGTCCTCGCAGAATGCACTCATACAAATAATATTTCCATTAGGACTCAATTAATCAGAGCACAAACCAAACATGAGATAAAGAATGGCAGGATGGTAAGATTATCCAAAGGGTGTTCAATTCTCATGTGTGTTTTTATCTTCCAGAATATAATACCATGCTGCATTTTCGACGATAAATAATATGGATTGTATATCCAATTGTTTGTTATAACGGCTTCTTTTCCAGATTGTCATCCCAGCTCTAGTGAGGGAGACTTGGTGCTCGTATTTCTGGGACATGAAACTGAAACTGGTGCACATTATAGACCCAATTTTCAGCCAAGATAGATCATCTGCTTTCATGGATATTCACAAACCAAATGTATTGAAACTTCTTCATGCACTGACCACTTGTGTCAACGAGTTCTTCGAAGCATGGGCGCCGGATTGGGAAGACTGGAAGATTAATTTCGTCAAGCCATTTATACCAGATGCTACCCCGTAAACGGAACCAAACTCTTGTCTTGTATAACACATATTATAATCTTCTGCGGTCTGAATTAATACAAGCACACTAATCATTGTGTTCTGGTTCTGAATTTCAGGAACCAGACTGGCATTCTCACACTCATTGCTCTTAGAGATTTCAACGGCGTAAACTTTGCTAATGAACCAAGCGAGGTAAGACCATGAAATCGATATTACACTTACACTTCCAAAGAATAAATGGAAACCGTTTGTCTGCTGATGGAGAAACTTAACAGTCTATTGAATCCTGCCATTACAGGGCTTCCTTGTCGACTTCAGTCAACTGCTACTCCATGAGCTCATATCTATAGATGGAAACAAAGGATACCCGCCGGAGAACTTCATCAAGTCCAAGGATTGATGACAATTAAATTTTTAACAGAAACTATTTGTCAGTACTTCCATCAAGTCCAGAGAACTTCATCAATTCGGGATTAATGAATTGATTCAGATTCGGGATACTCGATTGCAAGTCAATACTGAATACTTTCATTATTGATTGGGCAAGACATCATTCATAAAACCTCCATTTGTTTTTTTCCAGACTAGAAAATGTTCATCAACAGATCCATGTATGTTTCTGTATTCGAAGAGACCGAAAAAACAGTCGACGCGTTATTTAGATCAATATCCATATGTAATTTTTGGGTTCGATTTGAAATTACAAACCAAGAACTCCACCTGCAATTCATAAGGAGGCTGTTTTTTATTGTCGACGTAACATATATGCACCTTTCCATAATTTACTCCTTGGCCTCTGATAGATATTTAATGAAAGCCTCACGATTAATTGATAAGTCATGAATGAATGGCCTGGGTCATAAAGTTTAATATCGGTTTCTGCTTTTATATTTTTGTTACTATTGGAAAGAATCGTTCAATCAGATGTCAACGAAATGCGATCTGTTTATTATCATGACCGGCTAGCAAGAAATCACACATTCTCGCATACGTGAAGTGTAGACTGATCCGTCGAAGTTGATAGTGCATCAAAGACAGTTCGGTCAACCGAAGTGTATTTTACCCTTTCCACCCACCACATACGTATCGAATAGTCATTTTTACTAGTCGGCATCAGGAACGAACAAAGGTGTTCAGCCAGAAAAAATGATTCATAAATTTGATACCCACTACGGTTCTCATTCCATAATTCGTAAACTATAATAAATCTACACCGTTTGAGTTCTATACAAAGGTTTAGGTTCAAGCGAAAAAGAAACTTGAAACACTTATCAGCAATCATGAACAGCATTTCAAAAAAATGGAATTAGGTAGGTCTCACAACTATTAGTAAAAATTTGTGTCTTTGAGCAGAAAGTGTTGAAGGTATCAATTTTTTCTTCATACTTAAACAGTCTTACCGAAATGAATAAGAGGACCAATATGCAACTAGTCATATGATTAGCATAGTGTAACAGCCGAACTTTATCGATTAACTACATACAGGACACGCTTCATGGTGTTGCACTATCACTTGTCCAATTCTATACCTGTCATGAAATTGATAAACAAAAAATGTTGTTAGATTACACCCTTACTGAACCAAATAACATCAACAACTTTGGCTAGCTATTAACATAAGAAATCATGCTCAACTAGTTTTCCATGTTACTCAATACACTTGTCAGGTTTTCCTAGCAGATATAATTGTTTCATATTTATTATCAGCTATATAGGTTGTCTAACTGCCAGTTAAAAAAATTATACATATTGCTATCAGCACCAAGCTACAATTAAAACTAGTCAAACAATAGAGAGGCCGATGATTGTCATTCGTCGCAGTGATAAGCCATACATATGTCAAAAAATGCCCTTTTTCATTGCGGTCTTGTAAAAAGGGGGATGGATAGCAGATAATTGTGATCTATAAATCAAAGGAAATAATTTTCATTTCTGTCTTAGGGTGCTATACAAGCACTACAACACAAACAGCACAAACCATGGGACAATAGCAACCAAGAATGGTCACCGCCATGGTATTGTTTTCATATGAATTGAAATAGTTCGCCATACGGTAGGTACCCTTATAACATTAGTCCACTAGAGATTACAGACCATCGATAATTGTAGGTTCATAAGCAAAAGTAACAGGCACAGATACAATGTAAAAGATCTTCATGCCATACACCGCAACCACCACATCCCGCCAAATAGGCTACGATGGAATGATAAGCGCCACGAAAGGAGACTGGTTCTTTTCCATGGTGACCAGATGGTATAGCATGCCACCTCTAATGTCACCCGGCTCTGCCTGCATCATGGCAAACACGACAAGTCTCAGATATCTTTGATTGGTGATAGAGAAAAAAGACAAATAAAAAAGAACCTTGCAGGCTAACTTTTGAAGCAAAAACTCACATCAGTAATGCCTTTCTTGATACCATTCCCATCATACCAACGTGCGTAGTGAAGGGTGTATACGGCTGAGTTGTACCTGCGTGGAATTCAGCTATGAGTAAGGTAGAACTGTTTTCCATTTCATATAGTTTGCCGGAAACGCCAAAACCAATCTACAATACGGTAAATCGTGATCGATGTAGTCGGATCTTACGGCCTGCATCTCTGGCTAATATCTGTAGACACTGTCATTGCCCAATCGCCTTCCCTCAAACGCCAACCATGGAAAAATGTATTCACACATTTCACAATAGCTCCTTTTAGCAATGATACAGCACCCGAGTGAAGTTCCTCAACTCTCTTCTCGCTTGTGTTCATCAGCAGTGGGTCTACACATGGCAATCCATAGCCGATAGATCCCATACGTAACACGAGAATGACTGATCAAACTCCACCGGCACAACTATCTGTACAGCAACATAGAAAAAATCACGACATAATGTTACAAGCTGCTTATATGGGTTGGCTGAGTATATATTTTCCCTACCGATATGGATAGTAATGCGCAAGTTATTGTTGAAAGTTAAGAAAACTACCTTGCGGCAGTGCTCGAATTCATATCCAAGGTGTTCCCCTATGAACATTTATGAACATTTCCTTCAGGCGGACGTCTGTCAGGTAGTCATCCCCAGTTGAGCCGAATACTATTTCCTGCGAACATAATTTGTTAACTCTCAGCTATGGTATCAAACCAATGTTGAAGGAAATTAAAGAAACCACGATCTTTTCCTTAATTGCATACCGCGAATGACGCTGGCAAGTAACCTTTCCAGTGTTTGTGGTCGTTACCATACATGGCTGTATCTAGTTCTGCGATGGAATACACCACAGCATCGCACAAGGTACAGCTGAAAGTACCTCCTCTCTTCATCTGATCGGCAAGTTCGCTACCTAATAATATTTCACCATTAATCACAGAGCTCTGGAACCACACCTTGTCGTCGAGCTACCTACTCTGCAATATCCTACTCATTGCCCGGGATCTCTTCTTATCAGCTGTGTGGTGCTCGAGGCCAATATCAAAAGGAGAATCAACATATTCAGAGTTACTGGTAGACCATTTCACTTTCACATAAGTAACAACAGCAAGGGTATCATCATCAGTTAAGCCCGCTGGAGCAACATATAAAACCATCTCCATATTGTTATTTCTATATGATGAAACATCGTTCAATTCATATGCGAGGGGAAAAAAAGGAAACTACTTTCAGTTAAACTATTTTTGGTAATGTTGTGGAAGTGAAATAAGAGGACTGGCTAACAGAAGTGGGCGAGTAGCCGCCAAAAAGCCACCTGTGCCATTATCCTTATCACAAGGGGAGTCAGTGTCCATATGCTCTTCCTCGCCATCAAATGCTTCCATTACTGATTGAAAGAATTGTTGTCTGTCAGTTCCAAAACATGGTGACATAATCGCTAAGGCGTAAACTAAAAATGTTATCTGATATAACTAATAATGCAATACCAGAATGGTTGTCGCCACCTTCAAGATCGTTAGAGTTCAGATTAACATTTTCCATTACAACATTGGAGCCAGAGGATTGTATAGGAGCTTCATCGCCAACTGGCACGATTTGCTGACCAATCAGTAGCATCTCTGATGCGAAGCGGGTTGCATTCACTTCTAAAGCGTGTCTTCTCAACGCATTTCCTCTTGCATGGTCCTGGTATCAAGGTGGTGTCGGTAAATAGCAGTTGGTAGGTTGCTTTACTTCCCAAAAATGACGTGCACACATGTATGATGTTTCTTTTTTTCTCAAGGCATATGAAAAAAAATTACCCTTCTGGCTGTTGGAGGAGAATGTTTTGAACCTGCGGTATATATTGTACACCGATCCCTTTCGGAATGCGGTTTCTATTGCTTGCCTGCTAGAAGAGCCTGAAGATTGACCTAATCAAACAATTGAAAGATGGTTCAATATAAGCAGAATGTAATATAATTTGCACACGGACATAAAGTATATAACAATTTTCAACCTGATTCGAGGTTACTGTTGCCTGTCGATGTACCATGCGATTCATGAGCAGCTGCAAGGTGGGCAGCTTTCAGGGCATCTTCGTTTTCCTGCGTGCTTGATGAGGAAGAGTCGTAGTACCTCTTTAAAAAACCCATCTTGTCTAGAATGTCCTGATTTTCCTTAAGAGCATCCTTGAGTTGCTCCATTAACTATATTATTCATGCATGGATTCAATATTATTTTCTAGGCTCATAACAAAATAAAAGACGAAAGCTTGGTTGGTAAAATAATTGCTTTAATTTGAAGGTTTGGAAGCTTATGCTAAAGATCAAAGACTCACACTGCTGTTCTGTCCCTTGGTTGAAACCTGATACAAGAGGTAACAAACAAATACTCATTCACCGACATGGAGGCACATGATTATAATTCTATTTCATACAAAGTATTGTCATTGCAACAGATAAATTTACCTGCAAGCCTTGAACTCCTGGATACATCTTCCCAACAAACCCAGTGACGCTTCGTCCATATACTACTTCATCATGAGGGAGAGCCTGAAAGGCCAGATAGATTACGTTAAATTAATTATTAGTATTCGATCCCCGATAGATAGAATGGTTAATGTTCTGAACAATTTATTGGCTCCCCATGCATACCCTTGTAGCGCCAAATTGTCTGAACATGCCCGAACTTGCGCTGTCCCTGTCCATGGTGACATACCCTATTATGTTAAGCTCAGTGTACTGGTAAATGCGCGGGAGGTACGTGTTCTCCATTGTGTGAACTCCGTAGTCCAGATTATCTATGTAGAAAACCTGCATTTCCATGATAACAGCACATTAAATTGTGCTTACTAATGAGGGAAAAAAATAACATACAGACATGACATGAATAGCAAGCTAGTTTTCCCAAGCGTAAAACCACCTGTAGGAATAGCGGGCAACCAGTTATGTATAATTTTCTTTAGCCAGCAGACAAACTGTTCTGTAGGTTCAGAGCAGCATTCCTTACTCCTTTCAGTAAAAGCGCAGAACAGTTCAGGGACTTAATCTTCGAAGTGTCAGCAATGTGTGGCCACAGTCTATAAGGTATTACAGGCGTTGTACCGCTGACAGAGAAGATGATTGCCCATGAGTACATTACAGCGGCGATCTTGAAGGCGTTTTTTTGCGACTCAGTTGAATTTTCATCATAATCCATAACAAGGATATCTTCCAAATGAGCAAAAGATAACGCCCCCTTAGCCTGTTGCACAGAAAGTGCTTCTAACATCATTCCCAGCTGTTCGCTAGATAAATCTCCTTCCTCATAAACATACTGACCTTCCCGCTGCGTACCCATAACCAGCGAGACGTCAACATCAGTTATTGGGATAACAGTTGCCCTGCTTGTCCTGATACACATGGTTTCAGTGTCTAGATGCCTTAGAAGCCATAGCGTCAGGTGCTCGTCAAGCCTACCCCATTCTCCGATCCGACGCAAACAAGCAAAACCAATCTCCCTTAGCATCTTAGCTTTCAGTCCACTCATGACGGAGAATATCTTGGTTGCCCTACGCATCAGAGAACAATTCATTGATTGTATAGTGTAATTGTTGGTAGTGTTCTGATCCACCTCACTAGCTCCTCCAGGACTAGCCATTGCCCTGGAATAGATTAGAAAAGGTTTGCATTTCAGTTCACTTAATTGTGGAAAAATAGCCAAGTTAACAGTCAGCCTAAACCCACCAAACCAATGCTAAAGTAATTTTCAGAAAGTAAATTTAGACAGTTCTTGCGCTGGCAGTTGGATATAAAATAATTACAGCACTACATATTCTATATTACATGGCCGGCGTGTATTTAAAACGGTCCCGTGTAATATCATCGCTTTCTAGGGCGAAATAATTTCTGAGCGAGAACGACCGGATTTGGATTTTTTTGATCTTCTCTACTGTTTGATGAAAACAAGAAGTGCTTACACAAAAGGAGCTACTAAAAGACACCAGTTAAATTCTCTAATAGATGACCTCCATAGCTCTGTTACAAACAATACTAATTTCATCAGAAAATGATTCTCCTAACTGCATAAATAATTCCCTATCAGGTAGAGCAACAGGAGACCATGAATAATAAACAAAAATTACTCCCGAATGTATAGTCGCCATGAAAAGTGCAACTGCTTTAGCAGAAAAAAATCGTTACGCGCATGTCGTATCTTAAGTTAGCCACCAAACCTAACATCCAGGCTGTACATATAATGCCAAGGCATACTATATTAACTTGTGTAGTAATCTACTTGGTAATCGACACAAGATAGCAATTTAAAAAGTCTCATTACGAGTGAGTTCATCTAGAGCGACATTATATTACATCCAATATCGATATATCTTCGGTACATCTTGTAACAGAAGAAAATGCATTTTTTTGCAACAGATCCAATTTTCTGTTTTAGAAAATCATCACTAAAAAGGGAGGATTTCTTACATATGTATACCTGGATATATAGGTTTCATAGAATATTACATTGTTACCAATTCTTCTCTAGTACTGCTTGTGATTTATCAAACTGTATAATGAGTCCATTATTAATATTGTGTCGACGTCGTGCAAAACCTCTAATTTATTTTGTGTACTGCCTCTTTCAGAAAAAACTCAAGGTGCAATTCGTATCACCAGTAAACAACTATGATCAACATACTCAGTAATTAAATGTAAGTGTTGTAACCATATCTAATTCTGACAAAAGTATGACCTACAACCCTAGCTCATTTTAGCAAATGATATCTAACTTTTGCAGATATCTTACTGCCTAGATTGTTTGGCAATCTAGTTGGTAATCCATACCAGTAACTGCATGTCAAGCTGACCAATAAGAATTTGTTAAGCAGCCGAATTATGGTTTCTTATTAACAATGGCAGTAACCCTATCTTTGAGATAAAATATAAGATATCCAATACTTAAGGGTAGTTGAGTGTAGTATGAACTAAGCACACTACAAAAAACTTATACCACAAGAGTGTTTCACGATTTTTAAATCGAGTGTTGCAGTAAAAATATCTGAAGGAAACCTTTCATACAGGAAAATCTGAACACACACCTAAGATTAAATCCTGTGTGGAAAATGACACTCTAAATACATATTTTTTGAATCATAGCAAAACAAGCATGGAAAATCTGTTTGTTCTTTGCAAAGTAATCACCTCTGCCACTTACTTGTGCTGCTAATTGTCCTCTCAAGAATTTACTTTAGTAGACCTCTATCTGCCCCCCTATTTTGTCTGTGAAAATAAAGAACAACAACAGGTGTTCAATATAACTATGAATAATCAGGTTACAGTAAGAAGATATCACTACTAAAAGTGGAATAGAACAGACAGATTAAATAGAGGACTTGCACCTCCATACAACCTGCAAACTCCAGTGAGCTAAACTTTTGCTGCTTCTTGTTTACCAATCTAATCTCTCTTCAAGCGAAAGCAACCTGAAAACCAAAAAAAAAAGCAATACATGATCAGCAGAATCCGGGATAACCAGCCAAACAAAAAGGTGCAATTGTGAGACCATGTAAACAAAAAGACATTCAGACAGAGAGTATATCCTAGAAGTAATACAGAGCAGAGGAAGGGATACTAAGGTTGGATGGAATGCTAAGAACAGACTACCTTGGAAGAGTGGGGAATGGTGAGGACTTTGCTCTAGAAGCACTCCCCCTTCTTATGAGAGGCAGAGTGCTTGTGAGCTTTCTTTGGTGGCTATAGGATAGGGGGTATGGGCATTGTGTATCCTGCGCAAAGGAGCTGGTGTAAGCTTGGGAAGAGTGCTGCAAGCAGTGGGCTGGTTACTGTACATGAGCATGCCACACGCATGTCCTAGCAGATTCAGATTCGACGGCTGTATACTATTGACGGTACATAGCTGGGTAGCTAGAGGTGCCATCATCCATCCTACTGCACCAAAATCTATAGCGAAATCAACTTCAGTATGTACCTGGTGGTGCTCCCTTGTACCAAACTGCACAACACCCAACATATAGGATGGTCAGTGAGGTGTGTAGGATGGTGTGTAGCAAGTACTGTGTGTGAGAGAAAATGTACCGCTGCCATACCTTGGTACTATCCACGATCCTCCTGGTCAGACTATGTCAACGTTGAGATCTTGCTTTACATCACCCAGGTACAGCAAACAGTGCCCAGCTGCTCTGCTACTCTTCCCAACGAATAAAATCTACAAAGGAGATACCTGCTAATGACAACACCAACAGATCATGTCAATCACATCTTGGGTCAATGGAAATAAATGTTCAACAGGAAAAATGTAATAATAATTTTTTTGACATCTAGCTTTATCAATAATGTGTATTCTGACATCTAGAAATTTCAATAACACTGCAATTACATGTAGCATGAATGTACAGCTGAAATCTCAGTAATGAGTAGACTGACATATAGGAATTTACATAAGTATTTTGAGATATACTAATCCTGCTGATTTTACTGTAATGTTCCAACACATGAAGGAACTATTATGATTTTTTTAGGGTTCTGGCAAGCAAAACAAAGGATCATTCACAAAGTGTTTTGGATAGGATTTCTACAACAAATGATATTCTACAGAATGCTTATAGAACAAAATGAGCCCATAATGTAAGTTCTTCATTGGGTCGTTGCCATAGTCTGCTAATATAAATAATTCTCGGTTACATTTTTGGATGCAAACAAATGCATCACGAATAGTATTGGTTACAATCCCTTGTAAAGACAAACTGTTGGCCTGGAACTGGATCTTCCATATTTAAGTAACCTAGCAAAATCATCTCCTTCCTCATACAGCGATATCATTTATTATGCAGTCAGTCGAACGCTAGGCGACGGCGCTTGCCTGTAAACTCATCAATGTCAATTGCTAAAAAATTCCTCGACCTGGTGTAACCTTCTTCCTGAACGACATCGTCATGCGCACTCTCTATGTTATTGGAAAGCTTATCCCCTCTTTGGAGTGCAGCAGTGGGGGATGCATAGCTGAAACCATCATCATTGGCAGCCCCTTCAGAAAACTCCAAACCTTTCACCTAACATGTAAGCAAAGTTAAGTTCTAACATACAGAGATATTTGAATTCTTGCAATACTAATTTTAGATAGATTATATATAGGCTGTGCTACCTGGGTAGTGACCACATTGGTAGGTGAATGAGTATCATTGGTAGTATGCATAAAATAAAATTAGGGGGCTCTGGATAATGCTGCAGAATGACTATCAAAAGAATTATGTACTTCACATATGTTGTTGTTTTCTGTGGAGATGACGCTGAATGGGGGGATTAGATTCAGATGAAGGTTAACATTGGTTACTTGCCTGGCAGGTTTCTTGTGGGGTTCTGGGAGTGTGCTCTGCTGTTGATGGATCAGATACGGCGCTCCCTGGAGTATGAGAAACAATGGACAAGCTATTTTCATCGTCTGCTTGGTACCCAGAAAGGATTGGGGAGGGCTGCAAGGGAAAAAAACCTGTTATAGATGCTGCTGTCTGTGATACATTGACAATGGAAATGTCCAATAGCAAAACAATAAACTTACAATTAGCTCTGGATTGTATGCTCTTCCTCTAGGATCTGAAACATCAGAGCCAACTAAAGATGACATGCTTCTCATGGGATCCCGAAGGGATACAATGAAAAATGGATATGGGTAGAACACATGACACACGGCCTCATATATATACACAAACTAGATCTAAAGTGGTGTGTCTAGAAAATATAGTACATAGCCTAGCATTTACTGTAAACCTTAGCTTTGTGATGTAGCATGAATCTGACCCACAGACAAAGGAGCTTGAAACTAGGGAAGTTGCCTCGAAGTTGGCATGCTGCTACAGTGAATTGTACATGCTAGTCTACCCTTCACCCCCTAGGACTGACACGTACAAGGTGACATCCTACCAAAAAGGATTTCTAATGATATTATATGAAACTAGGAAAAAATCAATTCAGCATCACATTGAAAAAAAAATAAACTCTGTCACAAACAGTTAAGCATTATACTTGCTTCGAGTGGATGATGAGTCTAGATAATCATCTACTAAAATATATTCTAACTGGAAGGAGTAATACAGATAGAAGGCCACATACTACAGAAAACATTCATGGCTTGTAATTTTTTCCGCATGGTTAACTGTATTACAAAAAGAGATGTTATGTTAGTCTGTGTCGATGTATACATCCCTCATGTTATATATTTCTGTTAAAATAATTTGTTTGGTAGTCACCTAATCTTATATATACTGTATGTCTGCCCTCGTAGTAAAGCTCGTGAATTGTAATCTATATTGCATTCAAAGCAAAAATAATATAGTGGCAGTATGAGGATTTCCATTTCCATAGCAGCGCGCATGCATCAGGGACATAAAAAATGTTAAGCCAATCCAACAAAGGACAGTTATCAGGCGGGTATCATAAAGGATTCGTTTCAGTTGGCTAAACTGACAGCAAAATCGTTGGCTTTTGAAAACATACCACCATTTGCATTGGTGACGTGGTTCAACCCCTATCTTGATAAGCAGATATTTGGGAAAAAAAATAATGCATGATCAAGCACAAATTACAAAACTGTTCTTAAGGCAACCAACAGAGTACATCATCCTGGTCCAGTAAGATGGCATCGCAGTAATGGAAACTGCTTGACAGAAATCAAGCTGAACATAGGGTGTTTATTTGTACCTGCATAATTGGTGCTAATAGAGAAAAGGAAAGAACAAAATAAAGCCGGAACCAGCAGTCATCTTTTGTAAAATAAACTTTCCAGGGGTGTCTATAGGCGAGTTATCATGCGTTAATAGGATGCTAGATATAGAAAAAAGTTGTTTGCGCCTCATGAAAGCAATTTACTTATATATTCATATCTAGATCAGCCATTGTTGGTATCTTTGAAGTGCAATTGTTTTGTTTGTGCCCAGTAAGGTTGCAAAGTCCACACCTACTAGGCTTTTTGGTCTTGGCCGGACCATCTCTGAACTCGCATGTGGTCGAATTATGGCCACTTTGACGATACACGCGACAAAAAATAGTCTGGCTATCGGATCTACTTACTGGTGTCTTTTTAGGAGCCTTCTTCTTTGCACCAGATTTTGTACTTTCGACTGAAGATAGGAATCTGTTCTGCCTCGGCCTACCGGCTTTCCTGGAGTTAAGTGGTGCTTTCAGTTTGGCTAGCCTCTTTGCTCTCACACCATTGCTACATCCTGTATGTGCCTGTGGTGTAGCCCGCTTGCTGAAAGTCTCTGGCGCAGACTGGTAGCCAATGTGATCATTGCAATCCGGTTCGTCCTCGCTTGAAACATCAAAATCTGGTTCAGGGTTCTCCAGTATGCCACGAGCTGCAAGTGATTCAGCACACTCCTTACTTGCCTCCTTGAACTTTCTCATAACTATTTTCGCAGTCTCTGTGTCTATGTTGCCTATCTTAACAGTCTCCAAAGAGGACATATAAAGCAAGCTGTGCCTGAAAGTTGCTGAATGCATTGCGGGGTTGTCCTTCTGATACATCGCAAGGTGTGCGGGCATGACATCTCTTGCATCTCTAGTCCAACGCTTCAATATATGAGCCGGTGGTATTTCACCAACACCTAGGTGAACCAGTACCTAATGACCAAACAATTAAAAGGTTAGACAATTATGACCAAACCAGCAAAAGCGATCAGGCGACGCTTATGTTTGTTGTCTGACCAGGAAAACAAGCGAAACCAAAACAGTACACTACTAACCTGTATGGCGTGACAGCAAAGGATACCGAAATGCTGGTACAAGCCGCACTCGCAATCATAATACTGGCCACCGCCTATCACACGAACAAAGAAATCAACCCGTGCCCAGGCTTCCCTCTTTTCAGAAAATGTGTGATGTACTTGGTACACGTTGGCGTCATTAGTTGCGTAGACGACATACATTGTACCTCTGTCGAACTCTTTGTTGAATAATTTGAAGGAGGCGCTCGTGTAAATCTGATAGGCATGTCTCTGTATAGGCCAGTAGCCTTTTAGGTTTTTCCTGTCCTGATAATTGGCATATGAATGTACATAACTATGAGAAGAACATATTGTAATCAAATAGGGGAGCAGCTGAATGGAAAAAAAATTACATATTCTCCATGGGTTAGTGAATTGCATTTAATCTACTTTTTTCGCGTGGATGGCTAACCTGCTTTGTCTTGTGTTCCTCTCTGTCCTCCTCAACTGCTCTGTCATGAATCATGACGCTGTACATTTCCACGAACCGATTGAACGGTGAGTTTCGTGGAATATAAGTCTTCAACATGTGGTTGGCGCTCTCTGATCTTTGCGTGCTCATCATCCTCGCACAAAACTTGTCCTTGGAGTACGGCTTAGCCCATTTTGATCTTACCTCATATGTCCTTATCATAAAAGGGTTCTCCTGAAGGTTGTACCGGTTGACAAGGTCATGCCAGGCCGCTTCGAATTCGTCCACCGTTAGCATCTCATTGATCACCTTGAAGAATTGCTGCCGGAAGGTGATGTTTCTAGTGTACACAGGACCTATACCCTCCTTCGCCTTGTTGAAAATATGCCACTTGCACCAAAGGTGTATTGTACCTGGCATGCACTTGATAAGTGCTTCTTTCATTGCTTTAGCCTGGTCTGCAACAAAAATAAAGAATCGAACACCGGGTTAATTAATAATCATCATGCGGGCTGATTGCACAGTGCATTTAAATTGCTGTAATGTACACAAGCTATCTGCCGCACCTGTTAAAATGGTCGTCGGAGGCTTCCCTCCCATTAGGGCAACGAACTCATTGAATACCCATACAAAACTCTCAATAGACTCATCTTTCATCAAAACCCCCGCATAGATTACCGATTGAAAATGGTTGTTGACACCGACGAACAGACCGAATGGCATCTTGTAGATGTTTGTACAGTACGTCGTGTCAAATGTCACCGCATCTCCGAAGCAACTGTACTGCATCTTCGATCTATTATTTGTCCATATAAGTGATTTTATCCTGTTCTGTTCGTCTGGCTGGACGCTGAAAGCAAAGTCCGGGTCTTCTGCTCTCATCTTCGTGAACAACTGAAGTGTCTTCTTGACATCGTCGTCAAGCTGTTCTTTTGCTATCTGTGAACAAACAGTCCTGATTGACCTTTTCGTGAATGGCAATTCCTTCACGGAACCAAAGAAGCTGCCTAGGACACCATGAACCTTTGTTAAAGGGATGTTATTTTCCCTCAGGCATTTTATCATGTCTCTAGTGTGCTCGTCTATGTGACGGTGAGACGGCCACTGCATCTTCTCCCCGTAGCTGGTTGACAACTGGTGATTGTGGTCCTCATCATATCTGGAAATGTACCAACCATGGTCCTCCGTACGATGAAGCCTGATCATGGCCTTGCATCCACAACGCTTAGAGTTATGTTCAACCCTACTGTCCTTCCCCTGTATGAAGATAAAGAGATAGGCAAGTTAATTTATTTTTCCGATGTTTGCGGTGCAAGCATACATGTATTTTAACAAACCGTAATGGAATGCGTATTATTAAAAACAACTCGTAACACATACCGCATTGCCGCACTCAATCTCTTGCATCGACCTATAATTGTTAACTTTGTTTGTGTGACTCTTCCCATACCGTATACCGAAGCCTTTCTCCCACGAGTACAAGTTGAAATAACTATGTGCTTCCCCGACAGAATCGAAAACCATCCCGACTGCAGGCTCGAAAATGTAAGTAGTCGTGTGGTTTGATGCTCGCCTCATGGCTTTTTCGACAGCACCCATTCCGTTGGATTTGCGACAATGAGGGAGGAATACACCCTTAGTGTGGCGTTTTCTGCAATTTTACAATACAGGTGTATCAGATGGGTAAAAAACATGCAGTTCAGCGATGGAGTACATAAGGGAAATACTCTAGCTATGTTTCCCATGCTCATCTAAAATGCACAAGTATTGTGCTGGCTTGCAGACATTTCACAAATAAGTAAAGCTTCAGGGCTATAATTGTTCCTAATACAGACAGTAAAGGAAAGATGGCTCGCTGTTATATGTCAGATGTGTTTTTTGGTTTCATATCACCGGGCCGAACGAGTTATTTGAAAAGCATGGAATTATACAAAGAAGTAAAAATACAGTTATCTACACCCAACCAGGATCGGGCAATGACCAATTCTACGGGTAGGACAGGATATCTACATCCACAACATACAGTAGGCTAGTGGTTGGCATCACAACATATTATTTGCAGCTACAGAAAAGATGTGCATACCTACTGACCTTTTCTTCCATGGGAGCTGCCCCGGAGGAGATTCGCTATGGACAAACTGCACTTCAGGTATGTCGCATTCTCCATGTTGAGACTCCGGTATAGGGAATTCATAATCATATAATATTCCGCCGTCGCTAGGGAGAGTATGGTTGTCAGAGCCCAACCCAACTTCATCTTCTTCCTCGGGCTCGCTGGATGAATATTCACTGAAAGGGGGAAGGCGGTGTGACAAACTTAGTTTCTGCCGTACATATAGCACCAGTCTATAAAAGCAAAGACACTTATGTATGGGTGTGATGGGAAAAAAATTAACATGTCTTTCCGAGGATAGATTTCGTAAAAAGAACTAATCGACGCAGTAACTAAAAATTAAATTGTATCCTTGCTATATGCATAGTGCAAATTTACATATTAGAAAACATGGGTGGCTCACCATTCTTTCCCATCGATATCTTCCTAAGCGTATAAGTCAGATGTGTCTGTGCAGGGTGGTGACACTCTGCGTAATTGGAGGAAAATAAATCAGGCTTCGCTGCGAAAACATTAAGTGAAAAAACACGGGTGTTCCTAACAGGCGACGTGCTTGTTCAGTATATCATTAGAAATTAGCTTTGATAATGTTACTGTACTTGCCTTATAGGAAGCTCTGACGAGGACCCGTACTCCACTGTTTGCCTAAAATCGGGCCGACAGATTTCGACGGCCGAGCGTCCCGATCCATAACTAGAGCGGCGATTGTGGGAGGTGGCAATGTGAGCTTCTAAGCATTACTGACTAAAAGGGATAGAGAAGATTGCAAGTTTTTGTAGTGGTAGGAACTCACCTTCCATCCACCGTGGTTGCGGTTTCTCCGACGGTGGCGAGCAAACCCATGTAAGTAAAGGGGCTGTCCATCTGAATGATGCTACTCCTCAATACCTTCGGCTGGGGATGGATAATGATGGAAGGAATCGAAGCTGTGTGTTGAAGAATCAAACAATGGCGTGGAGATCTGTTTTTCCACAGAAGGGCGGAGGTTGAAGAAGCTGACTGAGATCCGGAAAAGGGGGGTTGGAAAGCGTGGGAAATATCCCCCTGGTCTGGATGCAAAGGGTGGGTATAATATTACAGGGGCATTTTCGGTACATCGGTTGCGGGCTGAGGCTTGCAATTAGATCATTCTGGATCATTAGAAGCGTTCTGTCGGAATGCACGAGTCAAACGATTCCTCGCTTCGGCTGGCGGTGGCTCGTATCCCCATGTAAACGGACGGTACAGATAACTGGTGGAGATCCATGTAAGTGTGGTATCGCTGCACTCGAAACTTTGAGTAGTATAAAAGCTGGCCTCTCTCTGTAGCAATAACATGTTGCCTTAATACAAATTTAATTAAATTTCTGATTATATATGACTTGTATATAACTAGTAGACGCCCTATTGGACGCCGACGACGCACATAGCGTCGGAAAAGCACCTCCGAAAACGCTCCATGCCGTCCACAGGCAACGAGATCCCGACTTCCACACCGCCAAGGCCGCCACTCCCCTCCGCCACTGACATGGCCCCGGATTCGGCCACAGACACGACGTGCACGTTGGACGGTCGGCCGAACCCGAAGTCGACTTCGTACACGCCGAACCTGGGCGACCCGGCTACAGACAGCACGCCGGCCTTCACTGCCTCTTTCACCCGCTCCACGCATCCGTCCCACCTCTCCCGCGCCGCCTCGCCCACCGCTTCCTCCAGCGCGTCGGCGAGCGCCGTGAACGCCGCGAACAATCCACCTGAGGTGTCGGCGGCCAACTCGTCGTGGCGCGCAGCGGCGATGGCCGGGCCGAGGCAGTTGCCCAGATACCTCTTCGGGACGGGTGGGTCCAGCCTTGCTCGGTGGTCTACTGAGAAGAGGAAGTATGTTGTTTTGGTTTGGTCGCCGTCGTCCATGCGGCTCTGCCTTTGTTTGGATCGGCAGTAGCAGGACCAGATGAAGCTGTAGGCGGCGAGCAGCGACGAGCACCTGAACGGCATCGTTGCGGCGCCGTGTCTCGCCGCCTCGGCGGAAAGCGCGTCCTTGATGCCACGCAGGAGCTCCTGAGACAGCTTGAACGTGGCGAGGAGCTGGTCGCTAGGGTACGTGGACACGTCGCTGCCAGCGAACTCGATCTCGACGCCGTCGCTCGGCACCATTCCTTTGGAATAGATGTCGTACAGGTTCTCGGGGTCGGAGCAAAGAGAAAACCCCGAGGGGTCGTCTTCAAGGTTCCATACCGTTTCCTTGCCTTTAAACCATATTCATTTGATAACATGCACGAGCTGAACCGGGAACTATCCAATTTGCCGTACTTGAAGGATCCGCTCGTGACCAAGCGCCGAATGACTCGGAACTTTCCGGGTGATGGCGCTCTTAACCCGGGTATTTCGTCGTCTCCAGCTCGACGCGGAGGTATTCACCTAATCCTTTCTTGAATACCAAAGTCCTTCCAAATCATCCCCTCGTGGGACAATTCCATGTCTTACTTTCTTGATATTTTTTCAGTATCTTCCGGGTCCAGCAGCGAGTTCCCCTCGGACTTCAGGGTGAATGCCGGGTAAGTTTCTTCTCTTGACATCCTATCACTTTTTCCTAATTTTTCCAGCTGTACGTTGAGTGCTCATTTATACCGTCCACAGGGCCACGGTCACTATCAGTGACCAGGAAAATATGGAGACCGATGACCCGGGTAACGGAAAACCCGCCGACGATATGACGACCGCAGCTGGCGGCGAAGATCAACAAGTGCCACCAGTAAACCCGGCTGATCAAGAAGCCGAATATCCAATTGCCTCGCACGCACGCGAGGAAGAAGAAGCCGCAGCCTTGGGCGCGGGAGGAGGAGCACCGGACTCCGATACTCGGACAACCCGGATACCTTCTCCCGCCAAGAAGAGAGCTCTTTCTCCGAGTTTCCAAGACCCCGGGTCTTCCAACTTGGGCCACAATACTTTCAATCAAATGATGAGCGCTCTCCTTGCCATGAAGGCCTCGGAGAGCGATATGCTGGAGCGTATGGCAGCGGAGCACCAGGTAACATTACCTGATATCTCTTAGCATCCATCTAGTCCCCAAGTTCCGAGTATAACTTGTTGAAGTTGTGCTCGGTACTTCGTGCGATACTCGGCTTGCCATGTTACCCGACTAATTCTTATACTTTTGGCTCTTACAGGCACAGGCCACCCGGTCTGATGAAATTTTGCTCAAGACCGAACAACTTCTGCTTGCCGAGGTGAAGCGGAGAGAGGCCCTTGAGGCTGAAGTGGAAACCTTGAAGAAAGATGTTTCCAAATACAAGAAAATGCGCACTATTGCTCAAACCGCACTGAAGAAGTTATCGGACCAAGTTACCGATTCTTATCGCATCTTGCTTAGTAAGTTTTTTTGCTGCTGATTGCTTTCATGCCTCTTCCTTGTTACTTGATTTGTGATACCCGGAATTACTGATGCGGCCCTTATTGTTTCAACTGCAGGCGCTAACCTTGCGGCCCCAGAAGAAGATGATGTAAAAAAGGTTAAAACTTTACAGACTGTGCTCCGGACCTTCTTCGCCGGCACCAAGTGGATATTGGACGCCGTGCAATGGCCGACTGAGGCATATCCGGGTGAAGAAAACCTTATCCAAGCATGCTCCACCGTGCCTGCGTGGATCGAGCTCTGGAAACGCTCGGCATGCCAGGTTGGTATGACCCGGGCCTTTGCGCTGGCTAAGGCTTACTTTCCTAAGCTTGAGCCGGCAAAGGTGATATCCGGGTTTCCAGAATTCAAAGCGGATGGCTCCAGGTTTGGGCCCAAGGACTTCAAGGCCGTACAATCCGCAGTGCGTCACTCGGCAACCACTTTGGCCGATTGTATGGACCTGCGCACGTTTATGAGTTCGTACGATGCAGAAAACAAAGTCGTGCAGGAGGAAGCACCCCCACCCTTCGATATTTTGGAGAAGTGGAATGCTGATTCGGCCAGGAAAAGGGAAGAAGCCGCGAAGAGGGAAGCCGAGTTAGGGTCAGAGCCAACCACCTCTACGCCGGCTGTCCGCCCGCCTGTCCGTCCTGATGCGAAGAATCCGGGTGACGATGCTGGGAAAGCTGAAGAGCGAGCCCAGGACCAAGACCCGGAGGGCAAGGGCAAAGATGTGGACCCGACTCAGGAGGCCGAGTAAACAACTGCCGTCATGATACCTTGGTCGTTTGATGCTTTTGTTCGAAACATATATTCTTTTGACGGTGCACATGTGCACCTTTTGATACTAGTATCGAGATTTGTAATGTACTTTAATTCCTTGATATACTTCGTGCCTTTCCTGGCCTTTGGATGAATTTGATACTTGTCTGTTTTTGAGCTCATTCTTGATATCCGATTTTCTTTGTGGTTCCTTTTGTGAGGCTCGGTTTCCGAGTATCGTGGGTTTTGACAAGTGGACTTTTCTCTAAGTCCCCAAGTCCCCAAGACTCGGATGTTAGGGTTTTTCGAGCTTGGTAACTAAGCAACTTGTTTCTGTTTCGAAATCCCCAGTCCCCAAGGCCCGAAATCCGAGTCTGGGATGTGTGATCTCTCCAAGAGAACAAATTGTTTTCTACTAAGCCCAAAACCTAGAGCCGTTTCACATAGGTACTGAAGTTATGCTTAATAAATGTTGAGTTTCCGGCTAGTAGCCCTGTAATCTCCATAACTTGTGGTTTAGATGACCCTTTTGACTATCTTGTACTATAAGCTGGCTTTCGCGTGGATATCATGTTTGTTACATCTATACGAAAACTGGGTCAGGCAAGTCCCATTGGGCTTCATGGATGATTGTAATCATAAGCGAGAAAATCATGCCACTTTAGTGCGAGTCACATCGAGCTTAAGTAAGAAAAGTCAAGAAAATTTGGCTCCTTTGTCCGGTTATAAGATTGTAGCCGTACTCGTTTGCGAGTAATCGGCCCTTATAACTCATAGGCATCAAGGCCGGGTCTTTGAGTTTGTAGCTTTGCTATTCAAGCAATCAGCCCCCAAGACCTAGATATATACAACATACTTAATGAAACTGATGTACTGATAACAATAAATGATACTTACCTGTAACCGAAGTAAAGATCGTAATAAAATAAGACTTGATAACGCATGTGAGGAAGATATATTTTTTAACCATCTCTTTATTGATACGAGAAAGTTTGGGTCAGTAGGCCGCCTCATTAAAAACCTTCCAGTCACCTTAGGTACCCTGGATAGGAAAAGAGTGCGTCTGAAACCTGCTGCCCATTACATTGTTTAGTTCTTCTTGGGAATCTGTCCAGAACTGACGTAACCGATACACATTCTCCACTTGTTGGTCTTTTTTATTATGAGTACCGGGTTTGCTAGCCAATCCGGGTGAGACGTTCCCATGACGCGGCTGGCTGTGAACGGCCGTGCAACTTCTTCTCCTACGGAAGATTGTTTGGGGGGATCATCCTTGATGAAAGCCACCATCTTGGTGTCTTGTGCTGCCTTGAACTTTGCTCTTTCGTCTTTAGTGCTCGGCCTTTTTGATGTTGTTCTGTCGTCCGGGTCTACCTGAGACCGGTAACACTTGAGTTCTTCTTTTCTGCAAGCTTGCTCAGCCATTGCTGCGTCTCCCTCATCGCACTCAGCCGCTATATCCCGGCTTCCATGTATGGTGATGGTGTGCTTAGGACCCGGAATTTTCAGCTGTAGATACACATAACACGGCCTAACCATGAATTTAGCATAAGCCGGCCTTCCGAACAGCGCGTGATAAGGACTGCGCAACTTGACCACCTCGAAAGTGAGCCACTCAACTCGATAATTATCCTTTGATTCTCCAAAAGCTACCTCCAATGCGCTTTTTCCCTCGGGGCACGCTGAGTGACCCGGCACTATCCCATGAAAAATTGTTGAACTTTTCTGTAGTTGAGACTCCTTGAGACCCATGCGTAAAAAGGTTTCCCAGTATAAGATATTGATGCTACTTCCACCATCCATCAGGACCTTTTTCAACTCATACCCATTGACTTGTGGTGCTACTACCAATGCTAAGACTCTCGGGTGTTCTATTCTTTCCGGGTGATCCCTTCTGCTCCATGTTACATCCTGCTCTGACCACCTCAGATATCTCGGGACAGCCGAGGAAACCGAGTTTACCGCTTGCTTCAGTATCTTTTTATCCTTGTTAGAACTTCCTGTAGTATGCACGTGATATTGACCCAACTGCTTGGGGTTAGCCTGGAAACCTCCAGCTCCCCCTTGGTTGTTACCCTGATTTCCGGCTGCCAGGATACCGGCTGGGGGTGGGCCGTTGCCCGGGTTTCCACCTGGACCCGGTCCTCCTCCCGGACCTGCACCTCGCATGGCTCTGATCACTTCCTCGTTCTTCCATCTCTGTAGGTCGGCCCACTGCTCTAAGGAGTGGTTAGCCGGCCTACCGTTCCTGCTGTGCTTCGGGCACGCCATTCTGAAGATGTCCCAATTTTACTCGGCCTTGGCGGCCCTTGATAGTTTCCTCCATTGTGATTTCCAGTATTGAAATTTCCTTCTGCCCTGGGTCTCGAAGACCCGTCTTCTGTGCTGGCGACAAACTCGGAGCCCCCCTCAAACGGGCGCTTATTCTGGCTGTTTCCGTTGTTACCTGGCGCTGATCCATTGCCGGTTCTTCCACCGTTGCTTGCGTTCGCTTTTGCTTTTTTGTCATCAACTTCCTCTTCTGTAGTACCCGTCGCGGCGTGTTTGTTGCATGCATCCATCAGTTCTCCCATCGTAACCTCAGAAGCATTCCGACTAGATTTCATGCGAGTTAACTTTTGCACTAAAGGTGTGTACTTGCATGTTTTCGCCATAGCTTGTAATGCATCCTTAGGCTGAATATCTGTGGATGAATGAAGTATTTCCATAACCCGGCGCACCCAGCTGCGCGTCGACTCTCCCTTCTTCTGAACGCATCGCTCTAGGTCATCAATAGTGAATAACTTTCTGCACGTCCCATGAAAGTGCTTGATAAACGCGGTCTTCAATTCCTCCCACGATTTGATAGATCTTTCCGGTAGATTGGTGAACCATAACTTTGCTGCTCCTTCTGACATCATCAAGTACATGAATTTGGCTTGAAGATTCTCGGATGCATTGCGAATCGACATAGCCATCTCGTAACTGCTCAACCATGTTTCTGGATCCATAGTCGGCTCATAGTTCACTACTTTACCCGGTTCTTTGAATTTTTCCGGGTAAGGTTCAGCCCTAATGCTATCCGAGAGACACTTAGGTCCCGCGAGATTGGTCAGAACTGGCCTTACTCGGGAAACGTGTGATCCTGCGGAGGGCACGGGTGGACGCGGTACTGCTGGTGGTCCGTGCACCGCAGACCCGGCCACGGCTCTCCTGGCTCTAGAACTATCCAAGATAGCTTGTGCTGCTGATGCTGCTGGTGCTGCTGGTGCTGCCTGGACACGGGGAGGAGGCGGCATTTGCTGCTGCTCTTCCCTCCGCCGTGCTGAACTTGTCTGGATATTGCCGGTAATGCCTCGCTGCTGACTGACATATGGTGTCCCATGCATTCCACTTCTGTGATCCGGATAATTAGCTTGTTGCGCCACCGCAGTATGCAGCATATCTATCGCCCGCTGGGTCTCCTCTGCGTGGGGTGACTCTCTCACGGGGATTTGATTCAATGCGAGTGTTGCTGCGTATACGTTGTCCATGGGATTGTTGTAATGACCTGCTGGTGTGCGAAATCATGACGGTGGTGGTGGTGGCAATGTATTGCCGGTTGTAACTCCAGTCTGTGGTAAAGGTAACTCGGCTTGCACGTTTGCCGACTGTGTTCCCACAGTTGCCGGTTGTGGTGTAGTTTCTTGGTTCACCGCTGGAATCGGCTGATCTTGACGTGTGATGAACAGAGTAGCCGGATTTATAACTCCACCCAACGCTGGTAATCGGGTTTGGTGCCTTTGATGTATTCTAGTTGTTTCCTCTCGGAGCCGGGTTTCCAGTGCGTCCAGCTCACGTTGGCGTGTGGCCATCCCTTGCCTTTCTGCTTCTACTTGCCTTCTCTTTTGCTCCAATGCACGACGGGCTACATCCAGATCCCTAACAAGTTCCGCCGCGTTTTCTGGAGTGATAACTGTGGCAAGGACTGTGGGATCTAGAATCAGATTGTTGTCGAACATGGCCGGATGTTGCGGATTGGAAGGACCCGCCCCTGGTGTCCGGTTTGCTAGAAATCCGAACGTGTTTGCGGGCAACTCATCTTCCGCCGCTCGACTGGTAACCGATGCCGACTCTCCGTCAACCCGGACCAAAACCGGGTTTCCGTTAGCCGGACCTTGCTGCTGAGCCAATGCTTGTGCTGCTCCGACTGCGGCCGCGGTCATGTTCTCCTCGTTGAAATTGGTCGCAGGAGCCGTGTAAACCGCAACCCGGCGCACAATGCTTGGCGCGAATTCATGCTGTTCCTCTTCGCTGTTGTTTTCCTCATACCGGTTCTCTAGTAGATGCAGGATAGACTCGGTATCATCTTCTCCCTTGACCCGGCCACGCGGGGTCCATGCCGGCTCCTCCGGCTGTTCCCTCTTCGTGGTGGGTTCTTCTGTCGGATCTGTCGTTCCAACTGATTCTTCTCCATCTGAGTGAATGTAGGTGGCCTCCCCTGACACAGAATCAAATCCAAAGTCGTCAGGGATCGAACCGGAAGTACGTACCATATCGATGAACACGTTGATCCGGCCGATTGTCACGATAGAACCGGATCCGAGGTGATCCGATTCTGGCCCCCAGCCGGAATCGTCCACCATCTTCTCTCCTTCGTGGTCGGTGTAGATCTCGCCGAAGACAAGATTCTCCATGTTCTTCCGAACTTCTCCCGTGATGTAAACACCTTTGGACGCAGGCCCCACGGTGGGCGCCAACTGTCGTGGGATAATCACGGCAGACGTTACCGGGGGTAACTTATCTTGGGGCAAGATGACTCTGGTGTTTGGGAGAGGGTTTAGCTCAGAGGAAAACATGATGATATGCGACCTAGTAGCCGGCCAGCAAGTCGCCGAGTCTCTAATCTCGATATATTAATCTCAACTCTCGTGTTACACTGGATACTCGACACCTAGCGATACTGCTCGAACTCTTTGGGGGCCCTAAACTAGACCTAGGGGCCGGCTTATAAACCTACCCGGACACTACATACAAAACCCTAACTTTCCTTACCGTAACCCACAATCCGGGTTACGAGGCCTACAAACTTGGGCCTTCTAGAAGCTCCGTTATCCTTAGCCGGATCTTGCGCAGCGTCCTTTGGGCCGAGTTACACCTTGGCGTTGGCCCACCGGGTTATCATCCCTCCATCACTAGGCTAAAAAGAGTGCTGGTGGATGGAGGGTCCAGCATTAATATAATGTACCTGGTTACACTTAAGCATCTGCGAATCTCCGAGACCCAGCTCAATCATAGCAACATACGTTTTCACAGCATCGTCCCTGGCAGACAAGCACGATCCCTAGGAGAAATTTCCCTAGATGTAGCCTTCGGAGAAAAATATCATTTCCGTCAGGAAAAAGTATCCTTCGAGGTTGTGCCGTTCGAAAGTGTGTATCACGCAATACTAGGACGTCCAACTTTCACCAAATTCATGGCAAGATCATGTTATATTTATAAAAAGCTGAAGATGCCAGGGCCAAAATGAGGAGTAATCAACATAAAGGGAGACTTAAAATTGGCAAACGAGCTGGAAAAAGAAAACGCCCTTTGCGCAGAAAAACTGATAGCAAAGGAAGAACTGAAGAAGCTGGCCAGAGAAGTATCACCGATAGAGATGCCGGCAGGAAAAGAAAGCCGGAAGCCGGCAGACAGCTTCAAAGCTTCCGAGAATACAAGACAGGTTATCCTAGATCCTAAAGATCCAACAAAATTTGTCGTAGTAGGAACTGGGATGACCGACAAATAGGAAAGCGAGCTCATCAAGTTCCTCAGTGAGAACTGGGAAATTTTTGCATGGTGTCCAGCGGACATGCCAGGCGTACCCAGGGAACTTGCTGAGCACCAACTTAAGGTGATTCCAGGATCCAAACCCGTCAAACAAGGTCGCCGTCGATTCGACGGAAGAAGATGGAAGGCTATTAGCAAGGAAATTACCAAGCTATTGGCAGCAGATTTTACCCGGGAAGTTATACATACTGAATGGTCTCCAAACCCACTATTAGTCCCGAAGAAAGATAGTACCGTTCTTAGGATGTGTATAGATTACACCGGCCTGAACAAATTGTGTCCAAAAGATAGTTTTGCATTACCGTAAATCGATCAAATAATAGATGCCACTGCTGGCTCTGAGCTTTTATGCTTTTTGGACGCTTATTCCGGGTATCATCAAATACGCATGAAGGAAGAAGATCAAATCAAAACTTCCTTCATAACCCCGTATGGAACGTACTACTACATAACCATGCCTTTTGGCCTGAAGAACGCAGGCGCAACTTACCAGCGTTGCATGCAACGATTTTGCATAGTCAGATTGGCAAAAATGTTCATGTTTACGTGGACGACATTGCCGTCGTTTCCAAGAAAAAGGACACACTCCTTGAAGATTTGCGAAGAAACCTTCAAAAATTTGCGCACTTAGAAGATGAAGTTGAATCCATTAAAGTGCGTATTCGGGGTTCCCTCTGGAAAACTTTTGGGTTTCATCGTTTCTCACAGAGGAATAGAAGTAAACCCAGAAAAGATCAAGGCAATCTTAAACATCTCAAGTCCTACGTGCGTAAAAGATGTATAAAGATTGACGGGTTCTGCAGCTGCCGTCAGCAGTTTTATTAGCCGGCTAGGAGACAAGGCTCTGCCATTATACAAATTGTTGAAGAAATCCGACAAATTTGTGTGGACAGAAGAAGCAGATGCAGCATTAACCCACTTAAAAGAAACCTTGATGAAAGCTCCAATTTTGGCATCCCCAAAAGACGAAGAACCCATGCTATTGTACCTCACAGCTACAAACCGGGTTATCAGCACAGTAATAGTTGTGGAAAGACGAAAAGACGACCAAAGCATACCAGATCAACATCCGGTTTACTATGTAAATGAAGTTTTTTCCGAGTCTAAACAAAGGTACCCACACTATCAAAAACTGGCATATGGCGTATTTTTCACATCTCGAAAAATTCATCATTATTTCCAAGGACATTCCATAACAGTGGTATGCAAAGCACCACTAGGGGATATAATAAAGAATGCGGACGCAACAGGCCGAGAGGCCAAATGGGGCATCGAGTTGGCTGCGTTCGACATTAAATACCAACCCCGATAGACAATAAAATGCCAGATGTTGGCAGATTTTGTTGCAGATAGGACAGAAGCAATGGAGAACACACCAATGCCGGAGTCAGAATACTGGGTTATGCACTTTGACGGATCCAAGATGAAAGAAGGCGCTGGAGCTGGTGTAGTCCTAAAATCCCCCAAGGGAGACACAATGGAGTATGAATTACAAATACACTTCAACGCCAGTAATAACGTGGCAGAATACGAAGCTTTTCTTCATGGCTTGCATATCGCAAAAGAAATAGGTGTCAAGCGCATCTTATGCTATGGTGACTCGGATTTGGTACAACATCAGCTCAAACAAACATGGGACGCCAAAAGTCCCATCATGGCCGAATATCGAAGAACGGTGGACGAGTTTGCAATATGCTTCCTAGGATTTGAAGTACTTCACGTCAAAAGGGAAGAAAACTGGAACGCGGATGCATTAGCCCGCATTGGATCGGAAAGAGTGAAAATCCTACCACCAGGAGTGTTTGTCCAACATTTGCACGAACCATCCATAAAAGGTGGAGATGTCGACTATCCGCCCGTTTCCGAGTCAATCGAAGTCCTGCTTGTTAACCCGGAGTGGACAATTCCATATTTAAACTTCTTAGTAGATCAGAAGTACCCTGATGGGGCATAAGAGGTCTTGCAAAGACAAATACATCGTCGATGCAAAGGATACACGGTAATCAATGATTTCCTGTATAAACGCAGTACTACCGGAATTTTTCTACGATGTATTTCGCCAGAAGAAGGACGAAAAATCCTGCAAGAAATCCATGCCGGAGATTGCGAACATCATGCTCAATCAAAAAGCATAGTCAAAAAAGCATTCCGTGCGGGATTTTTCTGGTTAACAGCCAAGACAGATGCAAAACACATAGTAAATACATGTGCCAGATCTCAGTATTACGCCAAGCAGACGAATATGCCAGCCCAAGCACTCAAAACTATCCCTATTACATGGCCGTTTGTGGTCTGGGGGCTAGATATGATGGGACCATTCAAAACTTCAAGAGGTGGACTTACACATCTACTCATTGCAGTGGATAAGTATACCAAGTGGATGGAGGCAAAACCCATCAAAAAGCTTGACGGTGTAACTGCTAGAAATTTCATCATTGACATAGTCATGAGATATGTCATTCCATATAGCATAATAACCGACAACGGGGAAAATTTCTCCATTGGAGAGTTGGCAAAATATTGCCGACAAACAGGAATTCGCCTAGATCTTGCATGGGTGGAAGAATTACCCTCTGTACTTTGGAGTATTCGAACGACGCCAAACAGGTCAACAGGGCAAACCCCATTTTTCCTAGTTTATGGTGCGGAAGCAGTTCTTCCAACGGACATGATCCATGATAGCCCAAGAGTGCAGGCTTTCGATGACTCTGATGCCGAAAGTGCACAACAGGATGCCGTCGAACTCTTATAAGAAGAACGAGAGCTTGTGCTTCAAAGATCTGCCATCTATCAGCAAGGTTTGCGACGTTACCATACTCGGAAAATCAGGCATCGTTCTTTTAAAGAAGGTGACTTAGTGCTAAGATTGATGCAGCAAAAAAAGCACAAATTGGCCCCAGTTTGGGAAGGACCATTCGTCATTAGCAAGGCTATGAAAAATGGATCATACTATCTTGTAGACATTCGAGACACGGAAGACGATCCCGAGAAGCCGAATCGCAAAAGAAAGAGAAAGATATATGATGAACTAGGAGAGACAAAGAGGCCCTCGATCATACAGCAGTTATTTCTCTTCTATACTTAGTTCGGTTTCTATGTAAACATCTTTGAGATCATGAAATAAAGTTGTCGGAATTAACACATCTATGTTTTTACATGTTTATTATAGTACAAAGCATAATTATGTCTTATCTATTTCCCAATGATCTTTCAAAATACTCAATGTTAACCCGAATTGTACCTGCGTGCTCGGCATTAAAAATGAATGATTTTCAGCTTAAAAAGGCTAAAGGAAACCCAGATTGTGCCTGCGTGCCTGAGTTTCACATAAAAAAAATTCCTTACTGTTCTGTAAGTATTATCTGATTATTTTTATGCTGGGTCGCTGGAGCTACTAAGTAAAAATGCCTTTCGTATGATCCATGTTTTCGAGTTTAGACTGATTGGTTATACCCAGTCACTCGGCATGAAGATTAAAATGCTATCGAGCCATCTCAAACACTAAGGACAATTAAAGCATATAAACCAGAGAACTTAGAAGATAAAGGAATAACAACCGGAAAATCTTGCAAAGGACTTAAATAATATTTCTGCAAAAGGCGGAGTACTTGTTCATACAAAAGAATAGAAGCATTACTATAATGTTTACATTGTAAGTTCAGTAATGCTCCTATTTCCTATCTCTACCCAGGACCAGGAAAATTCCTTTAGGCATCCGAGTCATCTTCGCTGCTGGACTCCTCGGGAACTTCTGGAATTGCTTTCTCCGGGTAGAAGATGGAGACGTTCACCATGGAGGCGATCTTGGTGGCGTGACCTTTGATCTCGTCAAAGATGCTGGTACGCTTGGCTTTCGTGTATCCTTGCGGGATGCCGGACGCCATGCGCCAAGATTTAGCAGAGGGGTAGTGCATGCGCATGAGTCCCAGAGCCATGCGCATACCACCACGTGTCGCGGAGCGCAAGTTGGACTCCTTCGACTCCGCCACCTCCACGATAGCTCCCGAAATTTTTTCAACTTCCGATAACTCCGCAGTCCTTGCGGGAAGGCATCTGTTGACAAGCAACATTCCCGCAGCCTTAATTGCGGTGAATACCTTCCCAAAGGCTCAGATTTTCTCAATCCGAGTAAGAGCTGGGTCATCTCCTATTTTCAGAAAAATAACCAAAGTGTTAGAGAAAAAACAGAGAAATATTATCAAACATGGAAAATCCGGTAAAGATAAATTACTTACCAAGAATCTTATCCATCTCGGAGCCTTCCTCCAGGCGCAGGGTCAAGGCGTTCTCCAAGTCTCAGATAGTCACCTTGTCCTTTGCAGCTTGGTTGGAGGCATTGGAATTGGCAATGCCAACAGCCAGCTGGCTGGCCTCCAGTTCCTTCTGGAACCTCATATTTTCCTTATGAAGGTCCAGATTCTCCCGGCGGAGGTTCTCGGCATTGCCGGCATCTTCAGCAATCTTCTTGGCTTTCGCCAAAGAAGCTGAAAAGCAAGTAAAAATGTCGAGTTAGAAAACCCGGAAAAACACTTAGAAAAAATCATAAAACTGGAAGCAGAGCAATCCCTTACCTGCTGTTTATTTCAGCTGATGCTGAGAGGACGCCAGTTCCGCCTCCTTAACATCAAGAATAGAGAGAAGGTTTCTAACCTCCTTATTCTTGGTGGTAAGCTTGTTGATAACTTCCAGGTTTATGTTTTCAGCGGTTTGCTGAAATACGAAAAAGAGACAAAAGGCTTAAGTTAATAACAAGCATAATAAGGATGAAAACATTAAGTTAAAAGCATGCATTTGACTTATTGCTTGGGGGGCTGGAAATATTACCTGGCTCATCCGCTATAAACCTGACAAGTTTTCGGTAAACTCTTTTGCAAACTCTGCAAAAAGACCCGGCAATGTTAAGGCCTTCGTGGATAACCTTGAAGTCCTTATAAAAGGTGGGAATGGGGTCTTCTTCAGCTGTCCGAGAAGGACCTCCCACTTCCGGGGCCGCCCTTTCCCTAGTGTCCGTTTCCGACACAATGGGATGGCTGGTCTGCTGGGTTTCGTCGTTGGGGGCAGCAGTATGCTCTTCTGCAGCCGCAACTGGGGTGTCCGGGGCAGTTGCAGGAGAAGGATGTGGACCTCTGTTGGCCACAGACTTAAGCCTCTTTAGCTTTTTAGGCTTCAAGGTTGAGGGAGCCAACTAAAAAGAGAAGTACCGGAAAGTAAAAAATCCGAGACAAAGGAACAAATTCCGACAAATTGAGAAAACCCATATAACAAACCTGGAGGTAACGACGGGGACACCGTCAAGATTGATCACTTACTGGGAGGTGGAAATCTTCTTGCGTTTACGTCCACCAGCAAAGTTGGCACGCAATTCTTCATCCTCAGCATCAGTCGCAAGATCCGACTCAGGAAGATCATGAATCTATCAAAAAGACAAAGGCCAGGTTAAGACAATTATCCGAGAAAAAAAAAGAATACAAAATCCCAAATGCGAAAGATGTACCTTTGGAGCCGGGTTAGACGTCGTTTACATCGGCCGACTTTCCTCATATTGATCGCGCGAGGCGACCAATTTATTTACACGCTTCCGCAAGTCCTTCGTTGACAAGGACTTGTTCGTCGTCCACATAGCATCAGCGGTTCTCGTGTAATCGCACAAAAGCCAGGAACCGTGATAAGCCAAAGGCTGAATTCGCCTCTCTAACCAGCATAGAACTGTATCCATGCCGGTCAGAGGTGGATCGGAGGTGACGAGCTTTGCGATGCGCCGCTTAATCCTAAGAAGATCCGGCGGCAGGGACTGCACTGCTTCTGTTCCCCAGTTTTCTTGGGGGATGGCAGCGGTATTGGCGAAAGGTGGAATCCTAGTGGATTTTCCGGGAAAAGGAACGTCTGGATGATAGAAGAAGGAACCCGTCCAAAATTTGACAGATTCCGAGGTTTTGATCTTGGGGAACTAATCCTCCCTGAATCTATGCAGGGTAAAGGAAATGGTCCCGCAAGTCGGGAGTGCGCCCTCGTAAGGGTTTCGCTTAACCCCAAAGCAATATTGCCAGAAATCTAACCTAGGAGCTAAACCTAGGTACCCTTAAAAAAGAGCCTAAAATCCGGCTAAGTAGAGGATGGAGTTGGGTGGCAAATTGTGGGGTTGGATGTGATAGTGGTTAAGTACCTGGAGGAAGAAGGCGGACGGCGAAAATCCCATACCTCGTAAGATATGAGATATGAGAAGAACCCGTTCTCCGGCCTTAGGAAAGGGCTCGGACTCTTCCTCCTCGCACCGCTATTTGCCTATTGTAATCATTCCCTCCTTCTCCATTGTCGGAAGTAGCAAGGGGGGAATGTTGCACCGGCTCCAGTTGCCGGCACTCTCGTCCTCGTCCTCGGCTCAGGCGGCGGCGGACGCAGTGGCAAGCTCTTCTTCGATGATAAGAATTTTCTCCTCCGCTCTTTCGGGAGCGAGAGGCGAAGAAGGCGCGGAAGACGACGCGACCAGGTTCGCGGCCACAAGAGGTGGATCCTCGCGGGCCTGGCCACCGGAAGTTTTCTCCGGCTCGTCGCCTGTGGTGCGGATGGGTGAATCCACCATGGAATTCATGGTGTTGATTATTTCTTCTATCTCGGCAGCGACGGAGCGGTCCGGGGAAGCGCATGGGGACTCCATTTCCGGGCGGCGCGATGAGGATTCCATGCTCTCTGACGAGGTCCGGGAACGGCGCGGTCGTGTGCGTGGGCTCGGGCATTTGCTCTGCTCTCACTGTGGCTCGGGGGCTTTGCGCTTAGGGCTTGAAGATGACAGGGAGTGTAAGGTTTGCCGGAGGGGATGAAGCAGACTATTTATAGCCGGAAATCCATCACGATACGTGTTAACGGCTCTTTTGACGGTTGGATGATCAACGCTGTCACTCACTGGAAATTTCGGGAAATGAATCGACAGGTGATTATTGCTATCTCCTCGTTTCCCGCGAGAATCTGTCAGAGATACGTTTCAGGGTTTCACACTCGAAACCCAAACGTCCATGACATCAGCATGATTTGAGCACTGACGTAAGAAGTTCCTTCTCCACGAAGGCTCGTGGAAGAAAAGCCAGATTTTCCAAAATCCGAGTTTCGCGTTATAGCATTATTTGAAGGAAAGTAAGAATCAAGAAAGAAAGCCAGTATTTCTCTGAAAGAATGTAGATTTGACGAAAGACGGCGAATTGAAGTCTTAATCCTTCTTGGGGGCTACTGTCGGATATATACCAATTAGGGGTATATCAGATGGTACTCTAAAGTGCTGGATTGCCAGGGTGGCCATAATGGTAATGGATCATGGTCCATTGGGCGGCCTAGTAAGCTGACGCAAGGAAGCGGGATTCTAGAAAAACCCGAACCATGGCCCACGTGGTACGGCTTGGAGTAGAAGGCGGATTCCTTGCTTTCCAAGTTAGCACATACCGTAGTCTTCTAGGTCTCTTCTTCTGTAAGCCCTAACCCGGCTATTATATAAAGCCGGGTGGGAGATAAGAAAGATAGACAAAAAGCTAGAGGCTAACTCGCCGAGAGGTTGATCCTTGTCGAGTAGCTAAACCTAACCTCACGTTGTACTCTGTATACCTCAGTCTTTAGTCCTGAATAGTGAGATTGTAGGAGTAGGAATGCCGCCCAGTTGGGACGTACCAAACCTGGGTAAAACCCTGTGTCATTGCTCATCATACGATCACGTGCCCCCACCTCTCTATCGGTAGTCTCAGGGCACCCCTGTCTATGAATTCTACTACGATGTCTCGACACCAGGGATAGGTGAGTCGCAAGGAGGAAGAAGACAAGAGAAGGAGGGCGCCGACCACAATGACTGGCTCGATCCTTTTTTCGGTAGTGAAGGCATGGGAAAGATGGACGACCGCACCGCTTTGACTAAACCGACCTAATCCATGGGCCCGCATGGCAGTGACATCGCAAAATGGTGATGGCCTGAGAAGTCGCGATGAACACCGGGCTTAAATCTTTAGTTAATTCCTACTGGATGCACATCCACTGGTGGAACCAGGAATTAAACTCGAGGGGGGGCCAAAGATGTTAATCATCATCGGGGGGGGGGGGGGGCAAACTGACCGTATAAAGTACGAGCAAAAGAAGTTTCTTGAAACCTATTAATATGAGATCTAGTTTTGAAGATCTTAGCTTAGTGATGCCAAATATAAAACGGTTTATAATTTAAACAAACGAATCCGAATCATAATACACATATACGTGGGAAAGAGAAAATCACACTAAAACTCTCTCGTGTTGTCGCAGATGCAACCACCCCCAGGAACCACATGGAAAGAAGAGTTGACACATGACGCGCATAGAACGCTCAGAAAACAGAACACGACACTTGGTGCAACAAGAGATTGCTAGTTGGACCCTTGCAAAAGTTTTCCTTTTTCTTATGATTTCCAAGAAATAAGAGCAGCTCTTATTTTATGGCAAAGAAGCCCAAGGTTGTATACTAAAGGTCAACTCACTCATAGAGAACCACCCATGGAAATAAAATTGCATATAAATTTGTTAGACAAATTGAGGTCGTCTTTACTCGTCAAGGGTGTGTCGCGAGTGAACCTCGATGCTATAATTCAATGCCCACGTCGAAACCAGCTACGCTACGGCAATGGGAAACAAAAACAATTTCAGCGAGCCATCTAAGATCTGGATTAGGAAGAAAGCCACAATTCCTTATAACTAGTGACGTAGTTGCGTTTTGACGGTGACACGTCTAGTCGGGGCAAATAAGACTTTTGCCAATTTTCAAGTAATTTCAACAAATTAAAGTGTAAAGAAAAAAATAGCGCACTTTTGCAACTATTAATAGTTTAGTCTAAATAAATCATAAAACTCAATATAAAAACAAGTGTTAAAAACTCAACATAAAAGTAATGGATATGCCCTTCGCAAAGGGAAGCAACGATTAACATGCACCAAAGCTTTGTAAAGTTTTAAAATCGGGAACAAAATGATTTTGGGAGGTGTTTATTTATGTCAACCAATGGCTACAAATTAGTTAATTATGTTCCATTTATGATTTAGTTATTAGAGTTTTGAGAGCAGTTTCCGTTAGCCTCATTTTATGGTTAACGCTCCTCCCCGCCTTTTTCTCACACAAAGCATGGCTAGCCGAATTCAAAAGCTCATGTCAACTTACATGAAACTATGGAGGGATGTATTTTTACTAATGAAGGAGGATACGAGCATTGCCCGTTCGTCGCCTTGGGGCTTGGGATCCTTTTCTCCCTCTATGGATCTCCAGCCGCAGTCTTCCTTTGTCGACATCAGTCCCTCGTTCACCATAACCTATAGGTATTTCTGCTTGATGTAGTAGGGGTCCTGAAGAGGATGTGACCTCAACAATCCCCTTGGTGAGGGACATGGGGCTTTGTAGAGAAAAGGCGGCGGTGGACTACTCCATTCGACGGGTTGGTGCATGCCTGGTGTTTATTCCGGTAAGGTGAAAACAGAGTACAAGGTGCCACACGGATTAGATCTGGCATTTGTTCTGAACGAGGGTTTTGTGTCATTGCTACGCCCCCTCCCAACCGTTATATAGGGGGTGAGTCTCAAAAGTTTGTACATGAGTAGGACTCGTTTTCGAGTCGGTTCCGATCTACCCTAACCTCTTTGGCAAGTCTTCTCTTGCACGGTCTTTGACTTGGGCCCGTTGTGGGCTCAGGCCATGTCACCTGAGGATTCTTCTGGTGTACAAGCTGGTGGGCCGCACCTGGTAGGCCCATAGTGGGGGGTCCCTTTGTCATCCCCACGCTAGTAGCCCCCGAATGACGTGGGGATGCCTCCCGGGTCTCCCTACATGCCCATCTAGTCTAGGATAAACATAAAGGCCCAACGGAAGGGGCCACCCTGACCTTCCAGAAGGCCCAACTGCGTCCCACCCACAAGACTTGTGGGACAAGGATTGGACCAACTACCGAATAGGGTTAGGGTTTATAAACCTATCCATGTAAGGATTTGAGACCCAACCTCCTATATAAAGGATGGGAGAACCACCCAGGGAGATAAGTCTCAAAGAGCTGACGCTCGAGAAAGAAGACTTAGACATACTGAAGTCGTACGTAAACACGGTGGAGTGTAAAAAATGGACCGAATGGGGGAGGAAAATGAGGGACCAGAACATAGGGGTCCAACATTGCGGAAGCGGCGGTTACCGAAGAAAACAACCCGTTTGGGATAAGGAGGACCACGAGATTGAACGTCTCGGAAAAGAGAACCTCTGGCACAAAATCACGGATTTACAGGTTAGGAACTTTGTCCGTCCCACTAATTCTTAGACTGGAAGACGAGGAAATTCGTGATGAAAGACTAGTCCGTAAAGGGTTTTTAAGAATTATTGGTAACGATATATATATATATATATATATATATGTATATATATCTCAAGTCTATATTGCATTGATCTAATTAGATAATGAATCCAAATGGGTTCACCTTATTTTCCTCTTGTCTGAAGGAGGATGAGTAGCAGAAGGCTAGTATGGATGGCCCGTCGTCCGAAGGTTCGACGGAACAGTGGGACACCCTTTCATTAGGGCGGTGAACGCATACAAGAAAAGGCCGTCGGAGGAGCCACCGTCGTCAGCTGGTTGTATGTCCGGCTTTGGACTAAAAATGAAGGTAGCCGAGTACTACGCATCAGATGCCAAGTCGTCGAGAAAGGAGAGGAGGACTACAACTGAGGATAAAGCCGAGGTTGAGGATCTGAAGAAGAAGGTGGATTTTCTAGAGAAGAAATTGAAACCTAAAAGATGACAGTGGACTGATACGTCATAAACATATCCATAATTTCTGATGTTCCATGTTGTTTTCATGCTATATGCTACATGTTTGCTATGAACTTTATGCCATTTTTATCGATTTTCTGGGACTAACCTATTGATAAGATGCCATAGATACCGTTCCTATTTTCTGCTGTTTTTAGTTTCAGAAAAGTTCTTCTGGAAATATTCTCAGAATTGGACGATTCGAAGGTCGAAGGTCTTAGAAATCTATTGCACACACGGCGTGGGGAAAGGGGCCACAGGGGCCCCACACCATAGGGTGGCGCCCCCCTCCCTTAGCCGTGCCCAGGGGTGGTGTGGACCACCTGGCCGCCCACCGATGTTGCGCTCTCGCCTATTTATACCTCTTGGGAGGTTAACCCTAAAAACATAAGCCTTTTCCATTAAAAACACCCACAACCACTGTCATCGTCAACCCTAGTTTGGGAGGGTTCTGGAGCTCTCCCCGGCACCCTGACGGGAGGGGAAATCATCACCAGAGGGCTCTACACCACCATGCCCGCCTTCAGAATGATGCGTGAGTACTTCATCCTTGGACTACGGGTCCATAGCAGTAGCTAGATGGTTGTTCTATCCTCTTTATGCCTCATGTTTAGATCTTGTTAGCTTCCATACATGATCAAGATCATCTTATTGTAATGCTACATGTTGTGTTTGCTAGGATTCGATGAATATTGAATGCTATGTCTCGTGATTATCAATCTATCATGTTTTATTCATGTGTATGTTATGTATGATCATGCATGCTCTCCGTTGTTAGTAGATGCTCTGGCCAAGTAGATGCTAGTGACTCCAAGAGGGAGTATTTATGCTCGATAGTGGGTTCATGCATCTCTTGCATTTGTACCCGAGTGACGGAAACATGAAAAATGGGGGATGTGATGTTTCCATTAGGAAAAAAAAACAATGATGTTTATTGTTTAAATTACACACTTTTCTTAATGCAATTATCTGTTTGCTTGAAACTTGATACCCAAGGTTTGCTCGGATGACATTCTCAAGGTGGACTATTAGTCATAGATGCAGTTGGATAACGGTCTATGAGTATTGTTGTAATGCCCGCATGAATCTCATAGAATCATCATGTCATGGATGTCTTAATATCTCTCAATTTCCCAACTGTAATTTGTTCACCACACATGCTATCTATCTTTTATGGAGAGACACCACTAGTGAACTGTGGACCCCGGTCCATTTTCCTCATACTGTTAATACAACCACTGCAATTACTGTTTTCACACTATTACTATTGTATTCCTACTTTTATCCACACCATATGTTTAACCTCTTTGTTTTTAGCAAAACCGGTGAGACTGACAATCTCGCTGCTTTATTGGGGGTAAAGTGATTTGATTGTGTTGTGTAAGTTCCACGTTCCCGCTGAACAGGTAGTGCGCCCCGCTGATACGTCCAAAACGTATCACCTTTTCCGAACACTCTTCTTATTGTTTTCCTCTAAACTTGTGATTTTTGGATACCACTAACACGGACTAACGTTGTTTTCAGCAGAATTACTTTGGTGTCTAGTTTTTATTTAGAAAAATCAACTTTCGAGAAAATGCCGAGAAAATACCCCATTGAGCTTATATCACTAGAAGACCCAGGGAGCTAGAAGGATACCCGGAGAGGGACCAGGAGGGGGCCAGAGCACCCCTGGGCGCCGTCTAGGTCATGCCACCTGGTAGTGTGGGACCCTCAGGCACCCACTCGGGCTCCCTTTTCGACTACTTATTCCTCGTAAACCTAAAACGCGAGGGGGTTTGTCATATTCCACAGAAACATAATAGAGCACCGCCGGCACCCCGGAACTCGATTCGGGTTTCAGAAGTTCCTGTTCTAGCACCCTGTTGATACGTCTCCAACGTATCTATAATTTATGATGTTCCATGTTGATATTATGCCAATTGCTACATGTTTTCTCCCTTCTTTATAGCATTTTACAAGTTTTCCGAGACTAACCTATTAACAAGATGCCAAGTGTCAGTTCTCTGTTTTCTGCTGTTTTTTATTTCAGAAAAGTATTTCTGGAAATAATCTCGGAATTGGACCCCACAAATCCCGAAGTTCCTATTTCCCCGGACGCATCCAGAAGTCCTAAGAGGAGTCGAAGACGGGCACCAGTGGGGCCTCACCATAGCCAGGTGCGGCCCCCTTGGCCGCGCCTAGGGGTGATGAGGCCACCCTGGTGGCCCATCGACGTCTCCCTTTCGCCTATTTATTCCCCTTTGAAGGAAAACCCTACAGACCTGATAAAAAATCCCTGAAAAGTTCCACAGCCGCCATCGTCGTCAAACCTAGATCAGGAGGTTCTAAAACTGTCTCTCGGCACCCTGCCGGAGAGGAGATCATCACCGGAGGCCTCTTCATCACCATGCCTGCCTCCGGAGTGATACGTGAGTAATTCATCCTTGGACTACGGGTCCATAGCAGTAGCTAGATGGTTGTCTTCTCCTCCTATTCCTCAATGTTTAGATCTCGTGAGCTGCCTAACATGATCGAGATTGTTCTTATGTAATTCTATGTGTTGTGTTTCCTGACATCCGATGAATATTGAACTTATGCTAAGTTGATTATAGTCTTTTTTGCATATGTTATTTGTGATCTTGCCTGCTTTCCGTTGCTAGTGGTTGCTCTGGCCAAGTAGTTGCTAGTGACTCCAAGAGGGGGTATTTATGCTCGATAGTTGGGTTCATGCCTCCTTTTCGCCCGTGCTCGAGTGATAGAAATGTGACGGGGGAGGATGTGTTGTTGCTATTAGGGAGAAAACAGCGGTGTGTGTGCCTGCATGCACAATCATTGCTTACATTACACACATTGATTAATGTGATTATCTGTTTCTTGACACTTAATACCTAAGGGGGTTCGGATGATAACCTGAGGGTGGATTATTAGTCATAGATGCAGTTGGATTACAGTCTATGTATATTGTTGTAATGCCCGCACTAAATATCATAGTAGTCATCATGTCATGAATGTGCACTACGGTGCAACCTCTATTTGTCAATTTCCCAGTTGTTATTTGTTCACCCAGCATGCTATCTTTTATGGAGAGACACCACTAGTGAACCTATGAACCCCGGTGCATTTTCCTACACTATTAAACAAACCACTACATTTCCCTGCTTTCTTTACTTACTGCAAGCATACACCATTTTCCATACTATACGTCTAATCTTTGTATTCAGCTAGACCGGTGATATTGACAACCTCACTATACCGTTGGGACAAAGTATTTTGGCTGTGTTTTGTACAGGTTTCGCGGTGTTGCTGACACCGGTGAGGCGCCATCACCACCGTCAGTGGCATCAACCTTCCGAAGATCCTCTTTCTCCTATTGGATTGATAACCTTGGTTCTTAACTGAGGGAAATTCTTACCTCTGCACTCATCACACCCTCCTCTTGGGGTTCCCAACACACCATCCATAGCATCAAGAATTTCTGGAGCTGTTGACGGGGACTTAAAATTCATCATCATCGAGAAGTCTCCCCTTCAAGGCACCATCAAGGAATAGCAAAGAATTTTTGGCGCTGTTGCGGGGAACCAAACAAACATACATAAGAAGAGTTCCTCCCGCAACAGTCGACATCCATAACAGCAAGAATTTCATGCGCCGTTCCCGGGGAGAAAGAAGTCTTCTAGCAACGGGAGTCTCTCACTCTCAACGTCTTTATTTTGTTTATTTTGTTGATTTTACTTTTTGTCATGTTTCGCTTCTTTATATAAAAAACACACAAGAAAATAGTTTACTCTATAGCTGTTATTTATTTTCTTGATTTTATTTTGCTAAAATTAGTTCCTCTGAGAATACTAAGTTGTGTGACTTCACTAGCACAAACAACAATGATTTTATTTGCACACCTATTGCTCCACCTGCTCCTACTGCTGCTTTCTATGAAATTAAACCGGCTTTATTGAATCTTGTTATGAAAGAGAAATTTTCTGGTGTTAGTACTGATGATGTTGCTGCTCACCTTTATAATTTTTTTGAACTATGTGAGATGCAAAAATATTAAGATGTGGATGGAGATATTATTAAACTGAAATTATTACCTTTATCTTTGAGAGGAAGAGCAAAAGAATGGTTGCTATCTTTGCCTAGAAATAGTATTGATTCTTGTACTAAGTGTAAAGATGCTTTCGTTGGAAAATATTATCCTCCTGCTAAGATTATATCCCTGAGAAGTGACATAATGAATTTTAAACAATTTTATAATGAAAATATTGCTAAAGCTTGAGAAAGAATGAAAACTATGGTGAAGAATTGTTCCACTCATGGACTAACTACTTGGATGATTATACAAACCTTTTATGCCGGACTAAATATCTCCTCAAGGAACCTATTGGATTCAGCTGCTAGAGGTACCTTTATGTCCATCACTTTGGGCAATGCAACAAAGCTTCTTGATGATATGATGATAAATTATTCAAAGTGGCACACTGAGAGGGATCAACAAGGTAAGAAGGTAAATTATGTTGAGGAAACCTCCTCATTGAGTGAAAGGCTTGATTGCTATTATGTCTATGCTTGTTAATGGTAAAGCTCAAGTTTATCCAAATAATGTTCCTTTAGCCTTTTTGGTTGCTCAAGAAGAGCATGTTGATGTGAACTTTATTAGAAATAATAATTTTAACAACAATGCTTATAAAAATACTTTTGGTGGAAACAATTATAAGCCCTATCCCCCTAATAATGGTTATGGTAATTCTTATGTAAATTCCTACAATAATAAAAAAAATCTCTATCTCTAATCTTGAAAACATGCTTAGGGAATTTATTAGCACACAAACTGCTTTTAATAAATATGTTGAGGAAAAGCTTGGTAAAATAGAAGTTCTTGCCTCTAAAGTAGATAGCCTAGCTATTGATGTGATTTTCTAAAACTGAAAGTTTTGCCACGTGATGTTAAAGAAAGTAAAACTTTGAATGCCATCCAAGTTCAAATTGATAATAATGTTAGGTTGATGGCTGAATTGCGTGCTACGTGCGAGAGAGAAGATGAATTGGCTAAAAAGAATAATATTGCTAGAGTTTGCACTATCACCACGACTAGTAAAACTGAAGCTCCAAGTGCTAGTAAACCTCCTACTATCAATGGTAAAGTAGTTAGTGTTAACAAAGTATCCACCCCTTAGGTGAAACGTGCTAAATTGCCTCAAATTACTGAAATTGCTTCTGATAAAAAAGCTAAAAAAATTTAGAGATGTTGGAGATAAAGGTCCAATTACTTTTGATGATAATAATTTTGATTTTGATGATTGCAATATCTCTGAAGTTATTATGTTTCTAAAAAATCTTGCTAGAAGTCCCAATGCTAGTGCCATGAATATGGCATTTACTAAACATATTACCAATGCTCTCATGAAAGTTAGAGAAGAAAAGATGAAACTTGAAACATCTATCCCTAGGAAATTAGATGATTTTTGGGAGCCCATTATTAAGATAAAATTAAATGATTTTGATTTCAATGCTTTGTGTGATCTTGGTGCTAGTATCTCTGTTTTTCCTCAAAATCTTTATGGTATGCTTGATCTACCACCGTTGAAACACTGTTATTTTAATGTTCATGTTGCTGATAATGCTAAGAAGAAACCTTTTGGTAGAGTTAACGATGTTATTATTATGTTTAACAATAACCTTGTCCTTTTTGATTTTTTTTGTTATGAACATTGAATGCAATGCTTCTTGTCCTATTGTTTTGGGAAGACCTTTTCTTAGAACTATTGGTGCTGTTATTGATATGAAAGATGGGAGTATTAAGTATCAATTCCCACTCAAGAAATGTATGAAACACTTTCCTAGAAAGATAATGAAGCTATATTTTGAATCTATTATTAGATAAAGTTATGATGTTGATGCTTACTCACTTGAAAATACTTGATTTGCTTTCTATGCGTAGCTGAAAGGCGTTAAAGAAAAGCGCTACCGGGAGACAACCTGTTTTATTTCTCCATTTTCAACTCATTTCCGTCGTTTCTTTCTGTGTGCTTTGCACCTGGGTGTTGTATATTTCCTTAGCAACCCTGATGTATCTTTTATTTTGTGTCTTTGTTGAGCCAAGTAAAGCCTCTAATGGAAAGTTGAGACTATATTTCGGATTTCTGCGCAGGAAACAGATTTCTGTTATCCACCGTTAAATTCGTATAAAATCACAGAAAATTCAAAATGACCTGAGTTTTTGTGTGCGTAATCCTGGGATATAAGCGCAACTTTGCTTAGTTGAACACTTTTTGATTTGCGCAACATAAGATTTTCTAAAAAAAAATCATCTTTACCTGTTGTCGTATTTTGACAGATTTCTGCAAATAATTGCATTTGCATCTTAATCTCTTTCTTTTGGTGTTCTTTTGAGAAAAGGAGTTTTGAAAAAAGTTGTGAGAGTAGATAATGTGTTTATGAGTGTTAGGATTGTGTTTAAACCGAACCATGTGAATTTATTATTTCGATTGCACTAACGTTGCCAGTGAAGATTGTGAGAAGTTTGGTGTGAAGGAAGTTTTCAAGTGTCAAGAGAACAGGATGATATGACGTGATCAAGAAGAGTGAAGAGCCTAAGATTGGGGATGAACAAGTGGTATATCCCAGAAAATTACAAGAATACTCAAGCATCTAAGCTTGGGGATGCCCAAGGCATCCCCTTCTTCATCGACAAATTATCAGTTCACTTCTAGTGAAACTATATTTTTATTCAGTCACATCTTATGTGTTTTAGTTGGAGCGTCTTTTATTTTTGCTTTCAGTTTATTTTTATTTTTGCAATAATATTAGTTGTACCCCAGCATTCTTTTATTGGAGAGTGACACGATCGATTTTTCATGGGAATACTTTGTATTCTTAATCTATGTCTGGTTGCTCCATTTATTTAGCTCCTGTTTTGCATTCATCTCTTATTTAGAGCTGTTAGTACTCTTTAGTTTTCATTGCTATATTCTTAGAGAGAGTTTTTTTTGTCTCATACATGTGCTTGGTTGGGAATAGAAATGCTTATGTGATAGTTGGTATAGTGGAAAAATTCGCATGGTCTTGTAGATCACTAAACTTCTTCACTTGAATCACTGCTGTTATTTTGAGATATTAATTTTCTTAATGGATAAACGAGAAGGACTAGTAAGTATAAAATTTTAATGGTTGATCTAAGAAACGTGAAACTGTGCCACACTTAAATTACCAGCTGATAGAAACAATGGTATATGATTGCTACGAGTGATACATTTCTGATCGGGCATTTGTTACGCGCTTTTCGTGGTAGCTAACAGTGACTTTCACTGCCACGGACCCTCTTGGAGTGATTTTCATTGTGCCTTGTAAAGATTCTATGCTTTCTGCAACCTTTTAACTCGTGAGTCTATGATGTGGTTCCTGGCACTTCCACCATCCATATTTGCTAGCCTCTTCGGTACTGTGCATTGCCCTTTCTCACATTGAGAGTTGGTGCAAACTTCGCCAGTGCATCCAAATCTCGTGGGAGAACTTTGTTATCCTACACATAAGCCCATACATTCTTCCTAAAAACATCCACCATACCTACCTATCATGGCATGCCCATAGCCATTCCGTGATATATTGATGCACAACATCCACCTCCATCATGTTACTTGACGATGAACTTCATGGTTATTAATGCATACTGCTACACTGGCACGACCATGCAGTTGGATACATCAGAGATATTCCATTATGAGTTACTAAAAGTGTGATGATTCATTGTAATATAGGATGTTGCCCCTACCGGTGAAGATATATATAAAAAAAAAATGAAAAAGCCCCAATAAAAAGACCCAAAGAAAAAATAAAGAGAGAGGGGGCGCATAACTATCCTTTATACCACACTTGTGCTTCATGTTTAGCACCAATACTTCAGTTTGGAGAAAGTTTTCATATTATCATTCATTCATAGCTATGTGGGGAATTTTACATTATAGAACTTAGCTTGTATATTCCAATGACGAGCCTCCTCAAATGAGCTCTAGGTCTTCGTGAGCAAGCAAGTTGGATGCACCCCCACTAGTTCCATTGGAGAGCTTTCATACACTTATAGCTCTATGTGCATCCATTATGTGGCAATCCCTACTCCTTGCATAGCTTCGGTTGTAAGACTTTCTCTTGTCTAATAACAACTTTCAGCTTTGTGAGCCTTTCTTCCATTGACATTCCAAGCCCCCCATAATGTTCTCTTTTCCATAACATCCCGGTGCCAGGGACCAACGCAGAACACTTGCTTGTTTTTAGTGCTCAAATAGTTTAAGATTCAAGCATTGCATCATGTGGAAAGCTTGACTTGATCCTAACAGGGGTTGTGAAGATCGTTTGACGTGCATGATATTGTTATTCTTGAAAGCTTAAATCATCTCTAATAAAATTTGCACGGTTGATAGTCTTTTAGTATTGATTCATTAAAAGTTTTGCTTCTTTATTATTATTTGTTTATGCGTTACTTGTTGATATCAAATATAGATCAAAGCTTTAGTTCATTTGATCCTAGTTTACATGCTCTGCTTTACATATTATGATCAAGATTGTGTGGTAGCATGTCACCTCAGAAATTATTTTGTTTTATCGTTTACCTACTCGAGGACGATTAGGAACTAAGCTTGGGGATGCTTGATACGTCTTCAACGTCTCTATAATTTCAGATGTTCCATGTTGATATTATGCTAATTGCTACATGTTTTCTCCCTTCTTTATAGCATTTTTACACGTTTTCCGGGACTAACATATTAACAAGATGCCAAGTGCCAGTTCCCTGTTTTCTGCTGTTTTTTATTTTAGAAAAGTTGTTTTGGAAATATTCTTGGAATTGGACCCCACGAATCCTGAAGTTCCTATTTTCCCCGGAAGCATCCAGAAGTCCGAAGAGGAGTCGAAGACGGGCACCAGGGGCCCCTCACCATAGCCAGGCGCGGCCCCCCTTGGCTGCGCATGGGGGTGGTGAGGCCACCCTGGTTGCTCACCGACGTCGCCCTTTCGCCTATTTATTCCCCTTTGAAGGAAAACCCTACGGACCTGATAAAAAATCCCCGAAGAGTTCCGCATCCGCCGTCATCGTCAACCCGATCAGAGGGTTCTGAAGCTGTCTCTCGGCACCCTGCTAGAGATGATATCATCACCGGAGGCCTCTTCATCACCATGCCTGCTTCCGGAGTGATGCGTGAGTAGTTCATCCTTGGACTACGGGTCCATAGCAGTAGCTAGATGGCTGTCCTCTCCTCCTATGCCTGAATGTTTAGATCTCGTGAGCTGCCTAACATGATATTGATTGTTCTTATGTAATTCTATGTACTGTGTTTGCTGGGATCCGATGAATATTGAACTTATGTCAAGTTGGTTATAGTCTTCATTGCATATGTTATTTCTGATCTTGCATGCTTTCCGTTGCTAGTGGTTACTCTTTCCAAGTATTTTCTAGTGACTCCAAGAGGGAGTATTTATGCTCTATAGTTGGGTTCATGCCTCCTTTTTGCATGTGCTCGAGTGACACAAACGTGACGGGGAGGATGTGTTGTTGCCACTAGGGAGAAAACAGCGGTGTGAGTGCCTGCGTGCACAATCATGGCTTACATTACACACATTTCTTAATGCGATTATCTGTTGCTTGCAACTTAATACCTTAATGGGTTCGGATGATAACCTGAGGGTGGATTATTAGTCATAGTTGCAGTTGGATTATTGTTTATTCATATTGTTGTAATGCCTGCTCTAAATATCATAGTAGTCATCATGTCATGAATGTGCACTACGGTGCAACCTCTATTTTGTCAATTGCCCAGCTGTAATTTGTTCACCCAGTATGCTATATTTTATGGAGAGACACCACTAGTGAACCTATGAACCCCAGTCCATTTTCCTACACTGTTAAACAAACCACTACAATTCCCTTATTTCTTTATTTACTGCAAGCATACACAATTTTCCACACTATACGTCTAATCTTTGTTTCCGTCAAGACCGGTGGAGATTGACAACCTCACTGTACCATTGGGACAAAGTATTTTGGTTGTGTTGTGTGCAGGTTCCGCGTTGTTGCTGACAGTGGTGAGGCGCCATCACCACCGTCAGTGGCATCAACCTTCCAAAGATCATATTTCTCCTACTGGATTGATAACCTTGGTTCTTAACTGAGGGAAATTCTTACCGCTATACTGATCACACCCTCCTCTTAGGGTTTCCAACACGCCATCCATAGCAAAGAATTTCTGGCGCTGTTGCCGGGGACTTAAAATTCATCATCATCAAGAAGTCTCCCTGTCAAGGCACCATCAAGGCGTAGCAAAGAATTTCTGGCGCCGTTGCCAGGGACCAAACAAACATACATAAGAAGACTACCTCCCTCAACGTTCGCCATCCATAGCAGCACCTGCCGGAACGGGGATTCGACGGAGATCATCGCCATCGACACCGCCACTCCTTCTCCATCAACCATCCATGATTCCCCCGTCCATGTGTGAATAAACCCTACTGTAGACTGAGAGGGATGGAAGGAATTAGATGAGATTGATCGTGTAATAATGCCAGATTGTTAGGGCATAGTGCCTAGTATCCGTTCTTAGTGTTTTCTACCTTTGTTGCAACTTGTTATGCTTAATGCTTGTCACTAGGGCCCGAGTGCCATGATCTCATATCTTAACATGTTATTTTTTTCATGAGTATAATTTTTTTTTATCATATCTGCAAGTTGTTTACACATGTCATTGTCCGGAACCCGAGGCCCCAAAGTGACCTCAATTGGGACAACCGGAGGGGATGGATTTGATGTGAGGATCACATGTGTTCACGGAGTGTTAATGCTTTGCTCCGGTGCTTTATTAAAAGGAGCACCTTAATTACCAGTAGTTTTCCTAGAGGCCCCGCTGCCACGGGCTGGTAGGACAAAAGATAATGTGCATGTTTCTCATTGCGAGCACATATGACTATATTGGAACACATGCATATTGTTAACCTGGAACTTGGATGCTTTATTATTATTATTATTATCTGCAATGACCATGTTGTTATTATTACATGACCCTTGTTATCCATGCAACGCCCGTTGTCCATTCCCTCTATGCCTACGGTACTCCTATCCTACTGTTTTCCGCGATTGCTACTTCTGTTACTATTTTATTCCTGCTGTTATTTTACTACTGTTGCTGCTATAGAACTGTTACCACTGATATATTGTTGCGAGCAAGTCTAATTTCAGGTGCATCTGAATTTACAACTCAGTTGTTAAGGCTAATAAATATTCTTTAGCTCACCTTGTGTCGAATCAATAATTTGGGTTTTACTTCCCTTGAAAATTGTTGCGATCACGTATACTTGTGGGCCATCAAGACTATTTTATGGCTCCATTGCTGGGGAGCATAGACATGATATTGTTCGCTGCAAGCCTTTCATCATGGGCAAGACTCGTGATGGAGAAGTTCCTATATTACCATCCACTACAAAGAGAGGTACACCTCTGTTGCTCTTGATTCGCCATCTGTTATGAGTAAGCTTCTTACACCACCACATGCTACACACACTTTTGATACTTTTGATGATGCTTCTACTATGCTTGACGATGCTGGTTTACTAGGTCCTTTCCTAGATGCTACTATTGCTAAATCTAAACAAATTGGAAATGCTGAAATTCCTGTTGAAAATATTGGTACACATGTTAATTCACCTAAGTTTATTGATGATCTTGATGAAACCTATATTGAACTTAATGATGACTTTATTATAGAAGCTCGGGCTACTATTAGTGCAAGTGCTCTTAAGATCCTTCTTGCAAGACATGCTGTTAAATATAAATCTTCCCTTGGTGCTAAGTTTTGCCACATCTCCCATACACATTAGAGACAAGGATTATGATTTCTCTCTAGACTTATCTTATATATCTATTGTTGAGAAGGAACCTTTTTGTGGAACTGAAAGTAAATGTGCTATGGATCACATTAATGAGCTTTCATCTTTGAGTAGTTTATTTTCTGATGATACTAAGGTGCGTACTTATTTTGTTACCAAAATTTTCTTTAATAGATGAAGCTAAAACTTGGTTTAACAATCTGTCACCTGGATCTATTACTAGTCCTATGGATTTGGTTAATGCTTTCTTTCAGAAATATTTTCCTGCTAGTGCTCAACATGCTGCTGTGCAAGAGATCTTTAACTTTGAGAAAATTAAAGGAGATAAATTACCTGAATCTTAGACAAGATTTTGTTCTTTAATAAGAGCTTGCCCTGGTTATCCACTACGTAAAAATGATCTCCTAGATATATTTTATAATGGACTAACTATTGAATCTAGGACATACCTGGATAGTTGTGTTGGTTGTGTTTTCAGGAAAATAACTCCTAAAGAAGTCGAGGAATTAATGGCTAAAATAGCGAAAAATAATGATGATTGAAATATACCTGAGCCTACACCTACACCAGAGCCAACACCAGTACCAACACCTGAGAAGAGAGGGGAGATTGAATTAAATGATGAAGTGATGAAAGAGTCCAAGAAATCTCTTAGAGAGGGGTATTAAATTTGAATATATGAAGAATTTACCTCCTATAGAAGAATTATGTAAGCCTATTCCTCATCCACCAACATTTTACGTACACACTCTCCAATACTTCGATAATAGAGATATTCCCTATTCTAAACCACCTGATCAATGCCTTGATGAATTTGATAATTATTTTGTTAAGCGAGATAATTTTAATACGAGGGTGCAAAATCAACTTACGGAAAATTCTAGAGCTATTGATAATTTGCATGGTATTATTTTGAGAATCTCTAATGATCTTAAAATGCTTGTTATACATTTTCTTATTGTTAAATTCAAATTGATCAACTTACTAAGGTGCAAAAAGATATGCTAGCTAATGCTTCTAGAGAGAAACATGTTTGCCAATTAATTACAAGAAATGGTATCTCTACTCAAGATCCCTTCTATCCTAAAGGACACCCTAAAAGAATTGAACAAGATTCTTAGCAACATAAAAATAATAGTTCTCCTTCTAAGAAAAAAAGAGAGACATAAAACTACTGTAGAATCTCCTGAACCTACTAAAGATCCTAATAGTATATCTATTTCTGATGCAGAAACTGAAAGTGGTAATGATAAAAGTGATGTTTCTGATAAAGAATAAGTTGTAGCTGAACCTGAAAACAAAACAAAAAATGTAAAGTATACTAAGGAGGATTTCATTGCCAATGAACATGGTAAATAAAGAGAGCCTTGGGTACAAAAAGCAATGTCTTTTCCTAATAAGAAACACAAATCTAAGGAAGAAGAACATTATAATAAATTCTATGAGTGGATGAAACCTTTTTTTTTTGAAAATTCCTTTGACTAATGATATTAAACTGCCTCCTTATTCAAAATATATGAAAGATATTGTCTAAAACAAAAGGAAAACTCATAATGAGTAAATTTACACTATGCTTGCTAATTACTCTTTTAATGGTAAGGTTCCAAAGAGACTTGGAGACCCTGGTATTCAAACTATTCCTTGTTCCATTAAAAACAATTATGTTAGAACTGCTTTATGTGATTTTGGAGCTGGAGTTAGTGTTATGCCTTTGTCTCTTTATAAGAGACTCTCTCTTGGAAAATTAATACCTACTGATATATATTTACAAATGGCTGATAAATCCACTAATTTTCCTGTTGGTATATGTGAGAATGTTCCTGTTCAACTTGCTACTAGTTGTTTCATATTGACTGAGTTTGTTGTGTTGGAAATGCCTAAAGATGGTAATATGTCTATTATTATTGGGAGTTCTTGTCTTAACACTGCAGGGGCTGTTATTGATTGCAACCAAGGAAAAGTAACTTTCAATGTTAATGATAAAGAGCATACTTTCTTTTTCCCCAAGAAGATTGATAGAAGATATGGTTTAAATTCGATTGAAAATATTGAGACAATAAAAATTGGAGAATTTTACTGTCCTATTCAAGTAACACCAAAAGAATATGAAATTATTATGATTGGGACTATGTCTATCAAGGTGTAGGTAACATAATTATTTAGTGTTGAGCAAAGTTTTTCTTCATATAAAAATTATTCTGGTAACAAGACTTGATCAACCTTGTTAACAAAGTGATTTTGAATGAAGAGGACAATGTTTTCACCTTCCCCATTATGTTTTCACATTGCCACATTAGTACAATCATGTTTCCATCATCCATACCTTTGTTTTCACCATCAATACATTTGTTTTTTGTAGTAATTTCTTTTGTTTTCACCATGCTATGTTTGTTTTCACCACCCATAACTTTGTTTTCACCACTTACACCTTTGTTTTAACTGGATATTTACATAATAGAATGTTTTAAAACCTCTGTAGTACTGGTTTTGCTTTTTGTTTTCCACCTTTTCATATATTTTTTTCATGTTTATAATTAATTATTAAATTCTGGAAAAACAAAACTCGAAAATAAAGTTTCTCGGAAAATTCCAGAAAAAAATATAATAAATTTCTACTATAAAAATGAGGCAGAAAGCCACCAGGGAGACCCACCAATCAGGCACACCATGGGCTGGCGCGGCCTGCCCCTCTTGGCGCATAGGTATGGTGTGGGTCCCCTGTCCCTCCACTAACTCTCTCCCTGCCAAAGTTCCCGCTCTCACCTCCCAAACTCAAAACATTTCCTGGAACCCGTGTTCTTGATGTTCTTCCTCGGGATTTTTCGATCTCTTTGCTCAGCCCATCATTTGTGCTGAAATTTGGTGCATTTGCTCTTCGGTATGTGACCCCTCCGTTTACCCAAGTAGAATTTTGTTTAGTGGAGTATTTCTTGAGTATTGGTACAGTAGGTGACAACTCATTTGAGTTAGAATGCTTGATTTATGTTGAAATAATTTATTTGTGATGCATGTTTAGCTCTCCTATAGGTCCCTATAGTAGTTAGTTTCCACCTTATAGTTGCTTGAAATCAATTTTTGTGATGTTTGTTAAAAAATTTAGAGGTGGAGCATAATGTGCATCAACTAAACCAGCATGAGTTGGAGTTGCATGAGGTCATGCATGTGCACCATGAAGAAAAAGTGTTTCAATAAATCTATCCATGCAAAGAATTCATGCGTGTGATGGGAATTTTGCAAGACTTCCATACTCTTGTGCATAATGCAGGACCGGACCACTTCATTGAGGATGAACCTACCCAATATGTTAAACTAACCATGCTTGTGGTGCAGGATTTTTTACTTTAGATGGTCTTCAACTAACCCAATGGTCCATTTTAAAATTTATAACAAAGATGTAGACTTGCCTTTAAGATATTTTTGTGCAACTATCAAGGTGCTACAATGGGGTTCATGTGAGAAGATAAGAGGGCAGCCTAAACCACTGTTGGATTTATACGAGGACATTTGCCAATACAGAAGCTTCATGGGGGAGAATGGTAAAATACGATAAATTCTACTCCCTAGCATTTGATACTTGGCTTATTTTATTTCCAAATATGTGCTAGCGAGAAAAACTGCCAACAAGTTGTCTGTTTTTTATCTAGCTCTTCTTTCAGCTGCTTTAAAATGTGATAGGTCTTATAACTTTGGTGCTTTAATTGCTTACCGTCTCTCACTTAACCGTGAGAAGGGCGGAATTTGTGGAGTTCTTATTGCCTCTCGTTTGCTATCCTTGCATGGTTTGGAGCCACATCCTCTAGACCTTCAATTTATTTTAGAGAGGTTGGACGTTATTTCCATGATTCAATATAAGTTTCTCTCTACTCATGCTAACCTACGCAATTTATATTATGACATAAATTTCTCCAAACAATCAAGGTGGAGAGTGACTAAATCTGATAGAGTTGTACTTTTGCCTGCATCTCTTTTGCTTAACCTTGATAGCATGCAAGGATGGTCACTTTTTGAGAGTGAGCTAGATGCACACATCGAGCAGCAACCCCAGCATGTTGAAGACGTTGGAGAGGGAGACGATAGTGATTTCGTCCAGCCCTCCGACACTGCGGGATTTTCTTATCAGCACCCCGGTTATGATTATGTGCCAGTCGCTTCATCTTCTTCATGGTTGCCCGAGTACGACCATTCTAGGGACGACCCACCACAGTGGGGATATTTCTCGCGCCATGATTGATCTCCACTTAGGCCAAAACCCTAAGCTTGGGGGAGGTACACTAACATCACACACTCATCTATATATCGTTTTATGTCGGTTCTTTGTATATCAATATTTTCGTTTGTTTTGGTTTTCTTTCGCTTCTTTTTGTTTTTATTGTTTTGCTCTTGCTTTCCAAAACACAAAAAGACCAGAAAATATTTATGTTGTTTCTGTTTATTTGCTTCTTTAGTTTCTTTTGTTGTTTTGCTTTACTTTCTCGTTTCGGTTTAATATTCAAAAGTCCAAAAATAGTTTTCTTTATTTGCTTGTTTCTTCTGTTCATGTCTTAAATTCGTAAACCCAAAAATATTTGTTGTTCTTCTTTGGTTTTGTAAAGTTTTTTTGTAGAGTTCACCGGACTCCCATGTCTCCATTGGAGCTTGGTTATCATTCTATATTATTCAATCCACACGAGTGAAGAGCAGTGATGATGATTTACGACAATTTAAGTTGTGGTGAGAGGCTGGTATGAACTCTATTTGTTTCATTTTTGTACATATGCTCATCCATGTGAACACGCTTAGTTTGTTCGTGTAAGGTGTAGGTTATTTAATTGATGCTTAGTAGGTCATGATCTCTCATGTTTAGTTCCAACTTATTAATATAAGATAGAATGTCGTATAAATGTTTGCTTGCATAGTTGTATTCATAGAAGGGTATGGCATTGTGGTATCCCCCTCTGATTGTTTCGCTTGAATCGACTTGGCACATGCTCACGCATGCATAAGACTGAAAACAAAAAGTCAATTAAGCCTCAATGATTTATTTTGCCTCAAAGTATTTGTATTTTATGCCCATGTTAATTTTGTTTTGTCGCAAGCATGATTATGACAGTTGATGCTCTCTTGATTGTCACTCCCCTTCTATTCCTAGCCTTCACCTGTACTGAGTATGTGTTCTACTCATACATCCAACTTCAAAAACCAAAGTTTGCCAAAAATGTGTCCACCATACCTACCTATATATGTGGTGTTTAACTGCCACTCCAAGTAAATTTATCATGTGCTACCTTTAAAACCTTCGAAAAATTATTCCGGTTTTGTGCCCCTGTTTTAGCTCATGAGGACGTAAATAGAGAATATTTATCTTGCTTGTTGATTGGATTTCACACCTTCGACTGGTGGCTCCATCCACTTATCCAAATGATAGAAGAGCCGGCAGCGGGGTGCCCATCCCAAATTAATACAAACAAATTCTCTTCATTTATTTTTGCCCCTGATTTATCAGTCAAAACATAATTGTGTAAACAAAAGAGAAAGAGGGATGACCTTCTACACCAGTTGCGTCCTTCAATGGGAGCCGCTCTTGTGAAGTCTAGTTGTCTTGTGACATACTGCATTTTCTGTTTACCATTCGTTGACATAAACATATGTACACCTCTCTAAAAAAATGTTTTCAATACCTTTTTTTTAAAGCTCTAGCACATGAGTTAATCCCTACTTCCCTCTGCAAAGGGCCTTTCTTTTACTTTTATGTTGAGTCTTCACCTTCTCAGTTTATGCACCTTCTTGAGAGCATGGCTATTATACTTAGTGTAATGTTCTTGTCCCAGAACACGGTTAATTGTGGTATAACTTTAATGCTTGTGTTTTTTGACATCTTTATTTCTAGTCTTCATTTGAACTTCAGAGGTTCCCTAACATTTATGTTTTGCTCCATTATTAAGGGTAAGAGAGTACACTTTATCATGCCTTATTATGAGCATTGCAATCCTGCCAATTGATATACTTCGTGTTGTTTATTATTAGTTTGTTGGTATCTCTTCATAGTTTGCATAGCTTCTAGGTGAATTTTATCTTGCATACATCTTAGGATGTGTTTGTTTGAAGGAGCGGTAACGCAAACGTAATGGGAACCTGGTTACGCTGTTGTATTAGCTCCGGCCGGACAAACGTATCGTGTTTGGTTCAGATGCGGAACGGGAAAACATCCCTTAACACTATTTGGTTTAGCAACTTCTGAATACACCACACTTCCATGCTATCGTTGATTAGATAACAACAATAGCTTTCACTGCAATTCAACGGTAGCTTTACCTGCAATTCACAGATTCAGAGGTGCTTTATCATCCCAGATTTCTACCAGCACAACAAATTTCACCAGAATTCTACCAACAAATAGTTTTACCAGAATTTAACAAGTACCTTAATTATCCAGTACATAAATATCTAATCAAAGACGGCATAATTTTCCCAGCACATAAATATCCAATGCAAATACGACATAATTTGACGCCAATTTCAAATGCATCTGTACTAACGAACGACACAAACTCGGAATTCAAGGACAATTCTCATCAACTTCTTTGGATTTGCACAACCATTGATTCTTCATTTCCAATCAACTTGACCTGTTACTCACATCTGCAAGTAACCAGGAGTTAAATAACAAATAAGCACACCTATGCGAATATCTAGCGAATCAAATACTCCATGTGGTATGCAAATTTACAAACTATGATAAAAAATTTCTATCCAATCAAATATTCCTATGTGAATACACTTGCGATGAAGCAATCGAAGGTAACAGTTGGAAGAACATGAGCATACAACAAGCAAAGGGTCGGGTAAAAAATGATGCTGCTAAATCGGAGAAGTGATACTAGATAGTCTTTCCATCTCCTGGCAGATGGAATCAATGAGGTAGATACAGCCATGAACTACTCGACCATACTAATATTCAAGTGTATATGAAAATGCAACTAACATTGCTACAGCTACTGGCTCGATATTATCGATTCAGGTCTGAATACTCGATAATACGAAGTTGTAATTTCTAGAGAATATGAATTGTATCTTGTATGTTCATGGCACTGGTTCTCTTGACACACCCAATAACATGTTTTCTACCGTATATCTCGTTTGGTCTGAAATCTGCCAGGTTTTATTCAAAGGACCTCGCCCCTGGACCACTACTGCTACCTGAACTCTTCAGAGCAGCCCAATTATACATCATAAAATGACCATAAATGCAGGTTGAAAGACAAGGCAGTGAGACCCTATCGCTACTAGGCGAAGCCCATGCATGATTGTGTTCTGATCATCAAGAAACAGTAACAAAACACCTATATAAATAAGTTAAAATGTGCAACTGAAGCACATTAAAAAGTGGTCAGGCAGACTAAGTGGGCACCATTGTCAAGTCAGTTCGTCCAGAAGTTAAATGCTCTAAATTTACTGTTGGTCTTGTATGCACAAGTAGAATTTTCAAAATGAGCAACTTAAAGAGTTGTGAAGAAAGCTTACCATTTAGCATCTTGAGCACAAACTCCCTCCTTAGATTAGGTGGAAGAGCAAGCATCATGTTCATTTGCTCTGGAGCTTTTGAAAATATGGTTGCTGCCTCCACGATTTCTGTGCCGGTGAAGGAAATTCTAGCCAATTCACCAATGGCCTTTTCTTTCATTTTTTGCCGAGGGTCCTCCTGCGACTCTTCTCGCGCCAATGATGCTGTCAATGATGATGCCATTGTACCCACATGCTGTGTCACAGTGTTTAGCTGGCTGTTAACATCATGAAGCATAGATGCAAAAGGATCACTTGCCCCTGTCGCCCTTTTTGGCCTAGCATCCTTCTTTTGTCTCTTGGAACTAGTTGTATCCATAGAGAGAGAGTCAACAGGACGTCTAGTTGTCCCTGTAGAAACCATGTCCTCTTCCTCAGTTTCCTCTTCCCCGTTAGCAATTTCATTCTCCAAATTAGCCACTGCCTCGCCAAAGCCTTCAACACTTTGCCCAGTTGCTATGTCCTTGCTATAAATAGCAGCCAGCTTCTCAAAGTATGGGAAGGCAACACCATACAATCCCTTTGCCTCATTATGGATCTACAAGTTTTTTATAAAACAAGAAACTTAGTTTTCGATAGAGCATATGTATCTACGCAAGTGTATCATAATGTTCCTACCATCAACAGTAACAATAAGAGCATATGTATCAAGTAGGTGGATGAAGTGATCTACCTTGCAATGTGCTTCATATTGTGCCTTTTCGCATTGAATCATATTCCGCTTTCCATCCCATGTAAACCCACTTCTTGATAGCATTAGTTATAGGGCACCAAATTTGGTCCTAAAGTGCCTCACTCTTGACTCAATGTGCGGAACTGCCGTGATACCACAACCTATGCACTTCTCGGCAAGATGCTTCTCCAATATCGTCAAGTATCCATTCTTGAAGCTGCCATCTGCTTCACCTTGGATCCAAAGACAGCTCATACAAGGCTTTCATAAGCTCATCATCTTCATCAGCAGTCCACTTCCTTTTCTTCTTTCCTCTTCCACGAGACGTGCTAGTGCTACCTGTAGCATCCATACCTGCAAGAACAAATAAAAATGAGCTGGAACAAATACATATGAAAGGAATGCAAATGAGATACAATTGTAACTTATTCAAACAACAAGAAACTAAGCAGGAAAAGAATGAACAAATACAAATAGTTTATACCTCAATGAGCCCTAGCAGCCCTTATCTATTATACATATCCTGAGCAAGGACATTTCGAAAATTTGTCCACTCATTAGAGGTTGAGATAGAAGTAATGAACTCTGGTTGTGCTAGTTCTCCCTCCATGTCTTCCAATGTTTCTTGCATTATCAGCTCATCATTATCAAGTGGGTCAATCGACATCTTTTGCAAAATAAGATTGTGCAAGAGTGCACATGCCATGATGATTCATCCTTGTGTCTTCAAAGGAAAAAAAGACGGCGACCTCAAAATAGCCCACCGACCCTTAAGCCTTCCGAAGCCTCTTTCTACAATATTTCGAGCTATAGCATGGCGCTTGTTGAAGTACTCTTCTGCACTACGAGGTTGATTTTGTGCTGTCCAGCCACCTAAATGGTACCTCTGACCTCGGTATGGAGCTAAAAATCCCTTTGCATTTGTGTAACCAGCATCAACAATCTAATATTGGTCTTCAGGGACACGAAACCCATTTGGCCTTGAGATGGCATCCCTAAGAACACGACCATCATGTGCAGAACCCTCCCAACCAGGTAATACATAGATGAACTGCATGTCAGGTGCACATACACCTAACACATTCGTATCTATGTTACCCAACCTTGATCGATACCTTCCTTTCAGATTAGCCGGGACGGTTACCTCTATGTGTGTACCATCTAACGCACCAAGACAATTCTACAACATATAAAAAATGTGCAAATATTAGTATCAGTTACCACCGTTGAGTCTAGCACACAAGCATTTGGTTCTGGTTATTTACCTTGAAATACTTCCATTTATCATCAGTTGAATCATCGGGTATTGGTTCTGGTTTCTTAAGTAGAATTTGGTTCAACTTCAAAACAGCTAGCAGACAAGCATTGAAGTTTCTACTAACCAGCTCCGGGCTTCGGTAAAAGAATTTCCCTATTGTCCTATTTTTGAAATGGTGGGCTAATACATAGAGGAATGATGCCACTATCTCCTCCAATGATGTGTTCCTTGAAGCCTTTAAACCACCAACATCTCTCACCATCTCACATAGTATATGAAATGTTCTTCTATCCATACGAAGCTCACTTATACACACCGCGTCACTCTCACCAATTAGTCGGTACAAGTTCTCTCCTCTTAGTTCTCTAATTCTAATACTCCTTTCTAACTTCCAACACTTTCTCCTATATGCTAATGCAAAAAGCATCCATACATAGTAGTATACAAGCATCATAGTAGTTGTGAGATTCATAAATGCTAGGTTTCTCCTTCGAATTCTTGCGCTTAAGGGAAGACGAGCCATACTTGAAAACTGGAAGGGAAATAAATGCATAAGCCTAAACAAACCATTTCAGTAGTACTGTCCACACTTTAACAAGAAATTAAAATACTTGATCTGCAAAAAAAAGTGGGGACAAATATGATCTTCTCCTATATACCGAAAACAAAAGGAAGCTTCCATCCATAAAATAAAATTGGGTCGGTTGCTCTAACAATTAAACTGCACCAAGTATATTTATTTATTTCTCTCATGCTACCACCATTAGGAGTAGTAATTAATCATCATGCCATGGGGAGCAAGCAAGTATTAATTAGAATAGAAAATATTTTCATTGTACTACTTGAAATAATTTGTTTACTGGTGAGATAATTTCTCTGGTCAATCTGTTGTCTCTACTAAGTATTCATTATTTTATCTTCCTTTCCACCAGGGAATAGCGATGCTAAAATGTGGTGCTTAGTTGCAGACTTTATAAAATACCTTGGTAATGTTCAATGGAAATAAGCTAGAGCTATTTTTATCCATAAGTCAAGGTGTCCTATTGTCCTCAATGCTTAATCATAGGTGCTATAAGCTAGAGCTATTTTAATCCATAAGTCATACAAGTGCCTGAACCAAACCGTACGAAAACAAATCAACAGGTGCTCAACTTCTGTCTATAAGAAGTATCCCGAATATTGAGGGGCAATTTTCGTACTGTCTAAAGTTAATGACGTCAATGGTGTTAATAGCTGACATTAGAAGATCCAAGAACTAGACAAATTCAGGAAAAGAAACAAGAAAGGAAAAGATACCCTAACCCTAACCATCACGATTCTGGGCTCAAGCATGGAGTTCGTAACGACTCTACTGCCTCTGTTTGGCCAGGAAGAGGAGAAAAAGATGGATCACAGAAGGATGGCGTCGGATTCGGAGGAGTACCTCGGAACCGGATCGGCGGCGGCCGCTGCTCCTTGCACGTCGTTGTAGCTGTTGTTCCTCGCGTCGCGTGTCTTCGCCTCTGCTCAGCTGCGGAAGATCTTGCAGAGAGGACGTCGACCTGTGTTGCGCCGGTGCCGGTGGCGGACTCGATAGAGGAGCGACGCGGGCGACGGGATTGGAGGAGCCGCCGAGTGAGATGCGAGCGTATGTCCCCCGGTAACGCAACCTGTTTACGGTGGGGGTTGGGCGGAACCAAAGTTGGTCTGGGATGAATTCGTTACCATGGTATGCCTTACTGGGCTGACATAAACAAACATGTTTAAGGGAATCAGCTTCCACCGTTATCGAATAACGGGTGATTTTTTCCGAAAAAAACATGTCCTTAGTATGAATTGCCTAAGCACCTGATCATATAGTGAGTATATTTGCATCATATGAAGCAAATTTGTTCGTAAAAGTCTTTTAGCGCACTCAGTTGTCACTGAATTGCTTGAGGACAAGAAATAAGCTAAGCTTGGGGAGAGTTGATACGTCCAAAGCGTATCTCCTTTTTCGAACACTTTTCTTATTGTTTTCCTCTAACCTTGAGAGATTTCAATACCACTAACACGGACTAACGTTGTTTTCACCAGAATTACTTTGGTGTCTCATTTTTACGCAGAAAAATCAACTATCGGGAAAAATGCCCAGAAAAGAGCCCATTGATCTTCTATCATTAGAAGACCCCGGGAGCCAGAAGGAGACCCGGAGAGGGGCCATACCAACCCTAGGCGCGCCCCCTAGGCCGTGCCTCCATTCAGTCCTGCATAAAAGGTTTATATAACCATCCAAGTAGTCAGTCCATGAGTGGGACAATTCTTCATCATAATTTTCATTCTTTTCCAAGCTTTACCAACATGTTCATTATCAAATTGTTTAAAATTCATTATGTCACTTCTCAGGGATATAATCTTAGCATGAGGATAATATTTTCCAATGAAAGCATCTTTACACTTAGTCCATGAATCAATACTATTTCTAGGCAAAGATAACAACCATTCTTTAGCTCTTCCTCTCAAAGAGAAAGGAAATAATTTCAGTTTAATAATATCTCCATCCACATCTTTACATTTTTGCATCTCACATAATTCAACAAAATTATTAAGATGGGCAGCATCATCATCAGTACTAACACCAGAAAATTGCTCTTTCATAACAAGATTTAATAAAGCAGGTTTAATTTCATAGAAAGCATCAGTAGGAGCAGGTGGAGCAATAGGTGTGCAAATAAAATCATTGTTGTTTGTGCTAGTGAAGTCACACAACTTAGTATTCTCAGAGGAACTCATTTTAGCAAAATAAAAGCAAGCAAATAAATGACAACTATAAAGTAAACTATTTTTTTGAGTCTTTGATATAAAGAAGCAAAACAAGATAAAAACAGAAACAAGACGGTAAACAAAATAAAGATGTTGAGAGTGAGAGACTCCCCTTTCAAGAAGACTTCTTTCTCCCCGACAATGGCGCCCAAAATTCCTTGATGAAAACGTGGATGGTGTGTTGGGAACCCCAAGAGGAGGGTGTGATGAGTGCAGCGGTAAGAATTTCCCACAGTAAAAAACCAATGTTATCAATCCAGTAGGAGAAAGAGGATCTTCGAAAGGTTTATGCCACTTACGGTGGTGATAGCGTCTCATGCTTGCGTTGGGATACCACAAGAGGGGGGTGTGATGAGCACATCGGTAGGAATTTTCCCCTTAGTTAAGAACCAGGGTTACCAATCCAGTAGGAGAATGAGGACCTTCGGAAGGTTGATGCCACTGACGGTGGTGCTGGCGCTTCATCGGTGTCATCAACAACGTGGAACCTTCACACAACACAACCAAAATACTTTGCCCCAACGGTAAAGTGAGGTTGTCAATCTCACCTTTCTTGCTGAAAACAAAGATTAGACGTATAGTGGGGAAAACAGTTGTATGTTTGCAGAAAGTAGAGAGAGGAGGAAATTGTTGTGTTTGTTTAACAGTGTGGAAAATGGACCGGGGTTCATAGGTTCGCTAGTGGTGTCTCTCCATAAAAGATAGCATGATGGGTGAACAAATTACAACTGGGCAATTGACAAATAAAGGTTGCACCGTGGTGCACACTATAACATGATGATTACTATGATATTTAGTGCGGGCATTACAACAAGATACATAGACCGACATCCATCTGCATCTATGACTAATAATCCACCCTCAGGTTATCATCCGAACCCCCCTTAGGTATTGAGTTGCAAGCAACATATAATTGCAATAAACAAAGTGTGTAATGTAAGCAATGATTATACACGCGGGTACTCTCACCGTTGTTTTCTCCCTAATGGCAACAACGCATCCTCCCCCTTCACGTTTATGTCACTCGATCAAGGCAACAAGGAGGCATGAACCCACTATCAAGCATAAATACTCCCTCTTGGAGTCACTAGCAACTACTTGGCCAGAGCAACCACTAGCAACGGAAAGCATGCAAGATCACAAATAACATATGCAATAAAGACTATAATCAACTTGGAATAAGGTCAATATTCATTGGATCCTAGCAAACATAACACATAGAATTACATTAGAACAATCTCGATCATGTTAGGCAGCTCACGAGATCAAAACATTGAGGCATAGGAGGATAAGACAACCATCTAGCTACTGCTATGGACCCGTAGTCCAAGGATGAACTCATCACGCATCACTCCGAAGGCAGGCATGGTGATGAAGAGGCCTCCGGTGATGACCTCCTCTCCGGCAGGGTGCCGGGAGACAGCTCCATAACCTCCCTGATCTAGGGTTGACGACGACGACGGTCGCGGAACTTTTTGGCGATATTTGATCAGGTGTTTAGGGTTTTCCATCGGAGGGGATTAAATAGGCAGAAGGGCAAAGACGGTGGAGCCTTGGGGTCCCCACACCACCCCCTGGCGCGGCAGCGGGGCACCACCCCATGGTGTGGGCCCCCGGTGCCCGTCTACGACTCCTCTTTGGTCTTCTGGATGCTTCCGGGGAAAATAGGAACTTCGGGATTTGTGGGGTCCAATTCCGAGAATATTTCCAAAACAACTTTTATGAAATGAAAAACAACAGAAAACAGGGAACTGACACTTGGCATCTTGTTAATAGGTTAGTCCCGGAAAACGTGTAAAAATGACATAAAGAAGGGATAAAACATGTAGCAATTGGCACAATATCAGCATGGAGCATCAGAAATTATAGATATGTTAGAGACGTATCAAACTGGAGGCACCAAAATTTCGTGGCGGCCTCCCCCTCCTATATAAAGAGGGGTTGGAGCTCTCTCTCCACACACAACTTGGTGTCATCTCCATCTCCATCCTCCCGCTGATCCACCTGATGTTCATGCGCTTGGCAAAGCCCTGAACGGAGTTTTCTCCACCACACCGCGCCGTCGTGTTGCTGGTTTCCGAGGGATCCTCTACTTCCACTGCCCCGCTGGATCGAGGGAACGGAGGTCGTCATCGAGCTGTACGTGTGACCGAGGGCGGAAGCGAGCTCTTGGCGGCAGTCAGATGCAGGAATATATCAGCGTCAATCCAGATGGGGAATGCAATCACAGAGTAAGCAGCATCAATGGGATCCATCAGATGGAGGGAGGCATCCTCTAGAGCCCAGTTAGACGCAGAGTAGAGGTTCAGTAAATCACCTGGACTTGGGGAGGAACTAGATGGACCAAAGGAGTATAAAATGCGGCGATGGTGAGTCTTGGTAAGCATCCAGCCAAGAAAATGAAGAAAGGAAGGCCACATAAATTCATTCTCCAGTCCCATAGCAGATACATCAGAATAGTTGATAACAGAGAAATCCGAAGACATGGTATCATCAGACTCCACAACATAGGCATTCCAGAGATCAATGCCATCCACAATATAAGTATCAGTAGATGGAATACCGTCCATCATAGAAGGACCATCATAACGAGTAAACCTGCGAAAATTGATGCCACGGAATGCGATGATCACCGGAGCTGGAGAGCTAGGAACTGGCCAAGCACGCCATCCATTAGCCAGGATGAGATCCGGGACTGGAGCAGGTTGCTCCCAGTGATTTATCACAGCATGCGGAGCATCGGAGGGAGCAGGCCCATCTTGAGGTTGCTGGGTATTCATCTGAAGCCAAATTTGCACCGCCAATTGGTTCTGCATAGCGACAGAAAGTCCAGGCATAATCAGAGGATGAGGCGTGGCATTATGCAGAGGGAGCGGATCTTCCGTAGAGAACAAGGCAGTGTTTGAGTGGCGTCCGTTAAGTACATAGACATGTACAGACCATGAACGACCCACCCCGCCAAGAGATCTAATACGTTTAATCACTAAACTGTAAGTGATTGCAACCAAATCATTAATCCAAGCTTTAACCAGCACACGGGCATGGAGGGTACCAGGTCGGTGCCAAAGAATTAGTTTCCCAAAACACGAAACCGCCTTATTGATATAGTATTCAGTTTGATAATCGAGCGGACACCCCAAGAACATAATCCATGCTTCGAACTCAAAAACAGCAAAGCGCATGTTAATTCCTTCATCGTGGCGAACAATGCTAAACGTAGAATCCTCATCTAGCGCATGGGGGCTATCGTGAACTAACTGGTCGTGGATGACAGGTGAATCAAAAGCTATCATCCCGACTCCCCACGGATAGGTCTCAGAATGCAGTAGCCGTAAATCAAAATCATCGGTGAGAATACGGACGATCTCCTCAAGAACGGATTGCTTACGGTGCTTAGGAATAGGGGGATTGACATTTACCAGGGCAAAGGTTTCATGGGAGAGGGGGGTGTCCTCCACGACGACCATGTTCCGCTGCAGTCTTCCGTCGGCATCCGCTTCCACCTCCATAGGTCCCGGCATGAAGGCAAAGGGGTTGGCAGGGAAGTTCGCCATGGCACACGCGGAGCTGTCGATGCCGGTGCAGAGCAGAGAGAAAGGGGATTGGCACGGGTTGGAGGCGAGAGGTGGGGTGGACGAAGGAATAAAGGCTAGTAGGGGGGAAAACAAGATGCGGCGGCCCCTAAAACGGGCAGGTGTCAACTCCAGAAGGAAGGCCAAGGGAAACGAAGCGGCGCCAGAGCAAATTTGGAAGGGGATCACGACCATCTTCAGCGGGATCTGTGGAATTCTTCCGTTAGAAAGCACAGGGCCCATTAGACAGCGAGCGTAAGGCATTCGCGTGCCAGCAGTAAGTGTGACAATAGGGGCACCATCGATTAAGGGAGCATTGACGTGCAACGTGACCCCAGCCAAAATAAGACAAGCACTTAAACTTATTTTTGCAATTGCGCCTAAAATGCCCAAGTTCCAGGCACTTGTAGCAACAACTAAGAGGCCCAGTAAGAGAAGCATCATTTAAAGGCCCAATACCATCCAACACACAGGGAGAAGTAGGAGTGGGTACCTCACAATCGACGCAAGTGAAGCCCAGAATTTGGCAGTTAGGGCATACCCCAGGGCATTGCTTTGCAAGATGGCTGGAGAGCGAGCAGATGGCACAGCGGCCCAATAATTCTAAACATTTTTCCCGCGAAGGCAAATAAGGAATGTGGAGAGAATCCTTAATTTCCGCTTCCGAATATTTTGCCTGTCTTACATCATTAATGTGCTCAAGCGTAATAGAGGGGATTCTTGCCCAAAATTTATCCAAAAAATTAGCAGAGACGATCGGCTCTTTTGAGAAGTTAATAAACTCCGGAGAAAAAGGAATATGAAAACTACCAAAAATGAGTTCATCTCCAATAGAGGGATCACGTGGATGCTCAACATGAGGGCTCGAATGTTGATGTGCTCGTAGAAATCCAAACTTAGACAGAACATTTCTGGCCGAAGAATCATCTGCAGCACTAGCTTTTAGCACATCAAGATTAACTTTAACAGCCTTGGGCTTTCTTCTAGAAATCTCAAGTAATTCATCTGAGGTAGCCCAAACTTGATCCGGATAGGTAAATCCCGAGGTGGAATGATGGACTCCACGAAAAAGACTGAAATGACAAACGAAGTCCGGCCTAATGCGATCCTTAAGACCATAGATGAAATGTCCCACTCGGTTAGATGCAACCGAGAAGCGGAAACGCAGATCAGAGAGCTTGTAGACACGAAAACCGGATCCAATACCCCCAATGCAAGATTGGAGTGCAATACTAACGGATTCCTCAGAAAGAGGAAAAGAAGCCGAGGAAAAAGAGACAACCAAGAAGAATTCTCGGAGACCAGAGGAGGGAGAGAAGTGAACCGAGGAGCCAAAACGATCATGCACCTGTCTCTCCATGGCAAGGCCGGGAGAGAAATCCCAATGTAGGAGGGCTTCCATGGAGGATCAGATCTAGACGCCATTGGGGAGGGCTAGGTGGGAGGAGAGGTGGGAGGAGGAGGTGGGAGGAGCCATAAGTTGTGTTTGCCCTCTGCCTCCTCTTGTTATTGTGCCCCGAGGCCATTCGTATTGCTCGCCGGAGTTCTCATCCACTGCCGTCGTCCCCTCTCGATTCCGGCAAGGTGAGCGAGCTCCTGGTCCCCATACCCCCTCTGTTCGACTCCCTGTGGCCGTGCGCACCCCCCTCACGGGATCTTCAAATTTTTGTTGCAGCAGAAGAGCCACGCCATCCAATTCCGAAGCTCGCCGGCGCCCAAGCTCCTCCGCTTTCACCACGCCGCCAACAGAGAGCCCCACTGGAAACGCCAAGGACGCCATCGAGTTACCCGCGTCGCGCCGCACCCCTGCGTCGCCTCCCCGAGCCCGAGGACCCTCTCCAGCGCCATCTCCGACGAGAACCCGAGCGCGGGCCGCCGTCCCTGCCATTTTCCGGCAAGAGTCTGGCGGTGAGCTCCCTCCCTCTCTCCCCTTTTTGTTTTTGTCCCTTAGATCCAGATCCAACGGTCGTAGTTAGATCCACTTATCCAACAGGTACCGGCCAATAACAACGCGCCAAGTTAGTCGCGCGTTAAATTTGTATCGTTGCTCGGCGCAGTTCATAGCCGGCCCAAGCCCAGTCCCTGTCCGTTGCCCCACGCGGAAAATAGCAGGTCAAAGCCCAGCCCGTTTCTGGAATTAATTCCGAATAAAATTAAAATGTAAATTTTGCTGAAAAGCCCCTTCAACTTAGATCTATCATAACTTTTGTTCCACTTAGCAAAATTTAGTAAACTTGGACTTTTTGAAATCCAGAATATGTAGAATATTTTAGTACTGTTCAAATTCAAATTTGACAAACTTAAATTAGTTCAAATTTAAATATGCTTGTTTGATGAATTTTGGCATAATTCAAATTCTACAAATCCAAAAATTGAAAATAAAATATATTTGAAAACCTTAGGGTGTGTACTTTCATATCCTCTGTTCCAAAATAATTTTTGAGCAGGTTAGTTTAGAAATTAGAATTAAGTAGTATATTTAAGTATTTTTTTTGGCATAGAATTAATTCTATAAATAATTAGAATATGTTCCCTTTAGAAAAATTGATCCTTTTGGCAACCTTAATCCATAGAAACGAGTGCCATAGAATTTTAGACACATTTGAGCCATACCCATGTATTTAGGCCAAGTTATCACTCATATTTTTCACACCATATTAAAAATGACTTAGGAAATATTTTGCTTAAGTGGTTCTATGTGTGTATGGCTATTTGAAACCAAGGCTAAGTCCTGAGTGAAGTTTCAACTTATACTTAGCCTACAAATTAACCTAAAAACACTAGTACCCTAGTCTTTCTATCTACTTCTCCACTCCCCTATTCTTGCTTCAAGAATTCATCAACTTAGCAAAATGGAGACCAAGACTCAAGAACAAGAAGGCACTTCACTTTCAACTTGGTGGCAACATGAAGAGATACAAGGAAGATCAATGAAGAAGTTTTGAAGAGAAGTCTTAGACTCCACAACAACTAGAAGCAACTAAAGGAAGTACAAGTGTGAAGAAATCCAGTAGAAAACATATGCCTCTCTCTTTCTATCTTCCTATTTTCTTTCTCCTGACTTAGTGGTATTTTGTGCCCATCACATACCCAAACCAAATTAGTGAAGTGAAAGCCATGAAGAGTTTATCAATACCAAGAGAAGAATCCATCCAAGGAACAAGACTACGATATAATCATGAAGATGATCTTCAAGAAGACAAGCATATGAAGACTTGGTGAAATCTACACAAGTTGAAGAATAACAAGTTGTTTTTGTCCAACCCTTGACCCAAATGGAAAATACCAATAATTTATCTTGGTATATATATTGATATGAAGTTAGTTACACCTAGACCTACCCTAAACCAAAATGGAAGGACTAACTTAGATCACTCAAATGTCCCTATGAAAATGACTAAGTGTTACATATTGTTATGTGTTACTTTAGTAGAAATAGTGAGATCACCTTGGTGAACTCTTGGAATTTCCTTAACAATTATTGAAATCAAACCTTGACCTTGTCCTAGCCAACTTGGTTAAAACCCTTTGGATATGTTAGTTGATCTATATGTTTTCTACACTTGTATGTTTGGTTGCTAGGATGCTTGTTTATTTTGTGTTTGTGTTTTCAATGATTAGATTGTAAGGAGAGCAACGATTTTTTGTGAAGAGAGTGTGATATCTTCACCAACTTCAACAAGGCAAGTGACACATCATGAACTACCTATTATTTCCTATATGCATTAAAACTTTTGAGTAGCATGCATGATAGGAAAATCTTTGGTAAATACTATGCCATGCTAATATCCTATGTAGTGGGGTAGATACCATGTGTTATTCTGATAGTGTGGAAAACTTGAACTTAGTAGAATTGCTTAGCTATTGCTCATCAAATGTTTTATTTAGATGTTAAGGATAAAACTACTAAATTTGGTGAACCATATGGATTGATTGATTGTTTGGGGGTTGAATATGGGATGAAATATTGAAGAGGTGGTGATGTCAACTAGGTAGCACAGGAAACCCACACTAGTGGTGATGCTTACCAGCAAGGTGACACAGGAATTCCACATGACCATATTTTTAAGTGGTGATGTCAACCAGGTAGCACAGGAAACCCACACTAGTGGTGATGCTTACCAGCAAGGTGACACAGGAAATCCACATGACCATATTTTTAAGTGGTGATGTCAACCAGGTAGCACAGGAAACCCACACTAGTGGTGATGCTTACCAGCAAGGTGACACATGAAATCCACATGACCATATTTTTAAGTGGTGATGACAACTAGGTAGCACAGGAAACCCACACTACTGGTGATGCTTACCAGCAAGGTGACATAGGAAATCCACATGACCATATTTTCAAGTGGTGATGTCAACCAGGTAGCACAGGAAACCCACACTAGTGGTGATTCTTACCAGCAAGGTGACACAGGAAATCCACATGACCATATTTTTAAGTGGTGATGTCAACCAGGTAGCATAGGAAACCCACACTAGTGGTGATGCTTACCAGCAAGGTGACACAGGAAATCCACATATCTATGTCTTTTAGTGGTGATGCAATCTAACAAGGTTGCATAGAAACTCCACAACTTTTGTAGTTGATATAACAATTGTGGTGATGCTTACCAATGAGGTAGCACATGAAATCCACATTGTTCTTATCTAAAGGATAAAAATTGTTTTATGAAAAGTTATAGGACTAAACTGGCTTTCTGCAATTAGCCATGCTCCACCAAGCCAAATATTCATGTAGTTAGTCTTTCCACTTATATCCACCATAATGTTACTTGCCAATACATTAAATTGTATTGAATCCCTTGTGGCTGCATATTCCATCCTGCAGATGTTTTCTGAAGACGTGTGGGGATTTCGTTTAGGATCTCGAGACTATCGCCAACATGTTTTGCCTGTGGCACATGAAGAAGATAGGCTCAATGTTGTACTATGTTTTTCGTTGTAATACTTCGTTTTCTGCTAGTCTTCTAAGACTATGCAAGTTGTAATCATATTTTGTAAAGAATGGATCATGCGATGTAATAGAACTTGATGCATTTGCATGATATTTCATTTTGTACTGTGGTGCTAGCAATTGATCCAAGGACTAGCACAATAACACAGGTGTCCTTACATTATTTAAATGTGGGAACACTACAACCAAGGAACAAGTAGCCCCTCAAGTACGCTAGGCGTGTAATCGCCTCCTGAATCACACGAACATCTCCCTTGTGCCAGGAACGCTCGACGGTGGTGAAGACAAATAACTCAGCAAACGGTGCAGTCCGAGGTGGACGAATGGTACACTCCACAAACCAATCCCCCTCGACTGGTGCACCTATGACCAGTACTTCTCTCAGCTCAGGAACTGGGCGGTCAAGTAGCTCAGTCATTTCAACAAGCCTCTGCTCGAAGAGAAAGGACACGTCCCGAGCCAGTCCCAACTGACAAGCCTCAGTGAAGATAACATCCATCTACACAAAATTTTAGGTATAGTTTAAGTTAGACCACAGTGTGCAAAGTTTTAAGTTAATCAAGATGTAACTTAATGTAAGTAGAATTTTGCAACACGGAGAGGATGGGGTATATAGAATATTTTGGCACTTAATCATATCAGTAACTTAGTTTTATAAGGTAACTTTTTGGAGTACTAGCTAACGTCCATGCTAACTAAGGGCTCCTAAGGTCAGGATAGCTCTGATGCCAACTTTGTAGAGGACCCAAACCAGTGGTCCAAAGCACCACATATGCATCCATTCACGATCCCAGGAATTCAGTCGTGAACAACATATGTAGCTGGTATACAGATAACAATATCCATTACCCGAATAATAGAGTCTTACAATAAATGGTCACATGACCAAGTCTTAAACAACTGCCACACAGGGAAGGCAAATGACACACACACAACGGAAGATAGCAAAAAACAACATAGTAGAGCCCGAGTCACGCCTTAACCTCTAGGCTGCTGGCCGGGAGCCGGGCCTAGTTCGTGTAGTCGTGAATGTAGTACTCCTCCTCGTAATACTCCTCTTGCGACTGCTCCTCATAGTCTGGTCAAGTAAATAGCCAGGGACGAAACCAATATGAGTACATTTGAATGTACTCTGCAAGACATCCTTTAAGTAGCTTACATAATGCAAGTATGCTTATATGGTGGAATGGGTATGATATACATAGGGTTCACTACCCATGGTGGATGAAAGATACATCATGGTTGATTTTGACATCTCTATATCTTTGTTGAAGAAAATACTTCAAAATAAAATAATATATTTTTCTTTCTCTTGTAGATATTGCATGTCCAAGAGGTTTTTATAAAACTTTGTTTAGAAAAAAAAGTTTTTTCTTTACAAAACTTCTTGTAGAACAACTCCCAGTTTTTTCTTCATCCGTACCTCGTAGGTACAAAGTTCACCTTTCCAGTCCTCACTGGTACAAGTCCTTGTCCATAAATATCCTTTTGGAAAACATTGACACAATGCTAGCTACATGGGCATTCAACTGTCCATATCTGAGGACTCGGCTATTCTGAATAGATTTACTCTGCACAGGTGTACACAGTCCACAAGATGCAAACCATCTGCCATGAATCAACCATGGACCGTTCGCCGTAGTATGCGAACATAAGATAATTGAACCTAACTTTACACTATGGTCAAGCTAGTATATGACTATCCCTTCAACTAGGTTTATTCTCCCCGGCACCGTGTCGCACACATCCATGACAGGAGACCCAACTGTTAAATCCAGAGGGAAAATTAAGCCCACACTTTGCATGCAGGTCCGGTCTTGAGATTTTCGTGGCCCGGGGCGAAAATGAAACATGGGGCCCTTAATATAGAAAACACAATAACTATAATAATTCCCATTAGTTATTGCTAATGTGTGTGTCGACATTTTATTTTTGCTGATCTGATTCAAAATTTTCATTAGTTGGTTGCTCTTCGTCTCCGATAACTATGGCCAACTCATCATTTAGGATTAATGATGCACTAATATTATCCCTGAAAATTTTCTAAATATCTCCTCTCTATGATTGTACCAAGTCAATGTTTCAATTTTTTTTAGCGGTACCAAATGGATATTTTCTTTTATAACACACAATGTTGGAAAAAAAATTACATCACATATTGAAAATGAATGATACTAACTATCATGTATGTGAAGCTAGAGGTTACTGATTAGGGAATAGCAATACTATCTACTTCAAATGTGATCAAATCAGTGATGTGTGTGTGCGCGTACCACATGGTCGTGTGCACAGACGGGAAAGAAAAGAGCCAAGCCGTGTGCCAGATTCCTCGCAATCGGTAACCTGTGAATTGAAATCGGCAAGACCATGAACTGGTGATAACCATTAGAAAAATAATTAGCAGAAAATCTACAAATCAGGAGTACAAAATTTTTACCATCACAGCAGCGACCTAGGGATTAATGGACTATTGAAGCACTTCAGAATTACTAAACTGATGAAGTGATGAACCTTGGCGACGGCGACAGCCTGAGATGGGATCGCCTCGACGCTGCTCACGCAGTCAGGCGCGATAGCGGTGATGGCATAGGAAAACATATGGAAGGAGCCGAGTGGCCGCCACCGGCAATCGCTAGGTTTTCTTGAAGCCATACTCATGATCGCTAGGCATGTCCGCGTTCTGCCCTATGGATGCTGTCTGGTTGCTATCACGGGCCATGTCTCCTAGAGCCAGCCCATTGCTATTTTTTTCTAGCCTTGTAATACGTATCGATGCACGTCATACAATCATATTGTAAAACAAACCTGGGATGGGGCCCCTGGATATCGGGGGCCCGGGGCGGCCGCACACCCTGCCCCTCCCCTGTTTGCATGTCCCGTATCTCCCTCCTAGCGACACTTCGGTTCAGAGTTTCACATTCTCTATAGCATTTGGGATAGAACACACACTAACAAGAACAAGTTTCTAGATAGGCCCCTTGACCATATTGAGGTAGAGTGGCAGTACGTCTTGGTTGTCCAGCGAAGACTAGGTTATATGTCTTTTGTAAAACATTTCAAAAACTTTCTCCTTTGCCTCCTCTAGTGAACAAGGTCCCACCTTTCCACCGAGGAATTTTTCATGAAGCATTTGTTTACAAAAACACATTTTAGAGTGTCCACTTAGGAACTTCAAGGCTAGTAATATTGGTGGTATTTATATACCATATGGTGGCAAAGGGCTTGGTAACACCAAGTTTGACTTTTGGCAATATGATAGATAATTATAATATTAACAATAATAATAGCCACAAGAAAATAGTTTTGGTAACCATATTTTTGTAAAACTTCAGAAGTAAAACATACATGCTAGATAATGATAAGTGTAATAGCAACAATCTTTAGGACGGCTTTCCTTGGTATGAGTTCAAGTCTTGCTCTTGGAAATAACAAGAGTGAAAATATTCTTCTTCTCCAATCACTTCCTCCTCGTTGTCTAACGTTGTAAAATGAAACGAAAGACACAAAATCAGAACCCAATAAGGAAAACAATGGTACTAAGAAATACATACAGCAAGCAATGCACCAAACAATTCATCAATCAATTTTGCAAAGGTAACTCTTCACATGCACACATAAAAATACCAAGATTATATGCCAACACAACTATGGTGGAGAAATGCCATTTATCACCAAAATGCAATGGAATCAGTGGGTGTTCCACTAGCCTACCAAGGCATTTATAGGTCATAATGCCTCTGGTTACACTTGTGAAAAAGAATATTCCACTAAATAATCATCGCAACAATACTCATACTAGTGAAAACAATATGGTGCAAAATAATTAAGTTAATGCTACTCATGTTTTCCTAAAAACTAATGTGTAAGCTAACAGAGGTGATACCATCGTAAAATCAGTACCAAAATTTTACTGTACTCATCACATCAACATAAGAAATCTAGGTACTAAACCTGACACAACTTTGCCCACATTTCTATTTAATAAAAATACTAGAAAATACTACTATGCCATTCCTTATTTCTATTTGTTTCCAAACAAGCCCATTTTTCCTAGTATGCTAGTAGTGTATCAAAAAAAATTATAATAATACACCTACACATGCTATAAAACAAGAATCTAAAACACAAACATTTATTTAAAACTATTTACTCAAGATTTAATAAAAACAGAAAAGTGCTAAAACTAGATATGCATGCCATAATTATTCTAGAGCTCAAAAAATTACACCAAGCTAGTATTAGGTAGATATAATCATACACAAACTCCTCCAATTGGATCCACATAAAAAATCATCATTAAACAACCTACAGAAATTCTAGAAATGCCCATTGGACATTTACCAAAATGCATGGCATTTTCTATAGGAAGCTCCCCTTGATGCAAGGACAAGTTATACTGATAAGTATCCTCAAGGGATACTCAAAAAAATTTATATTGCAAGATTTGGATCTATATTTTTAAAGTTATGCTCAGAATGGTTTAACAGATAGTCTCTACCAAATTAATTACTACTACACAAATAAATCACCAAAAGTAGATCTACTACTTGGATGTGATTAATAAAATGTTAAACTACAAGAATGATTTTTGGTTTGGAAAAAATCTCTTCCTTTCTATTTTTCCTAGGCCAAAAGTTAGGGTTCAAATCTATAGCATTTTCAAAAAGAAATAATCTCACAGGCACGGGCTGGATCTAAACAGCGCGGACCAACTAACGGCAAATCTGGCCCGCGGGCACGCGCGCGTGCTCGCGTTGCGCGGCAACGACATGGTTCAAAGGAAGCCGTAGATCGTGAGATCTACGGTCCACATGCCCTTTTCTTCCCCCTCTCTCTCTCACTCATCGGAGCACGACCGGAAAACGGCGACGACAGTGTGCTCACCTAGGGGAAATACAGGGCCGTGTCATGGGGTTGAGGATGTCGCAGGTGCTCGCGGTGGTGGAGGCGAGAAAACGGAGGTGGTCGAGGCGGCTCCAATCGGCAGCGCGATGCAGCATGGCCGCGGTAGCTCCGAAGACGCGGCGCGCTTCCTGCAAACGATCGGCAAGGGGGAGTGGTCAAGGAGGGTCTAGTGGGTACGAGAAGTACGAAGAAAGTGAAATGGGGCGATGGGAATGCTCGAGGTGGGCTCCACCTTCTCGGGTTGCTCTCGGTGGCCGGCGGCGAGTTCGCCTCCCGTGTCGCTCGCTGGGAGCGACCGAGGTCGATGGACCGTGTCGGGGTGAGTGCGGTGGGGGTATGGAGCGGTGTGGCGAGGCAGTGGCGTGGGTGGGGCTTTATATCCGCAGTGTGGAAATAGATCAAAACATCAAAAGGTTCACTCATGATTAAGTTAGCAAATGGATTCTAATTTTTGAATTCTAAGTTGTACAATGTTAACCATGATTTGAACTTTCAGAAACATCCTTCATAAACATTTTTGGAATTGTGGAAGGTTTTGAAAACAAGGTGGAAAAAAGTCAAATTTCTGTTTTTCTCCGTTTTCCAAAATCTCTGTTTTTCTATCTTATTTTTCTTCCACAAAAACAAGCATGCAAAAGTTTGTTTCACACTCCAAAAATCAAACCAAAGTTATAGATTTGTAGTCCACACATCAGAGAGTAATTATATGCCAAGAAAACATAATATTGGATACCCTAACATATTGAAAACAAGTGCTAGAAATTGATACTTGGCTAGTTTTCACAGATAATTCCTAAAAGAAACATCAAAGGAAAACATCCAAATTTTCTATAGGTATTTTGTTTTCTTGATTCAAACAAATCCAAATAACATTGTTGAGTTTAAAACAACCTTGATCCCATACTTAGGACAAAAATTTATCAAAACATCATATGGAAAACATCACAGAAACACAAGTGATCATCAGAGAAAAATTGATATTTGTTTTAGAAGAAAGTGTTGCTTGCATTGCATAGATACCCACACTATCAAAAACTGGCATATGGCGTATTTTTCACATCTCGAAAAATTCATCATTATTTCCAAGGACATTCCATAACAGTGGTATGCAAAGCACCACTAGGGGATATAATAAACAATGCGGACGCAACAGGCCGAGAGGCCAAATGGGGCATCGAGTTGGCTGCGTTCGACATTAAATACCAACCCCGATAGACAATAAAATGCCAGATGTTGGCAGATTTTGTTGCAGATAGGACAGAAGCAATGGAGAACACACCAATGCCGGAGTCAGAATACTGGGTTATGCACTTTGACGGATCCAAGATGAAAGAAGGCGCTGGAGCTGGTGTAGTCCTAAAATCCCCCAAGGGAGACACAATGGAGTATGAATTACAAATACACTTCAACGCCAGTAATAACGTGGCAGAATACGAAGCTTTTCTTCATGGCTTGCATATCGCAAAAGAAATAGGTGTCAAGCGCATCTTATGCTATGGTGACTCGGATTTGGTACAACATCAGCTCAAACAAACATGGGACGCCAAAAGTCCCATCATGGCCGAATATCGAAGAACGGTGGACGAGTTTGCAATATGCTTCCTAGGATTTGAAGTACTTCACGTCAAAAGGGAAGAAAACTGGAACGCGGATGCATTAGCCCGCATTGGATCGGAAAGAGTGAAAATCCTACCACCAGGAGTGTTTGTCCAACATTTGCACGAACCATCCATAAAAGGTGGAGATGTCGACTATCCGCCCGTTTCCGAGTCAATCGAAGTCCTGCTTGTTAACCCGGAGTGGACAATTCCATATTTAAACTTCTTAGTAGATCAGAAGTACCCTGATGGGGCATAAGAGGTCTTGCAAAGACAAATACATCGTCGATGCAAAGGATACACGGTAATCAATGATTTCCTGTATAAACGCAGTACTACCGGAATTTTTCTACGATGTATTTCGCCAGAAGAAGGACGAAAAATCCTGCAAGAAATCCATGCCGGAGATTGCGAACATCATGCTCAATCAAAAAGCATAGTCAAAAAAGCATTCCGTGCGGGATTTTTCTGGTTAACAGCCAAGACAGATGCAAAACACATAGTAAATACATGTGCCAGATCTCAGTATTACGCCAAGCAGACGAATATGCCAGCCCAAGCACTCAAAACTATCCCTATTACATGGCCGTTTGTGGTCTGGGGGCTAGATATGATGGGACCATTCAAAACTTCAAGAGGTGGACTTACACATCTACTCATTGCAGTGGATAAGTATACCAAGTGGATGGAGGCAAAACCCATCAAAAAGCTTGACGGTGTAACTGCTAGAAATTTCATCATTGACATAGTCATGAGATATGTCATTCCATATAGCATAATAACCGACAACGGGGAAAATTTCTCCATTGGAGAGTTGGCAAAATATTGCCGACAAACAGGAATTCGCCTAGATCTTGCATGGGTGGAAGAATTACCCTCTGTACTTTGGAGTATTCGAACGACGCCAAACAGGTCAACAGGGCAAACCCCATTTTTCCTAGTTTATGGTGCGGAAGCAGTTCTTCCAACGGACATGATCCATGATAGCCCAAGAGTGCAGGCTTTCGATGACTCTGATGCCGAAAGTGCACAACAGGATGCCGTCGAACTCTTATAAGAAGAACGAGAGCTTGTGCTTCAAAGATCTGCCATCTATCAGCAAGGTTTGCGACGTTACCATACTCGGAAAATCAGGCATCGTTCTTTTAAAGAAGGTGACTTAGTGCTAAGATTGATGCAGCAAAAAAAGCACAAATTGGCCCCAGTTTGGGAAGGACCATTCGTCATTAGCAAGGCTATGAAAAATGGATCATACTATCTTGTAGACATTCGAGACACGGAAGACGATCCCGAGAAGCCGAATCGCAAAAGAAAGAGAAAGATATATGATGAACTAGGAGAGACAAAGAGGCCCTCGATCATACAGCAGTTATTTCTCTTCTATACTTAGTTCGGTTTCTATGTAAACATCTTTGAGATCATGAAATAAAGTTGTCGGAATTAACACATCTATGTTTTTACATGTTTATTATAGTACAAAGCATAATTATGTCTTATCTATTTCCCAATGATCTTTCAAAATACTCAATGTTAACCCGAATTGTACCTGCGTGCTCGGCATTAAAAATGAATGATTTTCAGCTTAAAAAGGCTAAAGGAAACCCAGATTGTGCCTGCGTGCCTGAGTTTCACATAAAAAAAATTCCTTACTGTTCTGTAAGTATTATCTGATTATTTTTATGCTGGGTCGCTGGAGCTACTAAGTAAAAATGCCTTTCGTATGATCCATGTTTTCGAGTTTAGACTGATTGGTTATACCCAGTCACTCGGCATGAAGATTAAAATGCTATCGAGCCATCTCAAACACTAAGGACAATTAAAGCATATAAACCAGAGAACTTAGAAGATAAAGGAATAACAACCGGAAAATCTTGCAAAGGACTTAAATAATATTTCTGCAAAAGGCGGAGTACTTGTTCATACAAAAGAATAGAAGCATTACTATAATGTTTACATTGTAAGTTCAGTAATGCTCCTATTTCCTATCTCTACCCAGGACCAGGAAAATTCCTTTAGGCATCCGAGTCATCTTCGCTGCTGGACTCCTCGGGAACTTCTGGAATTGCTTTCTCCGGGTAGAAGATGGAGACGTTCACCATGGAGGCGATCTTGGTGGCGTGACCTTTGATCTCGTCAAAGATGCTGGTACGCTTGGCTTTCGTGTATCCTTGCGGGATGCCGGACGCCATGCGCCAAGATTTAGCAGAGGGGTAGTGCATGCGCATGAGTCCCAGAGCCATGCGCATACCACCACGTGTCGCGGAGCGCAAGTTGGACTCCTTCGACTCCGCCACCTCCACGATAGCTCCCGAAATTTTTTCAACTTCCGATAACTCCGCAGTCCTTGCGGGAAGGCATCTGTTGACAAGCAACATTCCCGCAGCCTTAATTGCGGTGAATACCTTCCCAAAGGCTCAGATTTTCTCAATCCGAGTAAGAGCTGGGTCATCTCCTATTTTCAGAAAAATAACCAAAGTGTTAGAGAAAAAACAGAGAAATATTATCAAACATGGAAAATCCGGTAAAGATAAATTACTTACCAAGAATCTTATCCATCTCGGAGCCTTCCTCCAGGCGCAGGGTCAAGGCGTTCTCCAAGTCTCAGATAGTCACCTTGTCCTTTGCAGCTTGGTTGGAGGCATTGGAATTGGCAATGCCAACAGCCAGCTGGCTGGCCTCCAGTTCCTTCTGGAACCTCATATTTTCCTTATGAAGGTCCAGATTCTCCCGGCGGAGGTTCTCGGCATTGCCGGCATCTTTAGCAATCTTCTTGGCTTTCGCCAAAGAAGCTGAAAAGCAAGTAAAAATGTCGAGTTAGAAAACCCGGAAAAACACTTAGAAAAAATCATAAAACTGGAAGCAGAGCAATCCCTTACCTGCTGTTTATTTCAGCTGATGCTGAGAGGACGCCAGTTCCGCCTCCTTAACATCAAGAATAGAGAGAAGGTTTCTAACCTCCTTATTCTTGGTGGTAAGCTTGTTGATAACTTCCAGGTTTATGTTTTCAGCGGTTTGCTGAAATACGAAAAAGAGACAAAAGGCTTAAGTTAATAACAAGCATAATAAGGATGAAAACATTAAGTTAAAAGCATGCATTTGACTTATTGCTTGGGGGGCTGGAAATATTACCTGGCTCATCCGCTATAAACCTGACAAGTTTTCGGTAAACTCTTTTGCAAACTCTGCAAAAAGACCCGGCAATGTTAAGGCCTTCGTGGATAACCTTGAAGTCCTTATAAAAGGTGGGAATGGGGTCTTCTTCAGCTGTCCGAGAAGGACCTCCCACTTCCGGGGCCGCCCTTTCCCTAGTGTCCGTTTCCGACACAATGGGATGGCTGGTCTGCTGGGTTTCGTCGTTGGGGGCAGCAGTATGCTCTTCTGCAGCCGCAACTGGGGTGTCCGGGGCAGTTGCAAGAGAAGGATGTGGACCTCTGTTGGCCACAGACTTAAGCCTCTTTAGCTTTTTAGGCTTCAAGGTTGAGGGAGCCAACTAAAAAGAGAAGTACCGGAAAGTAAAAAATCCGAGACAAAGGAACAAATTCCGACAAATTGAGAAAACCCATATAACAAACCTGGAGGTAACGACGGGGACACCGTCAAGATTGATCACTTACTGGGAGGTGGAAATCTTCTTGCGTTTACGTCCACCAGCAAAGTTGGCACGCAATTCTTCATCCTCAGCATCAGTCGCAAGATCCGACTCAGGAAGATCATGAATCTATCAAAAAGACAAAGGCCAGGTTAAGACAATTATCCGAGAAAAAAAAAGAATACAAAATCCCAAATGCGAAAGATGTACCTTTGGAGCCGGGTTAGACGTCGTTTACATCGGCCGACTTTCCTCATATTGATCGCGCGAGGCGACCAATTTATTTACACGCTTCCGCAAGTCCTTCGTTGACAAGGACTTGTTCGTCGTCCACATAGCATCAGCGGTTCTCGTGTAATCGCACAAAAGCCAGGAACCGTGATAAGCCAAAGGCTGAATTCGCCTCTCTAACCAGCATAGAACTGTATCCATGCCGGTCAGAGGTGGATCGGAGGTGACGAGCTTTGCGATGCGCCGCTTAATCCTAAGAAGATCCGGCGGCAGGGACTGCACTGCTTCTGTTCCCCAGTTTTCTTGGGGGATGGCAGCGGTATTGGCGAAAGGTGGAATCCTAGTGGATTTTCCGGGAAAAGGAACGTCTGGATGATAGAAGAAGGAACCCGTCCAAAATTTGACAGATTCCGAGGTTTTGATCTTGGGGAACTAATCCTCCCTGAATCTATGCAGGGTAAAGGAAATGGTCCCGCAAGTCGGGAGTGCGCCCTCGTAAGGGTTTCGCTTAACCCCAAAGCAATATTGCCAGAAATCTAACCTAGGAGCTAAACCTAGGTACCCTTAAAAAAGAGCCTAAAATCCGGCTAAGTAGAGGATGGAGTTGGGTGGCAAATTGTGGGGTTGGATGTGATAGTGGTTAAGTACCTGGAGGAAGAAGGCGGACGGCGAAAATCCCATACCTCGTAAGATATGAGATATGAGAAGAACCCGTTCTCCGGCCTTAGGAAAGGGCTCGGACTCTTCCTCCTCGCACCGCTATTTGCCTATTGTAATCATTCCCTCCTTCTCCATTGTCGGAAGTAGCAAGGGGGGAATGTTGCACCGGCTCCAGTTGCCGGCACTCTCGTCCTCGTCCTCGGCTCAGGCGGCGGCGGACGCAGTGGCAAGCTCTTCTTCGATGATAAGAATTTTCTCCTCCGCTCTTTCGGGAGCGAGAGGCGAAGAAGGCGCGGAAGACGACGCGACCAGGTTCGCGGCCACAAGAGGTGGATCCTCGCGGGCCTGGCCACCGGAAGTTTTCTCCGGCTCGTCGCCTGTGGTGCGGATGGGTGAATCCACCATGGAATTCATGGTGTTGATTATTTCTTCTATCTCGGCAGCGACGGAGCGGTCCGGGGAAGCGCATGGGGACTCCATTTCCGGGCGGCGCGATGAGGATTCCATGCTCTCTGACGAGGTCCGGGAACGGCGCGGTCGTGTGCGTGGGCTCGGGCATTTGCTCTGCTCTCACTGTGGCTCGGGGGCTTTGCGCTTAGGGCTTGAAGATGACAGGGAGTGTAAGGTTTGCCGGAGGGGATGAAGCAGACTATTTATAGCCGGAAATCCATCACGATACGTGTTAACGGCTCTTTTGACGGTTGGATGATCAACGCTGTCACTCACTGGAAATTTCGGGAAATGAATCGACAGGTGATTATTGCTATCTCCTCGTTTCCCGCGAGAATCTGTCAGAGATACGTTTCAGGGTTTCACACTCGAAACCCAAACGTCCATGACATCAGCATGATTTGAGCACTGACGTAAGAAGTTCCTTCTCCACGAAGGCTCGTGGAAGAAAAGCCAGATTTTCCAAAATCCGAGTTTCGCGTTATAGCATTATTTGAAGGAAAGTAAGAATCAAGAAAGAAAGCCAGTATTTCTCTGAAAGAATGTAGATTTGACGAAAGACGGCGAATTGAAGTCTTAATCCTTCTTGGGGGCTACTGTCGGATATATACCAATTAGGGGTATATCAGATGGTACTCTAAAGTGCTGGATTGCCAGGGTGGCCATAATGGTAATGGATCATGGTCCATTGGGCGGCCTAGTAAGCTGACGCAAGGAAGCGGGATTCTAGAAAAACCCGAACCATGGCCCACGTGGTACGGCTTGGAGTAGAAGGCGGATTCCTTGCTTTCCAAGTTAGCACATACCGTAGTCTTCTAGGTCTCTTCTTCTGTAAGCCCTAACCCGGCTATTATATAAAGCCGGGTGGGAGATAAGAAAGATAGACAAAAAGCTAGAGGCTAACTCGCCGAGAGGTTGATCCTTGTCGAGTAGCTAAACCTAACCTCACGTTGTACTCTGTATACCTCAGTCTTTAGTCCTGAATAGTGAGATTGTAGGAGTAGGAATGCCGCCCAGTTGGGACGTACCAAACCTGGGTAAAACCCTGTGTCATTGCTCATCATACGATCACGTGCCCCCACCTCTCTATCGGTAGTCTCAGGGCACCCCTGTCTATGAATTCTACTACGATGTCTCGACACCAGGGATAGGTGAGTCGCAAGGAGGAAGAAGACAAGAGAAGGAGGGCGCCGACCACAATGACTGGCTCGATCCTTTTTTCGGTAGTGAAGGCATGGGAAAGATGGACGACCGCACCGCTTTGACTAAACCGACCTAATCCATGGGCCCGCATGGCAGTGACATCGCAAAATGGTGATGGCCTGAGAAGTCGCGATGAACACCGGGCTTAAATCTTTAGTTAATTCCTACTGGATGCACATCCACTGGTGGAACCAGGAATTAAACTCGAGGGGGGGCCAAAGATGTTAATCATCATCGGGGGGGGGGGGGGGGCAAACTGACCGTATAAAGTACGAGCAAAAGAAGTTTCTTGAAACCTATTAATATGAGATCTAGTTTTGAAGATCTTAGCTTAGTGATGCCAAATATAAAACGGTTTATAATTTAAACAAACGAATCCGAATCATAATACACATATACGTGGGAAAGAGAAAATCACACTAAAACTCTCTCGTGTTGTCGCAGATGCAACCACCCCCAGGAACCACATGGAAAGAAGAGTTGACACATGACGCGCATAGAACGCTCAGAAAACAGAACACGACACTTGGTGCAACAAGAGATTGCTAGTTGGACCCTTGCAGAAGTTTTCCTTTTTCTTATGATTTCCAAGAAATAAGAGCAGCTCTTATTTTATGGCAAAGAAGCCCAAGGTTGTATACTAAAGGTCAACTCACTCATAGAGAACCACCCATGGAAATAAAATTACATATAAATTTGTTAGACAAATTGAGGTCGTCTTTACTCGTCAAGGGTGTGTCGCGAGTGAACCTCGATGCTATAATTCAATGCCCACGTCGAAACCAGCTACGCTACGGCAATGGGAAACAAAAACAATTTCAGCGAGCCATCTAAGATCTGGATTAGGAAGAAAGCCACAATTCCTTATAACTAGTGACGTAGTTGCGTTTTGACGGTGACACGTCTAGTCGGGGCAAATAAGACTTTTGCCAATTTTCAAGTAATTTCAACAAATTAAAGTGTAAAGAAAAAAATAGCGCACTTTTGCAACTATTAATAGTTTAGTCTAAATAAATCATAAAACTCAATATAAAAACAAGTGTTAAAAACTCAACATAAAAGTAATGGATATGCCCTTCGCAAAGGGAAGCAACGATTAACATGCACCAAAGCTTTGTAAAGTTTTAAAATCGGGAACAAAATGATTTTGGGAGGTGTTTATTTATGTCAACCAATGGCTACAAATTAGTTAATTATGTTCCATTTATGATTTAGTTATTAGAGTTTTGAGAGCAGTTTCCGTTAGCCTCATTTTATGGTTAACGCTCCTCCCCGCCTTTTTCTCACACAAAGCATGGCTAGCCGAATTCAAAAGCTCATGTCAACTTACATGAAACTATGGAGGGATGTATTTTTACTAATGAAGGAGGATACGAGCATTGCCCGTTCGTCGCCTTGGGGCTTGGGATCCTTTTCTCCCTCTATGGATCTCCAGCCGCAGTCTTCCTTTGTCGACATCAGTCCCTCGTTCACCATAACCTATAGGTATTTCTGCTTGATGTAGCAGGGGTCCTGAAGAGGATGTGACCTCAACAATCCCCTTGGTGAGGGACATGGGGCTTTGTAGAGAAAAGGCGGCGGTGGACTACTCCATTCGACGGGTTGGTGCATGCCTGGTGTTTATTCCGGTAAGGTGAAAACAGAGTACAAGGTGCCACACGGATTAGATCTGGCATTTGTTCTGAACGAGGGTTTTGTGTCATTGCTACGCCCCCTCCCAACCGTTATATAGGGGGTGAGTCTCAAAAGTTTGTACATGAGTAGGACTCGTTTTCGAGTCGGTTCCGATCTACCCTAACCTCTTTGGCAAGTCTTCTCTTGCACGGTCTTTGACTTGGGCCCGTTGTGGGCTCAGGCCATGTCACCTGAGGATTCTTCTGGTGTACAAGCTGGTGGGCCGCACCTGGTAGGCCCATAGTGGGGGGTCCCTTTGTCATCCCCACGCTAGTAGCCCCCGAATGACGTGGGGATGCCTCCCGGGTCTCCCTACATGCCCATCTAGTCTAGGATAAACATAAAGGCCCAACGGAAGGGGCCACCCTGACCTTCCAGAAGGCCCAACTGCGTCCCACCCACAAGACTTGTGGGACAAGGATTGGACCAACTACCGAATAGGGTTAGGGTTTATAAACCTATCCATGTAAGGATTTGAGACCCAACCTCCTATATAAAGGATGGGAGAACCACCCAGGGAGATAAGTCTCAAAGAGCTGACGCTCGAGAAAGAAGACTTAGACATACTGAAGTCGTACGTAAACACGGTGGAGTGTAAAAAATGGACCGAATGGGGGAGGAAAATGAGGGACCAGAACATAGGGGTCCAACATTGCGGAAGCGGCGGTTACCGAAGAAAACAACCCGTTTGGGATAAGGAGGACCACGAGATTGAACGTCTCGGAAAAGAGAACCTCTGGCACAAAATCACGGATTTACAGGTTAGGAACTTTGTCCGTCCCACTAATTCTTAGACTGGAAGACGAGGAAATTCGTGATGAAAGACTAGTCCGTAAAGGGTTTTTAAGAATTATTGGTAACGATATATATATATATATATATATATATGTATATATATATCTCAAGTCTATATTGCATTGATCTAATTAGATAATGAATCCAAATGGGTTCACCTTATTTTCCTCTTGTCTGAAGGAGGATGAGTAGCAGAAGGCTAGTATGGATGGCCCGTCGTCCGAAGGTTCGACGGAACAGTGGGACACCCTTTCATTAGGGCGGTGAACGCATACAAGAAAAGGCCGTCGGAGGAGCCACCGTCGTCAGCTGGTTGTATGTCCGGCTTTGGACTAAAAATGAAGGTAGCCGAGTACTACGCATCAGATGCCAAGTCGTCGAGAAAGGAGAGGAGGACTACAACTGAGGATAAAGCCGAGGTTGAGGATCTGAAGAAGAAGGTGGATTTTCTAGAGAAGAAATTGAAACCTAAAAGATGACAGTGGACTGATACGTCATAAACATATCCATAATTTCTGATGTTCCATGTTGTTTTCATGCTATATGCTACATGTTTGCTATGAACTTTATGCCATTTTTATCGATTTTCTGGGACTAACCTATTGATAAGATGCCATAGATACCGTTCCTATTTTCTGCTGTTTTTAGTTTCAGAAAAGTTCTTCTGGAAATATTCTCAGAATTGGACGATTCGAAGGTCGAAGGTCTTAGAAATCTATTGCACACACGGCGTGGGGAAAGGGGCCACAGGGGCCCCACACCATAGGGTGGCGCCCCCCTCCCTTAGCCGTGCCCAGGGGTGGTGTGGACCACCTGGCCGCCCACCGATGTTGCGCTCTCGCCTATTTATACCTCTTGGGAGGTTAACCCTAAAAACATAAGCCTTTTCCATTAAAAACACCCACAACCACTGTCATCGTCAACCCTAGTTTGGGAGGGTTCTGGAGCTCTCCCCGGCACCCTGACGGGAGGGGAAATCATCACCAGAGGGCTCTACACCACCATGCCCGCCTTCAGAATGATGCGTGAGTACTTCATCCTTGGACTACGGGTCCATAGCAGTAGCTAGATGGTTGTTCTATCCTCTTTATGCCTCATGTTTAGATCTTGTTAGCTTCCATACATGATCAAGATCATCTTATTGTAATGCTACATGTTGTGTTTGCTAGGATTCGATGAATATTGAATGCTATGTCTCGTGATTATCAATCTATCATGTTTTATTCATGTGTATGTTATGTATGATCATGCATGCTCTCCGTTGTTAGTAGATGCTCTGGCCAAGTAGATGCTAGTGACTCCAAGAGGGAGTATTTATGCTCGATAGTGGGTTCATGCATCTCTTGCATTTGTACCCGAGTGACGGAAACATGAAAAATGGGGGATGTGATGTTTCCATTAGGAAAAAAAAACAATGATGTTTATTGTTTAAATTACACACTTTTCTTAATGCAATTATCTGTTTGCTTGAAACTTGATACCCAAGGTTTGCTCGGATGACATTCTCAAGGTGGACTATTAGTCATAGATGCAGTTGGATAACGGTCTATGAGTATTGTTGTAATGCCCGCATGAATCTCATAGAATCATCATGTCATGGATGTCTTAATATCTCTCAATTTCCCAACTGTAATTTGTTCACCACACATGCTATCTATCTTTTATGGAGAGACACCACTAGTGAACTGTGGACCCCGGTCCATTTTCCTCATACTGTTAATACAACCACTGCAATTACTGTTTTCACACTATTACTATTGTATTCCTACTTTTATCCACACCATATGTTTAACCTCTTTGTTTTTAGCAAAACCGGTGAGACTGACAATCTCGCTGCTTTATTGGGGGTAAAGTGATTTGATTGTGTTGTGTAAGTTCCACGTTCCCGCTGAACAGGTAGTGCGCCCCGCTGATACGTCCAAAACGTATCACCTTTTCCGAACACTCTTCTTATTGTTTTCCTCTAAACTTGTGATTTTTGGATACCACTAACACGGACTAACGTTGTTTTCAGCAGAATTACTTTGGTGTCTAGTTTTTATTTAGAAAAATCAACTTTCGAGAAAATGCCGAGAAAATACCCCATTGAGCTTATATCACTAGAAGACCCAGGGAGCTAGAAGGATACCCGGAGAGGGACCAGGAGGGGGCCAGAGCACCCCTGGGCGCCGTCTAGGTCATGCCACCTGGTAGTGTGGGACCCTCAGGCACCCACTCGGGCTCCCTTTTCGACTACTTATTCCTCGTAAACCTAAAACGCGAGGGGGTTTGTCATATTCCACAGAAACATAATAGAGCACCGCCGGCACCCCGGAACTCGATTCGGGTTTCAGAAGTTCCTGTTCTAGCACCCTGTTGATACGTCTCCAACGTATCTATAATTTATGATGTTCCATGTTGATATTATGCCAATTGCTACATGTTTTCTCCCTTCTTTATAGCATTTTACAAGTTTTCCGAGACTAACCTATTAACAAGATGCCAAGTGTCAGTTCTCTGTTTTCTGCTGTTTTTTATTTCAGAAAAGTATTTCTGGAAATAATCTCGGAATTGGACCCCACAAATCCCGAAGTTCCTATTTCCCCGGACGCATCCAGAAGTCCTAAGAGGAGTCGAAGACGGGCACCAGTGGGGCCTCACCATAGCCAGGTGCGGCCCCCTTGGCCGCGCCTAGGGGTGATGAGGCCACCCTGGTGGCCCATCGACGTCTCCCTTTCGCCTATTTATTCCCCTTTGAAGGAAAACCCTACAGACCTGATAAAAAATCCCTGAAAAGTTCCACAGCCGCCATCGTCGTCAAACCTAGATCAGGAGGTTCTAAAACTGTCTCTCGGCACCCTGCCGGAGAGGAGATCATCACCGGAGGCCTCTTCATCACCATGCCTGCCTCCGGAGTGATACGTGAGTAATTCATCCTTGGACTACGGGTCCATAGCAGTAGCTAGATGGTTGTCTTCTCCTCCTATTCCTCAATGTTTAGATCTCGTGAGCTGCCTAACATGATCGAGATTGTTCTTATGTAATTCTATGTGTTGTGTTTCCTGACATCCGATGAATATTGAACTTATGCTAAGTTGATTATAGTCTTTTTTGCATATGTTATTTGTGATCTTGCCTGCTTTCCGTTGCTAGTGGTTGCTCTGGCCAAGTAGTTGCTAGTGACTCCAAGAGGGGGTATTTATGCTCGATAGTTGGGTTCATGCCTCCTTTTCGCCCGTGCTCGAGTGATAGAAATGTGACGGGGGAGGATGTGTTGTTGCTATTAGGGAGAAAACAGCGGTGTGTGTGCCTGCATGCACAATCATTGCTTACATTACACACATTGATTAATGTGATTATCTGTTTCTTGACACTTAATACCTAAGGGGGTTCGGATGATAACCTGAGGGTGGATTATTAGTCATAGATGCAGTTGGATTACAGTCTATGTATATTGTTGTAATGCCCGCACTAAATATCATAGTAGTCATCATGTCATGAATGTGCACTACGGTGCAACCTCTATTTGTCAATTTCCCAGTTGTTATTTGTTCACCCAGCATGCTATCTTTTATGGAGAGACACCACTAGTGAACCTATGAACCCCGGTGCATTTTCCTACACTATTAAACAAACCACTACATTTCCCTGCTTTCTTTACTTACTGCAAGCATACACCATTTTCCATACTATACGTCTAATCTTTGTATTCAGCTAGACCGGTGATATTGACAACCTCACTATACCGTTGGGACAAAGTATTTTGGCTGTGTTTTGTACAGGTTTCGCGGTGTTGCTGACACCGGTGAGGCGCCATCACCACCGTCAGTGGCATCAACCTTCCGAATATCCTCTTTCTCCTATTGGATTGATAACCTTGGTTCTTAACTGAGGGAAATTCTTACCTCTGCACTCATCACACCCTCCTCTTGGGGTTCCCAACACACCATCCATAGCATCAAGAATTTCTGGAGCTGTTGACGGGGACTTAAAATTCATCATCATCGAGAAGTCTCCCCTTCAAGGCACCATCAAGGAATAGCAAAGAATTTTTGGCGCTGTTGCGGGGAACCAAACAAACATACATAAGAAGAGTTCCTCCCGCAACAGTCGACATCCATAACAGCAAGAATTTCATGCGCCGTTCCCGGGGAGAAAGAAGTCTTCTAGCAACGGGAGTCTCTCACTCTCAACGTCTTTATTTTGTTTATTTTGTTGATTTTACTTTTTGTCATGTTTCGCTTCTTTATATAAAAAACACACAAGAAAATAGTTTACTCTATAGCTGTTATTTATTTTCTTGATTTTATTTTGCTAAAATTAGTTCCTCTGAGAATACTAAGTTGTGTGACTTCACTAGCACAAACAACAATGATTTTATTTGCACACCTATTGCTCCACCTGCTCCTACTGCTGCTTTCTATGAAATTAAACCGGCTTTATTGAATCTTGTTATGAAAGAGAAATTTTCTGGTGTTAGTACTGATGATGTTGCTGCTCACCTTTATAATTTTGTTGAACTATGTGAGATGCAAAAATATTAAGATGTGGATGGAGATATTATTAAACTGAAATTATTACCTTTATCTTTGAGAGGAAGAGCAAAAGAATGGTTGCTATCTTTGCCTAGAAATAGTATTGATTCTTGTACTAAGTGTAAAGATGCTTTCGTTGGAAAATATTATCCTCCTGCTAAGATTATATCCCTGAGAAGTGACATAATGAATTTTAAACAATTTTATAATGAAAATATTGCTAAAGCTTGAGAAAGAATGAAAACTATGGTGAAGAATTGTTCCACTCATGGACTAACTACTTGGATGATTATACAAACCTTTTATGCCGGACTAAATATCTCCTCAAGGAACCTATTGGATTCAGCTGCTAGAGGTACCTTTATGTCCATCACTTTGGGCAATGCAACAAAGCTTCTTGATGATATGATGATAAATTATTCAAAGTGGCACACTGAGAGGGATCAACAAGGTAAGAAGGTAAATTATGTTGAGGAAACCTCCTCATTGAGTGAAAGGCTTGATTGCTATTATGTCTATGCTTGTTAATGGTAAAGCTCAAGTTTATCCAAATAATGTTCCTTTAGCCTTTTTGGTTGCTCAAGAAGAGCATGTTGATGTGAACTTTATTAGAAATAATAATTTTAACAACAATGCTTATAAAAATACTTTTGGTGGAAACAATTATAAGCCCTATCCCCCTAATAATGGTTATGGTAATTCTTATGTAAATTCCTACAATAATAAAAAAAATCTCTATCTCTAATCTTGAAAACATGCTTAGGGAATTTATTAGCACACAAACTGCTTTTAATAAATATGTTGAGGAAAAGCTTGGTAAAATAGAAGTTCTTGCCTCTAAAGTAGATAGCCTAGCTATTGATGTGATTTTCTAAAACTGAAAGTTTTGCCACGTGATGTTAAAGAAAGTAAAACTTTGAATGCCATCCAAGTTCAAATTGATAATAATGTTAGGTTGATGGCTGAATTGCGTGCTACGTGCGAGAGAGAAGATGAATTGGCTAAAAAGAATAATATTGCTAGAGTTTGCACTATCACCACGACTAGTAAAACTGAAGCTCCAAGTGCTAGTAAACCTCCTACTATCAATGGTAAAGTAGTTAGTGTTAACAAAGTATCCACCCCTTAGGTGAAACGTGCTAAATTGCCTCAAATTACTGAAATTGCTTCTGATAAAAAAGCTAAAAAAATTTAGAGATGTTGGAGATAAAGGTCCAATTACTTTTGATGATAATAATTTTGATTTTGATGATTGCAATATCTCTGAAGTTATTATGTTTCTAAAAAATCTTGCTAGAAGTCCCAATGCTAGTGCCATGAATATGGCATTTACTAAACATATTACCAATGCTCTCATGAAAGTTAGAGAAGAAAAGATGAAACTTGAAACATCTATCCCTAGGAAATTAGATGATTTTTGGGAGCCCATTATTAAGATAAAATTAAATGATTTTGATTTCAATGCTTTGTGTGATCTTGGTGCTAGTATCTCTGTTTTTCCTCAAAATCTTTATGGTATGCTTGATCTACCACCGTTGAAACACTGTTATTTTAATGTTCATGTTGCTGATAATGCTAAGAAGAAACCTTTTGGTAGAGTTAACGATGTTATTATTATGTTTAACAATAACCTTGTCCTTTTTGATTTTTTTTGTTATGAACATTGAATGCAATGCTTCTTGTCCTATTGTTTTGGGAAGACCTTTTCTTAGAACTATTGGTGTTGTTATTGATATGAAAGATGGGAGTATTAAGTATCAATTCCCACTCAAGAAATGTATGAAACACTTTCCTAGAAAGATAATGAAGCTATATTTTGAATCTATTATTAGATAAAGTTATGATGTTGATGCTTACTCACTTGAAAATACTTGATTTGCTTTCTATGCGTAGCTGAAAGGCGTTAAAGAAAAGCGCTACCGGGAGACAACCTGTTTTATTTCTCCATTTTCAACTCATTTCCGTCGTTTCTTTCTGTGTGCTTTGCACCTGGGTGTTGTATATTTCCTTAGCAACCCTGATGTATCTTTTATTTTGTGTCTTTGTTGAGCCAAGTAAAGCCTCTAATGGAAAGTTGAGACTATATTTCGGATTTCTGCGCAGGAAACAGATTTCTGTTATCCACCGTTAAATTCGTATAAAATCACAGAAAATTCAAAATGACCTGAGTTTTTGTGTGCGTAATCCTGGGATATAAGCGCAACTTTGCTTAGTTGAACACTTTTTGATTTGCGCAACATAAGATTTTCTAAAAAAAAATCATCTTTACCTGTTGTCGTATTTTGACAGATTTCTGCAAATAATTGCATTTGCATCTTAATCTCTTTCTTTTGGTGTTCTTTTGAGAAAAGGAGTTTTGAAAAAAGTTGTGAGAGTAGATAATGTGTTTATGAGTGTTAGGATTGTGTTTAAACCGAACCATGTGAATTTATTATTTCGATTGCACTAACGTTGCCAGTGAAGATTGTGAGAAGTTTGGTGTGAAGGAAGTTTTCAAGTGTCAAGAGAACAGGATGATATGACGTGATCAAGAAGAGTGAAGAGCCTAAGATTGGGGATGAACAAGTGGTATATCCCAGAAAATTACAAGAATACTCAAGCATCTAAGCTTGGGGATGCCCAAGGCATCCCCTTCTTCATCGACAAATTATCAGTTCACTTCTAGTGAAACTATATTTTTATTCAGTCACATCTTATGTGTTTTAGTTGGAGCGTCTTTTATTTTTGCTTTCAGTTTATTTTTATTTTTGCAATAATATTAGTTGTACCCCAGCATTCTTTTATTGGAGAGTGACACGATCGATTTTTCATGGGAATACTTTGTATTCTTAATCTATGTCTGGTTGCTCCATTTATTTAGCTCCTGTTTTGCATTCATCTCTTATTTAGAGCTGTTAGTACTCTTTAGTTTTCATTGCTATATTCTTAGAGAGAGTTTTTTTTGTCTCATACATGTGCTTGGTTGGGAATAGAAATGCTTATGTGATAGTTGGTATAGTGGAAAAATTCGCATGGTCTTGTAGATCACTAAACTTCTTCACTTGAATCACTGCTGTTATTTTGAGATATTAATTTTCTTAATGGATAAACGAGAAGGACTAGTAAGTATAAAATTTTAATGGTTGATCTAAGAAACGTGAAACTGTGCCACACTTAAATTACCAGCTGATAGAAACAATGGTATATGATTGCTACGAGTGATACATTTCTGATCGGGCATTTGTTACGCGCTTTTCGTGGTAGCTAACAGTGACTTTCACTGCCACGGACCCTCTTGGAGTGATTTTCATTGTGCCTTGTAAAGATTCTATGCTTTCTGCAACCTTTTAACTCGTGAGTCTATGATGTGGTTCCTGGCACTTCCACCATCCATATTTGCTAGCCTCTTCGGTACTGTGCATTGCCCTTTCTCACATTGAGAGTTGGTGCAAACTTCGCCAGTGCATCCAAATCTCGTGGGAGAACTTTGTTATCCTACACATAAGCCCATACATTCTTCCTAAAAACATCCACCATACCTACCTATCATGGCATGCCCATAGCCATTCCGTGATATATTGATGCACAACATCCACCTCCATCATGTTACTTGACAATGAACTTCATGGTTATTAATGCATACTGCTACACTGGCACGACCATGCAGTTGGATACATCAGAGATATTCCATTATGAGTTACTAAAAGTGTGATGATTCATTGTAATATAGGATGTTGCCCCTACCGGTGAAGATATATATAAAAAAAAATGAAAAAGCCCCAATAAAAAGACCCAAAGAAAAAATAAAGAGAGAGGGGGCGCATAACTATCCTTTATACCACACTTGTGCTTCATGTTTAGCACCAATACTTCAGTTTGGAGAAAGTTTTCATATTATCATTCATTCATAGCTATGTGGGGAATTTTACATTATAGAACTTAGCTTGTATATTCCAATGACGAGCCTCCTCAAATGAGCTCTAGGTCTTCGTGAGCAAGCAAGTTGGATGCACCCCCACTAGTTCCATTGGAGAGCTTTCATACACTTATAGCTCTATGTGCATCCATTATGTGGCAATCCCTACTCCTTGCATAGCTTCGGTTGTAAGACTTTCTCTTGTCTAATAACAACTTTCAGCTTTGTGAGCCTTTCTTCCATTGACATTCCAAGCCCCCCATAATGTTCTCTTTTCCATAACATCCCGGTGCCAGGGACCAACGCAGAACACTTGCTTGTTTTTAGTGCTCAAATAGTTTAAGATTCAAGCATTGCATCATGTGGAAAGCTTGACTTGATCCTAACAGGGGTTGTGAAGATCGTTTGACGTGCATGATATTGTTATTCTTGAAAGCTTAAATCATCTCTAATAAAATTTGCACGGTTGATAGTCTTTTAGTATTGATTCATTAAAAGTTTTGCTTCTTTATTATTATTTGTTTATGCGTTACTTGTTGATATCAAATATAGATCAAAGCTTTAGTTCATTTGATCCTAGTTTACATGCTCTGCTTTACATATTATGATCAAGATTGTGTGGTAGCATGTCACCTCAGAAATTATTTTGTTTTATCGTTTACCTACTCGAGGACGATTAGGAACTAAGCTTGGGGATGCTTGATACGTCTTCAACGTCTCTATAATTTCAGATGTTCCATGTTGATATTATGCTAATTGCTACATGTTTTCTCCCTTCTTTATAGCATTTTTACACGTTTTCCAAGACTAACATATTAACAAGATGCCAAGTGCCAGTTCCCTGTTTTCTGCTGTTTTTTATTTTAGAAAAGTTGTTTTGGAAATATTCTTGGAATTGGACCCCACGAATCCTGAAGTTCCTATTTTCCCCGGAAGCATCCAGAAGTCCGAAGAGGAGTCGAAGACGGGCACCAGGGGCCCCTCACCATAGCCAGGCGCGGCCCCCCTTGGCTGCGCATGGGGGTGGTGAGGCCACCCTGGTTGCTCACCGACGTCGCCCTTTCGCCTATTTATTCCCCTTTGAAGGAAAACCCTACGGACCTGATAAAAAATCCCCGAAGAGTTCCGCATCCGCCGTCATCGTCAACCCGATCAGAGGGTTCTGAAGCTGTCTCTCGGCACCCTGCTAGAGATGATATCATCACCGGAGGCCTCTTCATCACCATGCCTGCTTCCGGAGTGATGCGTGAGTAGTTCATCCTTGGACTACGGGTCCATAGCAGTAGCTAGATGGCTGTCCTCTCCTCCTATGCCTGAATGTTTAGATCTCGTGAGCTGCCTAACATGATATTGATTGTTCTTATGTAATTCTATGTACTGTGTTTGCTGGGATCCGATGAATATTGAACTTATGTCAAGTTGGTTATAGTCTTCATTGCATATGTTATTTCTGATCTTGCATGCTTTCCGTTGCTAGTGGTTACTCTTTCCAAGTATTTTCTAGTGACTCCAAGAGGGAGTATTTATGCTCTATAGTTGGGTTCATGCCTCCTTTTTGCATGTGCTCGAGTGACACAAACGTGACGGGGAGGATGTGTTGTTGCCACTAGGGAGAAAACAGCGGTGTGAGTGCCTGCGTGCACAATCATGGCTTACATTACACACATTTCTTAATGCGATTATCTGTTGCTTGCAACTTAATACCTTAATGGGTTCGGATGATAACCTGAGGGTGGATTATTAGTCATAGTTGCAGTTGGATTATTGTTTATTCATATTGTTGTAATGCCTGCTCTAAATATCATAGTAGTCATCATGTCATGAATGTGCACTACGGTGCAACCTCTATTTTGTCAATTGCCCAGCTGTAATTTGTTCACCCAGTATGCTATATTTTATGGAGAGACACCACTAGTGAACCTATGAACCCCAGTCCATTTTCCTACACTGTTAAACAAACCACTACAATTCCCTTATTTCTTTATTTACTGCAAGCATACACAATTTTCCACACTATACGTCTAATCTTTGTTTCCGTCAAGACCGGTGGAGATTGACAACCTCACTGTACCATTGGGACAAAGTATTTTGGTTGTGTTGTGTGCAGGTTCCGCGTTGTTGCTGACAGTGGTGAGGCGCCATCACCACCGTCAGTGGCATCAACCTTCCAAAGATCATATTTCTCCTACTGGATTGATAACCTTGGTTCTTAACTGAGGGAGATTCTTACCGCTATACTGATCACACCCTCCTCTTAGGGTTTCCAACACGCCATCCATAGCAAAGAATTTCTGGCGCTGTTGCCGGGGACTTAAAATTCATCATCATCAAGAAGTCTCCCTGTCAAGGCACCATCAAGGCGTAGCAAAGAATTTCTGGCGCCGTTGCCAGGGACCAAACAAACATACATAAGAAGACTACCTCCCTCAACGTTCGCCATCCATAGCAGCACCTGCCGGAACGGGGATTCGACGGAGATCATCGCCATCGACACCGCCACTCCTTCTCCATCAACCATCCATGATTCCCCCGTCCATGTGTGAATAAACCCTACTGTAGACTGAGAGGGATGGAAGGAATTAGATGAGATTGATCGTGTAATAATGCCAGATTGTTAGGGCATAGTGCCTAGTATCCGTTCTTAGTGTTTTCTACCTTTGTTGCAACTTGTTATGCTTAATGCTTGTCACTAGGGCCCGAGTGCCATGATCTCATATCTTAACATGTTATTTTTTTCATGAGTATAATTTTTTTTATCATATCTGCAAGTTGTTTACACATGTCATTGTCCGGAACCCGAGGCCCCAAAGTGACCTCAATTGGGACAACCGGAGGGGATGGATTTGATGTGAGGATCACATGTGTTCACGGAGTGTTAATGCTTTGCTCCGGTGCTTTATTAAAAGGAGCACCTTAATTACCAGTAGTTTTCCTAGAGGCCCCGCTGCCACGGGCTGGTAGGACAAAAGATAATGTGCATGTTTCTCATTGCGAGCACATATGACTATATTGGAACACATGCATATTGTTAACCTGGAACTTGGATGCTTTATTATTATTATTATTATCTGCAATGACCATGTTGTTATTATTACATGACCCTTGTTATCCATGCAACGCCCGTTGTCCATTCCCTCTATGCCTACGGTACTCCTATCCTACTGTTTTCCGCGATTGCTACTTCTGTTACTATTTTATTCCTGCTGTTATTTTACTACTGTTGCTGCTATAGAACTGTTACCACTGATATATTGTTGCGAGCAAGTCTAATTTCAGGTGCATCTGAATTTACAACTCAGTTGTTAAGGCTAATAAATATTCTTTAGCTCACCTTGTGTCGAATCAATAATTTGGGTTTTACTTCCCTTGAAAATTGTTGCGATCACGTATACTTGTGGGCCATCAAGACTATTTTATGGCTCCATTGCTGGGGAGCATAGACATGATATTGTTCGCTGCAAGCCTTTCATCATGGGCAAGACTCGTGATGGAGAAGTTCCTATATTACCATCCACTACAAAGAGAGGTACACCTCTGTTGCTCTTGATTCGCCATCTGTTATGAGTAAGCTTCTTACACCACCACATGCTACACACACTTTTGATACTTTTGATGATGCTTCTACTATGCTTGACGATGCTGGTTTACTAGGTCCTTTCCTAGATGCTACTATTGCTAAATCTAAACAAATTGGAAATGCTGAAATTCCTGTTGAAAATATTGGTACACATGTTAATTCACCTAAGTTTATTGATGATCTTGATGAAACCTATATTGAACTTAATGATGACTTTATTATAGAAGCTCGGGCTACTATTAGTGCAAGTGCTCTTAAGATCCTTCTTGCAAGACATGCTGTTAAATATAAATCTTCCCTTGGTGCTAAGTTTTGCCACATCTCCCATACACATTAGAGACAAGGATTATGATTTCTCTCTAGACTTATCTTATATATCTATTGTTGAGAAGGAACCTTTTTGTGGAACTGAAAGTAAATGTGCTATGGATCACATTAATGAGCTTTCATCTTTGAGTAGTTTATTTTCTGATGATACTAAGGTGCGTACTTATTTTGTTACCAAAATTTTCTTTAATAGATGAAGCTAAAACTTGGTTTAACAATCTGTCACCTGGATCTATTACTAGTCCTATGGATTTGGTTAATGCTTTCTTTCAGAAATATTTTCCTGCTAGTGCTCAACATGCTGCTGTGCAAGAGATCTTTAACTTTGAGAAAATTAAAGGAGATAAATTACCTGAATCTTAGACAAGATTTTGTTCTTTAATAAGAGCTTGCCCTGGTTATCCACTACGTAAAAATGATCTCCTAGATATATTTTATAATGGACTAACTATTGAATCTAGGACATACCTGGATAGTTGTGTTGGTTGTGTTTTCAGGAAAATAACTCCTAAAGAAGTCGAGGAATTAATGGCTAAAATAGCGAAAAATAATGATGATTGAAATATACCTGAGCCTACACCTACACCAGAGCCAACACCAGTACCAACACCTGAGAAGAGAGGGGAGATTGAATTAAATGATGAAGTGATGAAAGAGTCCAAGAAATCTCTTAGAGAGGGGTATTAAATTTGAATATATGAAGAATTTACCTCCTATAGAAGAATTATGTAAGCCTATTCCTCATCCACCAACATTTTACGTACACACTCTCCAATACTTCGATAATAGAGATATTCCCTATTCTAAACCACCTGATCAATGCCTTGATGAATTTGATAATTATTTTGTTAAGCGAGATAATTTTAATACGAGGGTGCAAAATCAACTTACGGAAAATTCTAGAGCTATTGATAATTTGCATGGTATTATTTTGAGAATCTATAATGATCTTAAAATGCTTGTTATACATTTTCTTATTGTTAAATTCAAATTGATCAACTTACTAAGGTGCAAAAAGATATGCTAGCTAATGCTTCTAGAGAGAAACATGTTTGCCAATTAATTACAAGAAATGGTATCTCTACTCAGATCCCTTCTATCCTAAAGGACACCCTAAAAGAATTGAACAAGATTCTTAGCAACATAAAAATAATAGTTCTCCTTCTAAGAAAAAAAGAGAGACATAAAACTACTGTAGAATCTCCTGAACCTACTAAAGATCCTAATAGTATATCTATTTCTGATGCAGAAACTGAAAGTGGTAATGATAAAAGTGATGTTTCTGATAAAGAATAAGTTGTAGCTGAACCTGAAAACAAAACAAAAAATGTAAAGTATACTAAGGAGGATTTCATTGCCAATGAACATGGTAAATAAAGAGAGCCTTGGGTACAAAAAGCAATGTCTTTTCCTAATAAGAAACACAAATCTAAGGAAGAAGAACATTATAATAAATTCTATGAGTGGATGAAACCTTTTTTTTTGAAAATTCCTTTGACTAATGATATTAAACTGCCTCCTTATTCAAAATATATGAAAGATATTGTCTAAAACAAAGGAAAACTCATAATGAGTAAATTTACACTATGCTTGCTAATTACTCTTTTAATGGTAAGGTTCCAAAGAGACTTGGAGACCCTGGTATTCAAACTATTCCTTGTTCCATTAAAAACAATTATGTTAGAACTGCTTTATGTGATTTTGGAGCTGGAGTTAGTGTTATGCCTTTGTCTCTTTATAAGAGACTCTCTCTTGGAAAATTAATACCTACTGATATATATTTACAAATGGCTGATAAATCCACTAATTTTCCTGTTGGTATATGTGAGAATGTTCCTGTTCAACTTGCTACTAGTTGTTTCATATTGACTGAGTTTGTTGTGTTGGAAATGCCTAAAGATGGTAATATGTCTATTATTATTGGGAGTTCTTGTCTTAACACTGCAGGGGCTGTTATTGATTGCAACCAAGGAAAAGTAACTTTCAATGTTAATGATAAAGAGCATACTTTCTTTTTCCCCAAGAAGATTGATAGAAGATATGGTTTAAATTCGATTGAAAATATTGAGACAATAAAAATTGGAGAATTTACTGTCCTATTCAAGTAACACCAAAAGAATATGAAATTATTATGATTGGGACTATGTCTATCAAGGTGTAGGTAACATAATTATTTAGTGTTGAGCAAAGTTTTTCTTCATATAAAAATTATTCTGGTAACAAGACTTGATCAACCTTGTTAACAAAGTGATTTTGAATGAAGAGGACAATGTTTTCACCTTCCCCATTATGTTTTCACATTGCCACATTAGTACAATCATGTTTCCATCATCCATACCTTTGTTTTCACCATCAATACATTTGTTTTTTGTAGTAATTTCTTTTGTTTTCACCATGCTATGTTTGTTTTCACCACCCATAACTTTGTTTTCACCACTTACACCTTTGTTTTAACTGGATATTTACATAATAGAATGTTTTAAAACCTCTGTAGTACTGGTTTTGCTTTTTGTTTTCCACCTTTTCATATATTTTTTTCATGTTTATAATTAATTATTAAATTCTGGAAAAACAAAACTCGAAAATAAAGTTTCTCGGAAAATTCCAGAAAAAAATATAATAAATTTCTACTATAAAAATGAGGCAGAAAGCCACCAGGGAGACCCACCAGTCAGGCACACCATGGGCTGGCGCGGCCTGCCCCTCTTGGCGCATAGGTATGGTGTGGGTCCCCTGTCCCTCCACTAACTCTCTCCCTGCCAAAGTTCCCGCTCTCACCTCCCAAACTCAAAACATTTCCTGGAACCCGTGTTCTTGATGTTCTTCCTCGGGATTTTTCGATCTCTTTGCTCAGCCCATCATTTGTGCTGAAATTTGGTGCATTTGCTCTTCGGTATGTGACCCCTCCGTTTACCCAAGTAGAATTTGTTTAGTGGAGTATTTCTTGAGTATTGGTACAGTAGGTGACAACTCATTTGAGTTAGAATGCTTGATTTATGTTGAAATAATTTATTTGTGATGCATGTTTAGCTCTCCTATAGGTCCCTATAGTAGTTAGTTTCCACCTTATAGTTGCTTGAAATCAATTTTTGTGATGTTTGTTAAAAAATTTAGAGGTGGAGCATAATGTGCATCAACTAAACCAGCATGAGTTGGAGTTGCATGAGGTCATGCATGTGCACCATGAAGAAAAAGTGTTTCAATAAATCTATCCATGCAAAGAATTCATGCGTGTGATGGGAATTTTGCAAGACTTCCATACTCTTGTGCATAATGCAGGACCGGACCACTTCATTGAGGATGAACCTACCCAATATGTTAAACTAACCATGCTTGTGGTGCAGGATTTTTTACTTTAGATGGTCTTCAACTAACCCAATGGTCCATTTTAAAATTTATAACAAAGATGTAGACTTGCCTTTAAGATATTTTTGTGCAACTATCAAGGTGCTACAATGGGGTTCATGTGAGAAGATAAGAGGGCAGCCTAAACCACTGTTGGATTTATACGAGGACATTTGCCAATACAGAAGCTTCATGGGGGAGAATGGTAAAATACGATAAATTCTACTCCCTAGCATTTGATACTTGGCTTATTTTATTTCCAAATATGTGCTAGCGAGAAAAACTGCCAACAAGTTGTCTGTTTTTTATCTAGCTCTTCTTTCAGCTGCTTTAAAATGTGATAGGTCTTATAACTTTGGTGCTTTAATTGCTTACCGTCTCTCACTTAACCGTGAGAAGGGCGGAATTTGTGGAGTTCTTATTGCCTCTCGTTTGCTATCCTTGCATGGTTTGGAGCCACATCCTCTAGACCTTCAATTTATTTTAGAGAGGTTGGACGTTATTTCCATGATTCAATATAAGTTTCTCTCTACTCATGCTAACCTACGCAATTTATATTATGACATAAATTTCTCCAAACAATCAAGGTGGAGAGTGACTAAATCTGATAGAGTTGTACTTTTGCCTGCATCTCTTTTGCTTAACCTTGATAGCATGCAAGGATGGTCACTTTTTGAGAGTGAGCTAGATGCACACATCGAGCAGCAAACCCCAGCATGTTGAAGACGTTGGAGAGGGAGACGATAGTGATTTCGTCCAGCCCTCCGACACTGCGGGATTTCTTATCAGCACCCCGGTTATGATTATGTGCCAGTCGCTTCATCTTCTTCATGGTTGCCCGAGTACGACCATTCTAGGGACGACCCACCACAGTGGGGATATTTCTCGCGCCATGATTGATCTCCACTTAGGCCAAAACCCTAAGCTTGGGGGAGGTACACTAACATCACACACTCATCTATATATCGTTTTATGTCGGTTCTTTGTATATCAATATTTTCGTTTGTTTTGGTTTTCTTTCGCTTCTTTATTGTTTTTATTGTTTGCTCTTGCTTTCCAAAACACAAAAAGACCAGAAAATATTTATGTTGTTTCTGTTTATTTGCTTCTTTAGTTTCTTTTGTTGTTTTGCTTTACTTTCTCGTTTCGGTTTATATTTCAAAAGTCCAAAAATAGTTTTCTTTATTTGCTTGTTTCTTCTGTTCATGTCTTAAATTCGTAAACCCAAAAATATTTGTTGTTCTTCTTTGGTTTTGTAAAGTTTTTTTGTAGAGTTCACCGGACTCCCATGACTCCATTGGAGCTTGGTTATCATTCTATATTATTCAATCCACACGAGTGAAGAGCAGTGATGATGATTTACGACAATTTAAGTTGTGGTGAGAGGCTGGTATGAACTCTATTTGTTTCATTTTTGTACATATGCTCATCCATGTGAACCACGCTTAGTTTGTTCGTGTAAGGTGTAGGTTATTTAATGATTCTTAGTAGGTCATGATCTCTCATGTTTAGTTCCAACTTAGTAATATAAAGATAGGATGTCGTATAAATGTTTGCTTGCATAGTTTATTCATAGAAGGGTATGGCATTGTGGTATCCCCTCTGATTGTTTCGCTTGATCGACTTGGCACATGCTCACGCATGCATAAGACTGAAAACAAAAAGTCAATTAAGCCTCAATGATTTATTTTGCCTCAAAGTATTTGTATTATATGCCCATGTTAATTTTGTTTGTCGCAAGGCATGATTATGACAGTTGATGCTCTCTTGATTGTCACTCCCCTTCTATTCCTAGCCTTCACCTGTACTGAGTATGTGTTTCTACTCATACATCCAACTTCAAAAACAACCAAAGTTTGCCAAAAATGTGGTCCACCATACCTACCTATATATGTGGTGTTTAACTGCCACTCCAAGTAAATTTATCATGTGCTACCTTTAAAACCTTCGAAAAATTATTCCGGTTTTGTGCCCCTGTTTAGCTCATGAGGACTTAAATAGAGAATATTTATCTTTGCTTGTTGATTGGATTTCACACCTTCGACTGGTGGCTCCATCCACTTATCCAAATGATAGAAGAGCCGGCAGCGGGGTGGCCCATCCCAAATAAATACAAACAAAATTCTCTTCATTTATTTTTGCCCCCTGATTTATCAGTCAAAACATAATTGTGTAAACAATAAGAGAAAGAGGATGACTTCTACACCAGTTGCGTCCTTCAATGGGAGCCGCTCTTGTGAAGTCTAGGTTGTCTTTGTGACATACTGCATTTTCCTGTTTACCATTCGTTGACATAAACATATGTACACCTCTCTAAAAAAATGTTTTCAATACCTTTTTTTTTAAAGCTCTAGCACATGAGTTAATCCTACTTCCCTCTGCAAAGGCCTTTCTTTTACTTTTATGTTGAGTCTTCACCTTCTCAGTTTATGCACCTTCTTGAGAGCATGGCTATTATTACTTAGTGTAATGTTCTTGGTCCCAGAACACTGGTTAATTGTGGTATAACTTTAATGCTTGTGTTTTTTGACATCTTTAATTTCTAGTCTTCATTTGAACTTCAGAGGTCCCTAACATTTATGTTTTGCTCCATTATTAAGGGTAAGAGAGTTACACTTTATCATGCCTTATTATAGCATTGCAATCCTGCCAATTGATATACTTCGTGTTGTTTATTATTAGGTTTGTTGGTATCTCTTCATAGTTTGCATAGCTTCTAGGTGAATTTTATCTTGCATACATCTTAGGATGTGTTTGTTTGAAGGAGCGGTAACGCAAACGTAATGGGAACCTGGTTACGCTGTTGTATTAGCTCCGGCCGGACAAACGTATCGTGTTTGGTTCAGATGCGGAACGGGAAAACATCCCTTAACACTATTTGGTTTAGCAACTTCTGAATACACCACACTTCCATGCTATCGTTGATTAGATAACAACAATAGCTTTCACTGCAATTCAACGGTAGCTTTACCTGCAATTCACAGATTCAGAGGTGCTTTATCATCCCAGATTTCTACCAGCACAACAAATTTCACCAGAATTCTACCAACAAATAGTTTTACCAGAATTTAACAAGTACCTTAATTATCCAGTACATAAATATCTAATCAAAGACGGCATAATTTTCCCAGCACATAAATATCCAATGCAAATACGACATAATTTGACGCCAATTTCAAATGCATCTGTACTAACGAACGACACAAACTCGGAATTCAAGGACAATTCTCATCAACTTCTTTGGATTTGCACAACCATTGATTCTTCATTTCCAATCAACTTGACCTGTTACTCACATCTGCAAGTAACCAGGAGTTAAATAACAAATAAGCACACCTATGCGAATATCTAGCGAATCAAATACTCCATGTGGTATGCAAATTTACAAACTATGATAAAAAATTTCTATCCAATCAAATATTCCTATGTGAATACACTTGCGATGAAGCAATCGAAGGTAACAGTTGGAAGAACATGAGCATACAACAAGCAAAGGGTCGGGTAAAAAATGATGCTGCTAAATCGGAGAAGTGATACTAGATAGTCTTTCCATCTCCTGGCAGATGGAATCAATGAGGTAGATACAGCCATGAACTACTCGACCATACTAATATTCAAGTGTATATGAAAATGCAACTAACATTGCTACAGCTACTGGCTCGATATTATCGATTCAGGTCTGAATACTCGATAATACGAAGTTGTAATTTCTAGAGAATATGAATTGTATCTTGTATGTTCATGGCACTGGTTCTCTTGACACACCCAATAACATTTTTCTACCGTATATCTCGTTTGGTCTGAAATCTGCCAGGTTTTTATTCAAAGGACCTCGCCCCTGGACCACTACTGCTACCTGAACCTCTTCAGAGGCAGCCCAATTATACATCATAAAATGACCATAAATGCAGGTTGAAAGACAAGGCAGTGAGACCCCTATCGCTACTAGGCGAAGCCCATGCATGATTGTGTTCTGATCATCAAGAAACAGTAACAAAACACCTATATAAATAAGTTAAAATGTTGCAACTGAAGGCACATTAAAAGTGGTCAGGCAGACTAAGTGGGCACCATTGTCAAGTCAGGTTCGTCCAGAAGTTTAAATGCTCTAAATTTACTGTTGGTCTTGTATGCACAAGTAGAATTTTCAAAATGGAGCAACTTAAAGAGTTGTGAAGAAAGCTTAACCATTTAGCATCTTGAGCACAAACTCCTCCTTAGATTAGGTGGAAGAGGCAAGGCATCATGTTCATTTAGACGCTGGAGCTTTTGAAAATATGGTTTGCTGCCTCCAACGATTTCTGTGACGGTGGAGTAAGGAAATTCCTAGCCAATTCACCCTAATGGCCTTTACTTTACATTTTTTTGCCGAGGGTACCTCCTGCGACTCTTCACTCGCGCAATGATGCTGTCAATGATGATGCCAAGTGTACCCACATGCCTGTGTCACAGTGTTTAGCTGGCTGTTACATCAATGAAGCATAGATGCAAAAGGATCACTTGCCCCTGTCGCCCTTTTTAGGCCTAGCATCCTTCTTTTTGTCATCTTGGGGAACTAGTTGTATCCATAGAGAGAGAGTCAACAGGGACGTCTAGTTGTCCCCTGTAGAAACTCATGACCTCATTCCTCAGTTTCCTCTTCCCCGTTAGCAATATCATTCTCCCAATCATAGCCACTGCCTCGCCAAAGCCTATCAACACATTGCCCAGTTGCTATTTGTCCTAGCTATAAATAGCAGCCAGCTTCTACATAAGTATGGATGGCAACACCATACAATCCCTCTGCCTCATTATGGATCTACAAGTTTTTTATAAAACAAGAAACTTAGTTTTCGATAGAGCATATGTATCTACGCAAGTGTATCATAATGTTCCTACCATCAACAGTAACAATAAGAGCATATGTATCAAGTAGGTGGATGAAGTGATCTACCTTGCAATGTGCTTCATATTGTGCCTTTTCGCATTGAATCATATTCCGCTTTCCATCCCATGTAAACCCACTTCTTGATAGCATTAGTTATAGGGCACCAAATTTGGTCCTAAAGTGCCTCACTCTTGACTCAATGTGCGGAACTGCCGTGATACCACAACCTATGCACTTCTCGGCAAGATGCTTCTCCAATATCGTCAAGTATCCATTCTTGAAGCTGCCATCTGCTTCACCTTGGATCCAAAGACAGCTCATACAAGGCTTTCATAAGCTCATCATCTTCATCAGCAGTCCACTTCCTTTTCTTCTTTCCTCTTCCACGAGACGTGCTAGTGCTACCTGTAGCATCCATACCTGCAAGAACAAATAAAAATGAGCTGGAACAAATACATATGAAAGGAATGCAAATGAGATACAATTGTAACTTATTCAAACAACAAGAAACTAAGCAGGAAAAGAATGAACAAATACAAATAGTTTATACCTCAATGAGCCCTAGCAGCCCTTATCTATTATACATATCCTGAGCAAGGACATTTCGAAAATTTGTCCACTCATTAGAGGTTGAGATAGAAGTAATGAACTCTGGTTGTGCTAGTTCTCCCTCCATGTCTTCCAATGTTTCTTGCATTATCAGCTCATCATTATCAAGTGGGTCAATCGACATCTTTTGCAAAATAAGATTGTGCAAGAGTGCACATGCCATGATGATTCATCCTTGTGTCTTCAAAGGAAAAAAAGACGGCGACCTCAAAATAGCCCACCGACCCTTAAGCCTTCCGAAGCCTCTTTCTACAATATTTCGAGCTATAGCATGGCGCTTGTTGAAGTACTCTTCTGCACTACGAGGTTGATTTTGTGCTGTCCAGCCACCTAAATGGTACCTCTGACCTCGGTATGGAGCTAAAAATCCCTTTGCATTTGTGTAACCAGCATCAACAATCTAATATTGGTCTTCAGGGACACGAAACCCATTTGGCCTTGAGATGGCATCCCTAAGAACACGACCATCATGTGCAGAACCCTCCCAACCAGGTAATACATAGATGAACTGCATGTCAGGTGCACATACACCTAACACATTCGTATCTATGTTACCCAACCTTGATCGATACCTTCCTTTCAGATTAGCCGGGACGGTTACCTCTATGTGTGTACCATCTAACGCACCAAGACAATTCTACAACATATAAAAAATGTGCAAATATTAGTATCAGTTACCACCGTTGAGTCTAGCACACAAGCATTTGGTTCTGGTTATTTACCTTGAAATACTTCCATTTATCATCAGTTGAATCATCGGGTATTGGTTCTGGTTTCTTAAGTAGAATTTGGTTCAACTTCAAAACAGCTAGCAGACAAGCATTGAAGTTTCTACTAACCAGCTCCGGGCTTCGGTAAAAGAATTTCCCTATTGTCCTATTTTTGAAATGGTGGGCTAATACATAGAGGAATGATGCCACTATCTCCTCCAATGATGTGTTCCTTGAAGCCTTTAAACCACCAACATCTCTCACCATCTCACATAGTATATGAAATGTTCTTCTATCCATACGAAGCTCACTTATACACACCGCGTCACTCTCACCAATTAGTCGGTACAAGTTCTCTCCTCTTAGTTCTCTAATTCTAATACTCCTTTCTAACTTCCAACACTTTCTCCTATATGCTAATGCAAAAAGCATCCATACATAGTAGTATACAAGCATCATAGTAGTTGTGAGATTCATAAATGCTAGGTTTCTCCTTCGAATTCTTGCGCTTAAGGGAAGACGAGCCATACTTGAAAACTGGAAGGGAAATAAATGCATAAGCCTAAACAAACCATTTCAGTAGTACTGTCCACACTTTAACAAGAAATTAAAATACTTGATCTGCAAAAAAAAGTGGGGACAAATATGATCTTCTCCTATATACCGAAAACAAAAGGAAGCTTCCATCCATAAAATAAAATTGGGTCGGTTGCTCTAACAATTAAACTGCACCAAGTATATTTATTTATTTCTCTCATGCTACCACCATTAGGAGTAGTAATTAATCATCATGCCATGGGGAGCAAGCAAGTATTAATTAGAATAGAAAATATTTTCATTGTACTACTTGAAATAATTTGTTTACTGGTGAGATAATTTCTCTGGTCAATCTGTTGTCTCTACTAAGTATTCATTATTTTATCTTCCTTTCCACCAGGGAATAGCGATGCTAAAATGTGGTGCTTAGTTGCAGACTTTATAAAATACCTTGGTAATGTTCAATGGAAATAAGCTAGAGCTATTTTTATCCATAAGTCAAGGTGTCCTATTGTCCTCAATGCTTAATCATAGGTGCTATAAGCTAGAGCTATTTTAATCCATAAGTCATACAAGTGCCTGAACCAAACCGTACGAAAACAAATCAACAGGTGCTCAACTTCTGTCTATAAGAAGTATCCCGAATATTGAGGGGCAATTTTCGTACTGTCTAAAGTTAATGACGTCAATGGTGTTAATAGCTGACATTAGAAGATCCAAGAACTAGACAAATTCAGGAAAAGAAACAAGAAAGGAAAAGATACCCTAACCCTAACCATCACGATTCTGGGCTCAAGCATGGAGTTCGTAACGACTCTACTGCCTCTGTTTGGCCAGGAAGAGGAGAAAAAGATGGATCACAGAAGGATGGCGTCGGATTCGGAGGAGTACCTCGGAACCGGATCGGCGGCGGCCGCTGCTCCTTGCACGTCGTTGTAGCTGTTGTTCCTCGCGTCGCGTGTCTTCGCCTCTGCTCAGCTGCGGAAGATCTTGCAGAGAGGACGTCGACCTGTGTTGCGCCGGTGCCGGTGGCGGACTCGATAGAGGAGCGACGCGGGCGACGGGATTGGAGGAGCCGCCGAGTGAGATGCGAGCGTATGTCCCCCGGTAACGCAACCTGTTTACGGTGGGGGTTGGGCGGAACCAAAGTTGGTCTGGGATGAATTCGTTACCATGGTATGCCTTACTGGGCTGACATAAACAAACATGTTTAAGGGAATCAGCTTCCACCGTTATCGAATAACGGGTGATTTTTTCCGAAAAAAATGTCCTTAGTATGAATTGCCTAAGCACCTGATCATATAGTGAGTATATTTGCATCATATGAAGCAAATTTGTTCGTAAAAGTCTTTTAGCGCACTCAGTTGTCACTGAATTGCTTGAGGACAAGAAATAAGCTAAGCTTGGGGAGAGTTGATACGTCCAAAGCGTATCTCCTTTTTCGAACACTTTTCTTATTGTTTTCCTCTAACCTTGAGAGATTTCAATACCACTAACACGGACTAACGTTGTTTTCACCAGAATTACTTTGGTGTCTCATTTTTACGCAGAAAAATCAACTATCGGGAAAAATGCCCAGAAAAGAGCCCATTGATCTTCTATCATTAGAAGACCCCGGGAGCCAGAAGGAGACCCGGAGAGGGGCCATACCAACCCTAGGCGCGCCCCCTAGGCCGTGCCTCCATTCAGTCCTGCATAAAAGGTTTATATAACCATCCAAGTAGTCAGTCCATGAGTGGGACAATTCTTCATCATAATTTTCATTCTTTTCCAAGCTTTACCAACATGTTCATTATCAAATTGTTTAAAATTCATTATGTCACTTCTCAGGGATATAATCTTAGCATGAGGATAATATTTTCCAATGAAAGCATCTTTACACTTAGTCCATGAATCAATACTATTTCTAGGCAAAGATAACAACCATTCTTTAGCTCTTCCTCTCAAAGAGAAAGGAAATAATTTCAGTTTAATAATATCTCCATCCACATCTTTACATTTTTGCATCTCACATAATTCAACAAAATTATTAAGATGGGCAGCATCATCATCAGTACTAACACCAGAAAATTGCTCTTTCATAACAAGATTTAATAAAGCAGGTTTAATTTCATAGAAAGCATCAGTAGGAGCAGGTGGAGCAATAGGTGTGCAAATAAAATCATTGTTGTTTGTGCTAGTGAAGTCACACAACTTAGTATTCTCAGAGGAACTCATTTTAGCAAAATAAAAGCAAGCAAATAAATGACAACTATAAAGTAAACTATTTTTTTGAGTCTTTGATATAAAGAAGCAAAACAAGATAAAAACAGAAACAAGACGGTAAACAAAATAAAGATGTTGAGAGTGAGAGACTCCCCTTTCAAGAAGACTTCTTTCTCCCCGACAATGGCGCCCAAAATTCCTTGATGAAAACGTGGATGGTGTGTTGGGAACCCCAAGAGGAGGGTGTGATGAGTGCAGCGGTAAGAATTTCCCACAGTAAAAAACCAATGTTATCAATCCAGTAGGAGAAAGAGGATCTTCGAAAGGTTTATGCCACTTACGGTGGTGATAGCGTCTCATGCTTGCGTTGGGATACCACAAGAGGGGGGTGTGATGAGCACATCGGTAGGAATTTTCCCCTTAGTTAAGAACCAGGGTTACCAATCCAGTAGGAGAATGAGGACCTTCGGAAGGTTGATGCCACTGACGGTGGTGCTGGCGCTTCATCGGTGTCATCAACAACGTGGAACCTTCACACAACACAACCAAAATACTTTGCCCCAACGGTAAAGTGAGGTTGTCAATCTCACCTTTCTTGCTGAAAACAAAGATTAGACGTATAGTGGGGAAAACAGTTGTATGTTTGCAGAAAGTAGAGAGAGGAGGAAATTGTTGTGTTTGTTTAACAGTGTGGAAAATGGACCGGGGTTCATAGGTTCGCTAGTGGTGTCTCTCCATAAAAGATAGCATGATGGGTGAACAAATTACAACTGGGCAATTGACAAATAAAGGTTGCACCGTGGTGCACACTATAACATGATGATTACTATGATATTTAGTGCGGGCATTACAACAAGATACATAGACCGACATCCATCTGCATCTATGACTAATAATCCACCCTCAGGTTATCATCCGAACCCCCCTTAGGTATTGAGTTGCAAGCAACATATAATTGCAATAAACAAAGTGTGTAATGTAAGCAATGATTATACACGCGGGTACTCTCACCGTTGTTTTCTCCCTAATGGCAACAACGCATCCTCCCCCTTCACGTTTATGTCACTCGATCAAGGCAACAAGGAGGCATGAACCCACTATCAAGCATAAATACTCCCTCTTGGAGTCACTAGCAACTACTTGGCCAGAGCAACCACTAGCAACGGAAAGCATGCAAGATCACAAATAACATATGCAATAAAGACTATAATCAACTTGGAATAAGGTCAATATTCATTGGATCCTAGCAAACATAACACATAGAATTACATTAGAACAATCTCGATCATGTTAGGCAGCTCACGAGATCAAAACATTGAGGCATAGGAGGATAAGACAACCATCTAGCTACTGCTATGGACCCGTAGTCCAAGGATGAACTCATCACGCATCACTCCGAAGGCAGGCATGGTGATGAAGAGGCCTCCGGTGATGACCTCCTCTCCGGCAGGGTGCCGGGAGACAGCTCCATAACCTCCCTGATCTAGGGTTGACGACGACGACGGTCGCGGAACTTTTTGGCGATATTTGATCAGGTGTTTAGGGTTTTCCATCGGAGGGGATTAAATAGGCAGAAGGGCAAAGACGGTGGAGCCTTGGGGTCCCCACACCACCCCCTGGCGCGGCAGCGGGGCACCACCCCATGGTGTGGGCCCCCGGTGCCCGTCTACGACTCCTCTTTGGTCTTCTGGATGCTTCCGGGGAAAATAGGAACTTCGGGATTTGTGGGGTCCAATTCCGAGAATATTTCCAAAACAACTTTTATGAAATGAAAAACAACAGAAAACAGGGAACTGACACTTGGCATCTTGTTAATAGGTTAGTCCCGGAAAACGTGTAAAAATGACATAAAGAAGGGATAAAACATGTAGCAATTGGCACAATATCAGCATGGAGCATCAGAAATTATAGATATGTTAGAGACGTATCAAACTGGAGGCACCAAAATTTCGTGGCGGCCTCCCCCTCCTATATAAAGAGGGGTTGGAGCTCTCTCTCCACACACAACTTGGTGTCATCTCCATCTCCATCCTCCCGCTGATCCACCTGATGTTCATGCGCTTGGCAAAGCCCTGAACGGAGTTTTCTCCACCACACCGCGCCGTCGTGTTGCTGGTTTCCGAGGGATCCTCTACTTCCACTGCCCCGCTGGATCGAGGGAACGGAGGTCGTCATCGAGCTGTACGTGTGACCGAGGGCGGAAGCGAGCTCTTGGCGGCAGTCAGATGCAGGAATATATCAGCGTCAATCCAGATGGGGAATGCAATCACAGAGTAAGCAGCATCAATGGGATCCATCAGATGGAGGGAGGCATCCTCTAGAGCCCAGTTAGACGCAGAGTAGAGGTTCAGTAAATCACCTGGACTTGGGGAGGAACTAGATGGACCAAAGGAGTATAAAATGCGGCGATGGTGAGTCTTGGTAAGCATCCAGCCAAGAAAATGAAGAAAGGAAGGCCACATAAATTCATTCTCCAGTCCCATAGCAGATACATCAGAATAGTTGATAACAGAGAAATCCGAAGACATGGTATCATCAGACTCCACAACATAGGCATTCCAGAGATCAATGCCATCCACAATATAAGTATCAGTAGATGGAATACCGTCCATCATAGAAGGACCATCATAACGAGTAAACCTGCGAAAATTGATGCCACGGAATGCGATGATCACCGGAGCTGGAGAGCTAGGAACTGGCCAAGCACGCCATCCATTAGCCAGGATGAGATCCGGGACTGGAGCAGGTTGCTCCCAGTGATTTATCACAGCATGCGGAGCATCGGAGGGAGCAGGCCCATCTTGAGGTTGCTGGGTATTCATCTGAAGCCAAATTTGCACCGCCAATTGGTTCTGCATAGCGACAGAAAGTCCAGGCATAATCAGAGGATGAGGCGTGGCATTATGCAGAGGGAGCGGATCTTCCGTAGAGAACAAGGCAGTGTTTGAGTGGCGTCCGTTAAGTACATAGACATGTACAGACCATGAACGACCCACCCCGCCAAGAGATCTAATACGTTTAATCACTAAACTGTAAGTGATTGCAACCAAATCATTAATCCAAGCTTTAACCAGCACACGGGCATGGAGGGTACCAGGTCGGTGCCAAAGAATTAGTTTCCCAAAACACGAAACCGCCTTATTGATATAGTATTCAGTTTGATAATCGAGCGGACACCCCAAGAACATAATCCATGCTTCGAACTCAAAAACAGCAAAGCGCATGTTAATTCCTTCATCGTGGCGAACAATGCTAAACGTAGAATCCTCATCTAGCGCATGGGGGCTATCGTGAACTAACTGGTCGTGGATGACAGGTGAATCAAAAGCTATCATCCCGACTCCCCACGGATAGGTCTCAGAATGCAGTAGCCGTAAATCAAAATCATCGGTGAGAATACGGACGATCTCCTCAAGAACGGATTGCTTACGGTGCTTAGGAATAGGGGGATTGACATTTACCAGGGCAAAGGTTTCATGGGAGAGGGGGGTGTCCTCCACGACGACCATGTTCCGCTGCAGTCTTCCGTCGGCATCCGCTTCCACCTCCATAGGTCCCGGCATGAAGGCAAAGGGGTTGGCAGGGAAGTTCGCCATGGCACACGCGGAGCTGTCGATGCCGGTGCAGAGCAGAGAGAAAGGGGATTGGCACGGGTTGGAGGCGAGAGGTGGGGTGGACGAAGGAATAAAGGCTAGTAGGGGGGAAAACAAGATGCGGCGGCCCCTAAAACGGGCAGGTGTCAACTCCAGAAGGAAGGCCAAGGGAAACGAAGCGGCGCCAGAGCAAATTTGGAAGGGGATCACGACCATCTTCAGCGGGATCTGTGGAATTCTTCCGTTAGAAAGCACAGGGCCCATTAGACAGCGAGCGTAAGGCATTCGCGTGCCAGCAGTAAGTGTGACAATAGGGGCACCATCGATTAAGGGAGCATTGACGTGCAACGTGACCCCAGCCAAAATAAGACAAGCACTTAAACTTATTTTTGCAATTGCGCCTAAAATGCCCAAGTTCCAGGCACTTGTAGCAACAACTAAGAGGCCCAGTAAGAGAAGCATCATTTAAAGGCCCAATACCATCCAACACACAGGGAGAAGTAGGAGTGGGTACCTCACAATCGACGCAAGTGAAGCCCAGAATTTGGCAGTTAGGGCATACCCCAGGGCATTGCTTTGCAAGATGGCTGGAGAGCGAGCAGATGGCACAGCGGCCCAATAATTCTAAACATTTTTCCCGCGAAGGCAAATAAGGAATGTGGAGAGAATCCTTAATTTCCGCTTCCGAATATTTTGCCTGTCTTACATCATTAATGTGCTCAAGCGTAATAGAGGGGATTCTTGCCCAAAATTTATCCAAAAAATTAGCAGAGACGATCGGCTCTTTTGAGAAGTTAATAAACTCCGGAGAAAAAGGAATATGAAAACTACCAAAAATGAGTTCATCTCCAATAGAGGGATCACGTGGATGCTCAACATGAGGGCTCGAATGTTGATGTGCTCGTAGAAATCCAAACTTAGACAGAACATTTCTGGCCGAAGAATCATCTGCAGCACTAGCTTTTAGCACATCAAGATTAACTTTAACAGCCTTGGGCTTTCTTCTAGAAATCTCAAGTAATTCATCTGAGGTAGCCCAAACTTGATCCGGATAGGTAAATCCCGAGGTGGAATGATGGACTCCACGAAAAAGACTGAAATGACAAACGAAGTCCGGCCTAATGCGATCCTTAAGACCATAGATGAAATGTCCCACTCGGTTAGATGCAACCGAGAAGCGGAAACGCAGATCAGAGAGCTTGTAGACACGAAAACCGGATCCAATACCCCCAATGCAAGATTGGAGTGCAATACTAACGGATTCCTCAGAAAGAGGAAAAGAAGCCGAGGAAAAAGAGACAACCAAGAAGAATTCTCGGAGACCAGAGGAGGGAGAGAAGTGAACCGAGGAGCCAAAACGATCATGCACCTGTCTCTCCATGGCAAGGCCGGGAGAGAAATCCCAATGTAGGAGGGCTTCCATGGAGGATCAGATCTAGACGCCATTGGGGAGGGCTAGGTGGGAGGAGAGGTGGGAGGAGGAGGTGGGAGGAGCCATAAGTTGTGTTTGCCCTCTGCCTCCTCTTGTTATTGTGCCCCGAGGCCATTCGTATTGCTCGCCGGCTCTCATCCACTGCCGTCGTCCCCTCTCGATTCCGGCAAGGTGAGCGAGCTCCTGGTCCCCATACCCCCTCTGTTCGACTCCCTGTGGCCGTGCGCACCCCCCTCACGGGATCTTCAAATTTTTGTTGCAGCAGAAGAGCCACGCCATCCAATTCCGAAGCTCGCCGGCGCCCAAGCTCCTCCGCTTTCACCACGCCGCCAACAGAGAGCCCCACTGGAAACGCCAAGGACGCCATCGAGTTACCCGCGTCGCGCCGCACCCCTGCGTCGCCTCCCCGAGCCCGAGGACCCTCTCCAGCGCCATCTCCGACGAGAACCCGAGCGCGGGCCGCCGTCCCTGCCATTTTCCGGCAAGAGTCTGGCGGTGAGCTCCCTCCCTCTCTCCCCTTTTTGTTTTTGTCCCTTAGATCCAGATCCAACGGTCGTAGTTAGATCCACTTATCCAACAGGTACCGGCCAATAACAACGCGCCAAGTTAGTCGCGCGTTAAATTTGTATCGTTGCTCGGCGCAGTTCATAGCCGGCCCAAGCCCAGTCCCTGTCCGTTGCCCCACGCGGAAAATAGCAGGTCAAAGCCCAGCCCGTTTCTGGAATTAATTCCGAATAAAATTAAAATGTAAATTTTGCTGAAAAGCCCCTTCAACTTAGATCTATCATAACTTTTGTTCCACTTAGCAAAATTTAGTAAACTTGGACTTTTTGAAATCCAGAATATGTAGAATATTTTAGTACTGTTCAAATTCAAATTTGACAAACTTAAATTAGTTCAAATTTAAATATGCTTGTTTGATGAATTTTGGCATAATTCAAATTCTACAAATCCAAAAATTGAAAATAAAATATATTTGAAAACCTTAGGGTGTGTACTTTCATATCCTCTGTTCCAAAATAATTTTTGAGCAGGTTAGTTTAGAAATTAGAATTAAGTAGTATATTTAAGTATTTTTTTTGGCATAGAATTAATTCTATAAATAATTAGAATATGTTCCCTTTAGAAAAATTGATCCTTTTGGCAACCTTAATCCATAGAAACGAGTGCCATAGAATTTTAGACACATTTGAGCCATACCCATGTATTTAGGCCAAGTTATCACTCATATTTTTCACACCATATTAAAAATGACTTAGGAAATATTTTGCTTAAGTGGTTCTATGTGTGTATGGCTATTTGAA
>CM054061.1:10043977-10244321 GCA_028641055.1 Alopecurus myosuroides | reverse complement strand
TTGGTGCAAGCCGGAATCTGAGATGGCTAGGAGAAATATGGAAATGGAATTGTTATGATTCAATTTGAGGAATTGTTTCGGTTATACCAGCAGCAGGCCCTCGACAAATCAATCCTTAGTGCCTATTGTCTGTAAGCACTTATTTCTCTAGCTCACCTCATTCAATTGCATATATATTCATATATATATATATATATATATATATATATATATATATAGTACACTCATATATTATAATTGCAGAATGAAGATTCTCGAATGCAAAAGAGGTGGAATCTATGATATTGGGTTCATTGATCCAAATATTGTTCATGACAAGACTCTTGAGAAACATCCCAAGGATACAGAAAATAATATTCTGAGGGCAATACTATTTAACCAACACCGACGGGAAATACTATTTCCTTACAACTTCAAGTAAGTGTGTTACTCTGTTGTAAACATTCTGTTTTCCTTACTCGATGTTCATTGTATAATTGATGAGTTCTGCGTGCGCAGCTTCCACTATATTCTGCTAATCTTCCAAATTGACAAAGGAAAAGTAATTGTAATGGACTCAAAACGTAAACCCCTCTCAACGTGGGCTGACATGCAGGAAATGATCCAGCGGTAATTTCAATATATCGACTACTTTGTTTCATTTTCGGATATCAAGTAATTACTAACTCTTTTTATTCTTTTTCTTTCTCGGGTAGGGTTTGGAAGAGGTTCATAAAGAAGTCTCCCGGTGAATGGGAAAAACAACTTACATTTGATGTTGTGCAAGTAAGTACTATCTAGATCCGTGCCCATCTCCATTATCATGCCTGGTTGATTATTATTTTGATTGAAACAATCTTCTCGTATAGTGCTTGCAACAAGGAGACGGGAATAACTTGTGTGGATACTACGTTTGCGAGTTCATTCGTCAGACCACATCTCCCAAGGGCAGAAATTTAAAACAACTTCATGTACGTTAATCGTCAATTCTTCTTATTACTATCTATTTTAGTTACTTAGCTTCATATATTTTAGTGACCACTCTTCTTTATATTAGATCGAACGGCTTCGGGACGGTCTTCTACCTAGGGACCGCATACGAGCAATTCAGGAGGAAATTGCGGGCTTCTTAGATGTAGAGGTCATAAACGTACATGGAGAGTACCATGCCTCCGGTTGGAACTAAGTTTGATTTTGTAATACACTCCATCGGTCATGTAATATGATCGATATACTTTGCTTCTGTAATATAAGTGTTTCTTATTCTGCTTTATATATTTATTCACTCGTGCGATCCGAGGGCTCGGTGGAGGGTACACCGAGGCTCCTCTCTTCTCGAGGTCCGGGGAGGGGCCGCCAGGAGGTCTCGGGGACCAAAAAAACGGAAATTGTAAAGCCCTGCCGCGGCAGAGAAAAGGGCAAAAGCCCTGCCGCGGCAGAAGGGGCATGCATCCCGGGTCGTATTCAGAACCGGGACTAATAGCCCTGGCCAGGTTTCAGCGCTCGGGCCACGTGGTCAGCCCCATTTGTCCCGGGTCCTGCCACAACCGGGACCAATGGGGAGGGGTATTTGTCCCGGATGCGCCGTCCCGGTTGCACAACCGGGACAAAAGGGGGCCTACGAACCGGGACTAAAGCCCCTGTTTCCACTAGTGCGTGGATGTCTCCCACCGGTGTATACATATCTACAAAAAAAAAGAGAATGCATCTAGGGGATGGAGGTAACGTCGGAGATAATACGTGGATACTTCGCTATATCAAAGACGGTATAAGTAACCATTGATAGCAATGAATAGGTCTTTATAATACTAAATTAGCACCCCGAAAATATCCACCTAAATCGAGGTCACGTCTACACGAGGTGTACCATCGAGATAGATATGTATATAGTGTGAGCTGACAGAACAAACGGCATACTTTTAGAACGAAGGATACTAATAGATCGCATGATGGATACATTGGCGCATAGGGTCATAACCAACTAAATCATGACAACGATGCTCTACATCCAGCTAAATGGTGCCGCCGTCTTGCGTTATTGTAATGGTGGTTCAGTCGAAGTTTGTAATGTAAACATTAGAATCTGTTACCGGGAATCTCTAGTGCGCGCTCTGTACCCCGAATATGTCGACGGATACTTAGATACTACACGTTGGGTATCTCAGACGGGGTATCTGTGTCTATTAATAAACAACTAATGGAGCCCATCTCGGTAATGCAGTAGACGTTAGATATAACACATTGATAGTTCGTAAAATCGAATACGGATTAGGCTACCAGTTGCATCGATGAGTGGTTATTTGTGATGATCAAGTAGCATTCTGAAAATAGTTGCATTTGCAGTGCTCTGTTTTCCAGCTATTGTAACATCTAGCGTGCGTAAAGCAAAAATTGCGTGTAAAACAAGTTTCTTTGCTTATATGTACAGTGTATAGTCAAGAGCTGTAGCTTTGTTACCTTCATTTTGTTCTTTTCTCTTTTCACAATCATTTAACTTTCACTGGAAGACCTTGGTCTGAAGGCATGGGGGCTTTAGGAGAAAGAAGGCAAACTATAGAGTATAGACTGGGATGATATTCTAATAATTTCTGTCTTGCTTAGAAGAATTTCTAACTTGATGGATTTATGTCTAATATGTCGAAATATATAGCAAGGAAAAATTTTACTAGGAAATGTGGAATCAAGAAAAGGATAATCTTGTCTCTTAACAACCGAACCCCACGATCCCATCATTCACTACTGGATTCCTGCACTTCGCCGTGTATCAGAAAGACTCGGCGAAGGACGAAAAATACTCGGCAACCTCTTTGCCGAGTGCCGCACTCGGCACACAGCACTCGGCGTCGTCCATCTCGGCAATCGAAACTTCGCCGAGTGTCAGACCACGGGGTGCTCGGCGAACTTTTTGCCGAGTATATTTGGTGTACACTCGGCAAAGTTTCCTGGAACAGGCTCCGTCCTTAGTCCTGTAACGGAACGGTGCTCGACACTTTGCCGAGTGCAACACTCGGCAAAGTTCCTGGGCCCAGGCGTCCATGGTGGTGCCACGTGTCACGCTTTGCCGAGTGCAACACTCGGCAAAGATCCTGACACAAGGCGTCCATGGTAGCGCCACGTGGCCTGTACGCCGAGTGTCATGACACTCGGCAAAGAGGCAGGCCCTGTTCGCCGAGTGTCCTCTTTGCCGAGTGTCATGTCGCCGAGCACGTCAACCTCAGCCGAGTGGCCCGTACGCCGAGTGTCGAGGACACTCGGCAAAGTCCAGAAACTATACGCCGAGTGTTTTTCTTTGCCGAGTGTCGCTTCGCCGAGCGGGCTCACTCCACCGAGTGAGGTCTACGCCGAGTGTCGTGACACTCGGCATAGTTCCCTCCGTGTACGCCGAGCAGTAGTTTGCCGAGTGTCGCACTCGGCAAAGAGGTTGCCCAGGCGACCAAATGGCACCTGGGAGCAAACTTTGCCGAGTGTTTTGGGGGCCACTCGGCAAAGACTTGCTCCCAGGTGCCATTTGGTCGCCTGGGCAACCTCTTTGCCGAGTGTAACACTCGGCATAGTGACCATACAGGCCTTTGCCGAGTGTTACACTCGGCAAAGACGTTGCAATTTTGACAGAAACTGTCTGCATTTGCTTCTTTCCTGCAATCAAATCACAATTTATATATAGCACGGTACCAGAACAGTCAAAACAACCATAATTGCACCAAATAGCAACAAATGCATAACATATTTGCAACTAAATAGCTCCAAATGCATCAAATAGCTCCACACGGATATATTACAAGTCACAAGTGTTTAAACATCATCCTAGAAGCATCATATAGGTAGTTCAATAGTCGACAAGTCACAAATGTCTAAACATCATATAAGTAGCCACAAGAACGACGAGATCCAAATCAACTATGCACCGAGGTCTACGGAGCCGACTCGTCACCGTCAGCTCGAGATCCGTCCTGGTCCATGTTGTTCTGGGTTCCCGATGATGAAGCATTTCCCTATAAAGATCCATATTAGTCGACTAAGCTGGAAAAATGAATCAGTTAACAAGCTGCAAGCCAACTTACCAAGTTGATGTTGAACGGCGGTAGAGGAGGTAGAGGAGGAGCTGATGGATCCCGTGGAAGAGCGCTGACCATCTGCAAAGATGAAAAGAGTTATACCGGTGAGTTTACACGCATATAATGATGAATGGAACTAAAAGGGTGAAAATAATACCTGCATCATTGCCTGCATCCATGCATGCTGGCTAGTCATCTGCTCCGCCATTCTTTGGACCTGTTCTTTCGACTCCATCGCGATCCTCTTGTTTTCATCAACTTCATCCTACGGGATGTTTATTGTCAACAATTGCGCAACGCAAACAAGATATACATGTGCAAAGAATGATTGTACCTGCATAGCGGCGATGGCATCTAGTCCTGGCCGTGGGCGGCGCTCGATAGAGGGCGATGAGCTGACTGACCTCGCACGGATCTGGCAGAGTGTGGGTGTACCTGTGGTATCGAAGGCGCCATTGGCGAAGGCAAATCTGCCGTTCCTTCGACCCTCTCCCGCAACCATAGCAACCTGTGGATCATAGGGCGCCGTGAAGGGGTCACAGTCAGAGCCGTGCTTCTCCTTCATCTTCTCGACGTACTTGTCCCACTTCTTGCCGGTTTGCGTGTTGATCCACTGCTGATCAGCCGGTATATCCGGTTTCAGCACCTTGGGGGTCCGGGTCCTACGGAAGGCCTGCATGCGATTGATCTCATTGCCCTTCTCGGCCTACAATTGAAAGCAGAAGTATATTAGCACAAACCTATAAAGTTAGAAAGAACATTGCATTGAAAAGGAAAAATATGAACGGTTATTTACCTCTCTCTGGACGATGCCGGTGAGTGTGAGGCCGCCCTGACGGTGTCCCTCGCCTAGCAGAAGACGCCGGGCCCGGCACGCGGCGTGTTCCGCCTTGTACCCGTCGCTCACCCACTTCGCGACCATCACCTTATAGCAAGGCAGCTTGTTGGCCAGCCACTGAGGCACCACCTGTTTGAAAAAATTAGAGCCACGTGAGACCACCCGGCGGCCATATACGAGTAACTATAAAGACTATGTCCTTACCTTCAAGTATTGGACCGCGGACAAGTGAATCAGTCGGGCATCCTTCTTGGACAACGTGGTGTTCAAGTATTTGGCGTAGAACTTAACCACGCACAGCACACGCGCCTCGTAGTGCATGTCACAGATAAGCTTCTTGGCCATCTTGATCAGCACAGTCGTGGCCCTAGCCTCTTCCCCCTCGACGCAGGTGAAGTAGTCCTACAACCATTGCAGAAATTGAAGACATCAGCACGATATATATATATATATTTCACGAAAGATATTGCCCTAAAACCATTTAGCATTGGAAAATATACTAACCCAGAAATCTGTAATCACCCGGGTGCCTAAGTGGTCGTACACCCGGCCCCACTTGTCCGCCACATCGGGCACCTGCTCGTAGTGCTTCCAGGAAGCAGCTGGCTCCTCCTTGCCATCCAGGGTGACCAAGCCTGGGAAATGCTTCTTGCAAAGAAGCCCAAGGATGCCGCTCATGGGCCGTGGTGGCCTGGGCCCCACATACGCCAAGGACCTGCACGTGCACAAAAGAAAAACAAGCTAGTTAGTTATGTTTTGATGAAAAATTAATATAGCAAAAATGTAGCAACCATGATTAACAATCACTTACGTGTCGCCGTCCGGTCTGACCAAGTGGTGCCGGTGGGGGTATGGCGGCTCAGGTAGCCGCGTGGGCCCGCGCAGAAAAGGTTTCTTGTCCGCGGGCCACACTTTCCCTAGCTGGGGGAGCGGGTGTGCGAACAAGTCCTCGTCCTCCTCGGACTCCGGGTCCGAGGGCTGCTGCTCCTCCTCCTCGTCCCGGTCAGACCCGTCCTCGGAGTCTGACCCCTCCTGCTCGTGCTCCTCCTCCTCCTCCTCCTCCTGCTGCTCCTCATCCTCCTGCTGCTCCTCCTCCTCAGAAGAAGTAACCTCGGGCAAGGGGCTCTGTGAGCGAGCAGCACGGTGCGAACCACGCCCCCCTGAGCGACGGGCCGGGGCTCTCCGTGAGCTAGAGGTCGCCCCCGTGCTCGCGCCGGACGTCGCAACCCGTCGTCGCCCTATCAGTGTGCGCGCGCCATCCTCAGATCTGGCGTACAAGCCCGTCACATCTGCCTTCTTGGGGGCGGTGCGCTTTACCCCCTTGGGGGCCTTGGAACCTGCCATGTTTCACCTGTTATGACACAAGAGGGAACCCGATTAGTACAGGTGATAACAAATGTTAAAAAGTTAAATAAACAAAGAGTAATTCATACAAAGCATATTATGTACATGCAAAAATAAATTAAAGCGCAATTAAAATAGTAAAGTGTCACAATTTCACCTTTTATGTACTTAAATGTCTAAATATAAACTAGCATAAGCGCTCATCGTAACCACGGGCTGCTTAAAATCCTGACATTTGTCATGTGCACGATTTTCTGCTGAAAATCTCCTCCCATATGAGCTGAAGAACCTGATCTTGTTCACGGCCATGTGCTCCCAGTAGTAGTGCTCTTGCCACTCCCTGCACCGATATTTTGGTGACCAAAATAACAGCGTAGGGAGTGGCAAGAGCACTATTACTGGGAGCACATGGATATGAACAAGATCAGATTCTTCAAGCTCATATGGGAGGAGATTTTGAGCACAAAATCGTAAGTGCTTGGAGACTCTAAGAACCATGACAAACGTCAGGATTTTAAGCGCAAGTAATGTAATAGCAATAAGAAGTTCGGAATAGAAAAATATTACAAGCTATAAGTTTTGAAGTGACACACAAATAGTGAAAACTAAATGCTAATTATACATTGACGGTTACATAGTTGAAACACAAATGGTTCAGAACCCATTGTCTACATCCTTGGGATCATAACTTGGACCGGGATCATCATCGTCGTCGCTATCACGAGTGTACCACCACTCTTCCAGGTAGTTCGATGGTGAACCGCTCGGCTCCTCAACATCGGGTATGTGGAGACGTTCAAGTAGTTCCACGTCCTTAGAGTTAAGAACAGTTGTATCGTCGTCTTGCTCGCTCTCGGCGCCCATGCCATCATCACCGTCGTCTTCTACCATTTCTTCGATTGTGGGCAAGTCGATGATGAACCGGCCGGTGAGCCCATCGTCGTCCTCTTGATAGAACTCTCCCTCATAGGTGATGGGGTTTATGCGCTGGTGGTAATCTTCATCGTTTGGAGGAGGTGGTCTATTACGCGGTGGCACCGTGATCACCACATCCCACCCCTGGAGACGTTTCATAGTTTTGCATGGGTAGGGGAGATAGAATACTTGGGTGGCATGTTGTGCAATGATGTAGACATCATCTCCCCCATAGACAGATGCTCGTTCAATTTCGATCAATCCAATTTCAGGATTTCGTCTCACTCTCGTTGGATCGAACCAATGGCATTTGAATACAACCGGGTTCTTCTTGCCGAAATGGAAATCGAGCTCATAAATTCCCTCGACGATGCCGAAGTAATCACCACCGGCATTCGTGAAGACCCCGAAATTATTTGTCTTCCGGTTCGGCCGTTTCTCATCGTAAGAACGGGTATGGAAGCGATACCCATTCACATCGTAAGATGTGAATGTCTTGAGGGAGTAGGTGAAGCCGCAGGCAAGTTGCCTTAACTCGGGACTCATTTCCTTGTCGGTTAAAGCCTACAAGGTCAATAGGAGTGTTACTTAAAGCTAATCCTAAAAATCAAATCATTTGTTTCCCTCAAAGGTATTTTATCAAGATCATAATGCTAAAGCTAAACCATCAAATTCAACAAGCATATACCAACTCTCTACTACGTCTATAAATCCTGTTGAATACTCTAAACTCTTATCTCCTGATTAATGTCAAATCATTTTCCCCAAACAACCCAAATAGAGCATGACAAGCTCTCAGAATATTTCATCAAGAACAATCATCTAATAAATCCAAGTCATATAGATTTTTCCTAAAATCCAACATCATCACTTCAATACCACAAATCATTCTCATCACATTCTTTCTAATCAATCCAACTCCCTATAAATCATGTGCTTCCTAAAATCCAATAGTACCAACCATTTCTTCAAAAACTAGTAATCTTAGCTAGTGGTAACTCCCAAATCTTTGGGTCCACAACTGGTTATCCCCGGATTTTATATCATAGTTCAACTCCACTAAAATCATAAGATCCTCAATCTTTCCTTCTAAGCTAAACCTCAAATGGGTTTCCCACTATCTCATATTCTAAGATCTGGTTCCTTCAAAAACTTACATACGAGAGATCTTGCTGCCTAGTAACAATCATAGTTTTATCCATCCAATATTTTTTTCAACCTTTCACTTCCTTCAAGAGTCATAGAACATCCTAAGGCATCTTTCTCTTTGTTTTTGGAAAAAGTTTATTACACGTTCTCTTTTAAACGGGTGACACCAACTCTGTAACATATCAACTCTGTAAGGTATTAGGATTTAGATACCAACTCTGTAGGGTAATTTAAACGAAAGTTTGATGAGCCAACTCTGTAGGGTTTTTAAGCTTAAAATTAGATGAGGTTATATTACCAATTCTGTAGGGTGGCAACAATTTAATGTGGAAACAGTTTAATTTGCTCTGTAGGGTGTTTTCTGTAGGGTGTTATACTGAAATTAGATGAGATTTTGCTAGTATCGTTAATTATTTAAGATTTTATTTAGTCTGACGTGACACTTCTAGTGTTCCATTTACGTTGGGTTTCTCAGGGTACGTCGACAAACAAACAAGGGGGTTCACAGGTTTGGTTCGAAAGCATACCATTGGCTATGGCATGAGTCGCAGGTGCTCCTGCAAAAACATCTTGGTCTCGAGGTCCACTCATCAGATTTTTGCGTTTCTTCTGGGCTGGACCTTGGGTTTCTTGGGGTTCTTCAGGATTAGCTAGAATACGGTTCTTCTTGGGACAATCATGAGCGAAATGTCCTTCCCGTCCACAGGTAAAACAACCCGTGTGTTTAGGCTTGACTTTCACACGTCTCCTTGAAGATTGTGGCATCGCAGGCAAAACGCTGCGAGTCACCCCTAAACTAGTTTCTCCTGGCGTCACTATCTTCCGTTTGCGGCTCTCTCCAGCAAGCAGTTGCTGATATCCTCTCATAAGGATTGCAGTATTCTCAGCGTTGGTGATGACAAGCTGAGTCAACTGTTCCAGGGAAGCATGGGTGGCAATGTGTTCAGCACGAGCGGCTTCACTTTCTTCCCTCAACAGAGCAAACAGTTGAGAAACTATCGGCTCAGGTGATGGAGGTAGATCGCTGGCCATGCTGAAGACAAAGAACAGTGTAAGACGAGAGCACCTAAAGGTGGGTTTGGTTCTAAAATCTCGTGACACATACCGACTCATAACGGAGATGAGAACGGTAGGCATTAAACAAACAAGCAAGCATCCAAGAAACGATCGCCAACTTAAACAAATACTAACACGCATGGGATACCGAGTCTTAACAAGCATGACTTAACTTAAGGGTTCACAAGGCTAAGGCATAAGGCTTACAACACAACTGGCACACACAACTCTCTAACAGAGGAGCTCACACAACACGGACACAAACACAACAAGTGTCTGGGGTGAAAGACAACCTAACTCCTAACATCCTGCGTCAATCCTAAGTGATTGTGGAAGCGCGTAGCTGTTCCTCCAGCTCTTCAACTCTGGTCTTGCTGGCTGCAAGCTGGAGCTGAAGGGCTTTCACTCGAGTGCGGTGCTGGGAGTCAGTGTACTTCATGGTCTTCTTCAGTACCTTGAGACGGCGCTCGGTAACAGAAGATGTACCCAGATTGGCTTCTAGCTGGTCTATCTCTCTTCCTCGGAGGTCATAATCGGCTCTAACTCTATCAAGGGAGAGCTGGGCGTTGTACAGCTGTCATTCCAGGTGCTGGAAGTGACGTGCAACCACAAAGTCTCCAGTGACTTCTATTGGCTTGTAGTCCTCGTCGCGTCTTCCAAAGTAGCTGTAGGGGGTTCCTGCAAACTTGCGATGGAAGAAGTTCGTGAGCTTGGCGATGGTCAGCTGCATCACTCTAAGGATACCTGCTTACCAACTGTTCTCCACCACTTCCCAAGTGATCTATGGGGTTGACGGTGCTAGTAACGGTGCACGGATGGTGCAGATAACCAACCAGGACATTTCTCGTCCATCCTTGTGAAACTGGGCTCTCTTCAACTCATGTATGGGACGACCGATTAGGCGAGTGATGACTCCCAAGTGCAGGAGATCAATTGTAGTACCTTTCGATAAGTATTTGAGTGTCGATCCCACGAGGATCTGAAGTTAAGCTATCTATTCTCTAAATCCCTATAACCCTCTTATATGGCTGTTTATGCAAAGCAATAAGTTTGACTAAAAGGAACTAACTAATTAAAGGCAAGTGACGTGGAGTGTGGTTTTTCTAGTAACTAGTGAAGCAGGTTTAAAATGCAAGTAATCCTAAATTAAGTTTCTAAGCAAGTTTCACAAGTAGCAAGTAGCAAATATCTCAAGTATCTCAAGGGAGCAAGTGTTCTAGCAATAGGTGTTTCGTTCGTGTGGTTGTCACAATTAGTGAAGCACATGTTTTAGTCTTAGTTGTTTCTTCTAGGAAGGAGCCATGAATAGGTATAGTCAAGTAAATGATCTACAACCCCTTATGATGGATCATGTGGCCAAGTAAATGACTGCACAAGATTGATTAAGACATAAAGTCCCACCATAGACTTACGTTCTAAGGTCCCCTATATATATCCCCCAATAACTTAACTTTGTGGCTTGGTCTCAGGTTACTGTCACTCCCAAGTCACCACCACTCCATTATGCTACCAGTGATCACCTTACCTGCATTCCCCAACATGTGCGTGCACTCATATATTGTACATAACGACAATCATAGAAGATAACAAACTTGTATGCAACCAATCAACGAACTATTTCACCATTGTCAAGAACAATTCACTACTCAAACATAGACGGGGAGACACAATACATCAAGGGAATATAGTATTGCATCATACATCATGTTTTCCAAGAGATTACAGTGGAGAGATGGAGCTAATCTTGCTGTATATGTTGATGATGAACACACCGGAGGGGGGTGGAGCCCTCCGGGGGTGATCCCGGCGGCGTTTCCCCCCTCCGATCTTCTCCGACGGCAGCCTTCTGTCTCTCTGTTTCGTGGTTTCGTCTCTCGGCGCCGCCTCCTTCTCGAAAAGGCAAGGGGACCCTTTATATAGTCGTTTTTAGGTCACGGGACACTCGGGAGGAGAAAGATCGACGGCATCGGAGCCACGGGAACAAAAAGGGGGCCCCACACGCGGCCAAGGAATCTGGCCGCATGGAGGGTCCTATTTTCCACCTGGTTGGCCTTTTTTCCCTCTACTTTGTCCCATGGTCTTCGTCTCGAAAATTCTGAACCGTGCTCTTTGGCCTTACCATTTTTGGAGTCCCGAAGCTCCCGGAAAGTCTGAAACACTAAAAAGTACGTTTTCTGGAAAAACAGGGTTAGAACCAAAAGAAGGGGGATTGTTCAGAAAATCCCCCAAATCATTATAAAACATGAATATAAGTTGCTAATATGTAGGAAAAACAATTAATAACATGCAAAGTTCATGTATGCATTTTACATGCATCACCATCCCCAAGCTTAACCCATACTCGTCCTCGAGTATGAAGGTGATAAAACTAACATGGACTTTGCATTTTAAAACAATCATGGAATATCAAAGAAGATTATTCATGCTACATATAATAAAATGGTTCATAATGTAGATTAGTAGCAACAAACAATTCATGTTATAAGAAATATCAAATATGCAAGCAAAGATGCTTCATGAAAGTTCACAAAGTGTATAATGAAATAAAAGCACTATGGACCAAATGCATACACAAAATGAAAAATAAAATCCAATATTGGTCAAAGAATAACATAATGGAAAATAGAAAATATGGTGGACACTTTGGAGAAAATTGAGTATAGGTAAAACATGATCAAGTCTTATTTAGCCTCTAAATTATTCAACTAAAATTACTAATTGAAATGTGGCATCCATTGGTCTAAGACTCTCATTGCCCCTTTATCACTAGCATCTTAAATTGTGAATGTTGAAGTAATGTGATTGAAAAGGTGTTGGTTGAATGCCTCATGCCCCGTGAGTGTGAAAACCTACTCCATGATTACTCAACTTAATATTCCTAATAAGCTTTGTACAATCATAATAAGTACTAATGCCATAATAGAGAACCGCAAAGAGGTAGCTCTTTCCCCACGACATGGAAACCAGCCCATGTCACAATGATAAGATGAACAAACGGAGTAGACTCATCATCCTTTTTTATTTCATTCACTATATGCATAGCTTCTTATTTTATTGTAGGATGTGTTTGTAGAGTCCACTCTAGCTGTAAGTAAATTTCCACCATGATCAAGCATGGCTTGGGTTAGCGGCCCAATGCGTTTCTCTAGTCATAAATATACTTACTAATCAAAACTTACTATTCCTCTATTTCATTTCGGCATGGCAGGAGTCCAAAAACAAAAGTACATGATATCAACCAAATGTAAATTTTTGTGCAATGTTGAAAGCTTTCCAGTAATACACGTTTATAGCTAGCTCCCAACCAAACACTTGTCAAACGCAAAACTTTTATCTCCCGTTATTGGGTCATGTTTATTAAGTGCAATGAAAAGTAAAGGTGTGCATTCAAAAGTTCGTGAGAGTCCTATCCCAAATTCAGCTCATGACAGTTAATAAAGTGAATATCTTCATTTAGAACATAAATAACACTATAACATGGTGAACATACTCGGAATAGCTCTGAAGCTAATAGGTAGATATGGTGGACTCACTAGAAATACTTGGCTAAAGGGTGTTGGAAACAAGTTTATACTTGTTGGAATTTTTACTTTTTTTGGCTAGGAAGAGGGAGATAGTTGACCAGCTACTATGCATGCATATGTCCATAGAACTAATCATTTCATGACAAACTAAATAATACAGAAATTAACATCAAGGACATGAATAAGAGATAGCTCAAGACAACATTATTGCAAATTTCTACACATAAAAAGCCTATAAATCATGCAAACATATGTAGCTCTTCAAATCAACCAAGGCATACCTATTCCAAGTCATAATACTAGCATCCAATACATTCCAACCCCAAAATCCAGTAGCTAAATCTCATATAAAATGATGGATGTGGTCTTAACAAAACAAAAATAAAAACAAAAACAGACGCTTCAAGTCTCTACGATAAATGCTTTGCTTAGAAAAACAGAAAGTAGACGTGTGCTAACCAAAAGAGTGTAGCTACAGTGGGGTGTTCATCACATCCCCAATCTTATGGATTTCACCATTCTTGGATCTCTTGAGGCGCAGCTCCTCTATTCCCTATGAAAAAACTTCACAAAACATGTTTCTCCCATTCTTTTTCTGTGGGGTGAGATTAGCAAGGACAAACAAATCACATGCTTTCTGTGCAAAATTACAAATCAAATGCTCCAGTAGATAGAAAATAAGGTTCATTATGTTGTATGTTCACTCTCTTTCTTGAAATAATCATGGAAATTCGATTCCCAAGCCCAAAGAGTGCATAAAACAAAAGAAGGCAGAATCTGTCCAGAAAAGCAACAACAGCAAAACAAACGTTTTTCCCTAAGCTAGACTCGTCAAAAAATTAAGACAATTTTTTTTCTTAGAGAGGACGAAAAGTTGCAGAACATACTAGAAAATTAGCTCAATCCAACATACCAATAAAAAAAACATAAAATCATACGGTGAGCAGACTCGTGCTGAAACAGAAATTTCATGCACTAGGATAGCAACTTATAAGTCCAAATGGGTTTGACTTGACTCTTTATTGAAAACTCAAGAATTAAAAAAACAAAAACTAATATCTTGAGATAGCAATAGGACACTAGGAAAATCCAAAAAAAACAACCGGGTTGCCTCCCGTAAAGCGCTTTCTTTATAGCCATATAGCTAGGCTTTACTTACTTAACATCATGATGGTTGGAGTGAGGTGGCTCGGCATCCCCAAGCTTGGATTCTTGTACTTATTTGATACACGTAGGGTGAGCCCAGGGGTACATCCCCAAGCTTGATTGGTTGTCCCTCTTGATCTTTGTTCATCTCAGTCAACTCTTCCTCCTGAAAAATAAAACTTGATTAGAGGGGTTAGTGCCTCCATAAATAAAATCCACATAGGTACAGCAAAGACACATCATGAGTTTATTCTAAATATTAACTACTGTTACTACAGTTGTGCATTGCTCCTTGATCAAAAGAACCACACAAAACACAAGTAATGAGAGCAATGCAAAATAAAGACATAATCTGCCAAAAACTGAACAGCCCGTAAAGAGTGAACTTTTAGAGGCACTTAAGTTGCCCAAATCAGAAAACTTAAAACTAATTAAATATGTAGTGATAACTAAATATTGCTGTCGTAAACTACCAGGTCAAAATTCTACTTCTATGATTTTAAACATTTTTCGCAGTGAAGTTCACGAATCTGTTTTCTTGACAGCTAATTACTATTGTTTAATCCTATCTCTCATATAAGATTATTCTTGCCATTTAAGATGATAAATAAGACAGAAATATGATGTTACAGTAGTGAACTAATATTTTTTTATTGTTTTTAGCTTTTTAAAAAGTTTTAATGATAGAGACTTTGCAATGGTTTCATTGGCATGAACAACACATGTTCAAGGTCGAACCCAACTTCTCCATTACTCATCCTTCTCATTTACTTTCCCATATTTTTTATAAAATTAAAATCTTAAAATAATTGATACATAACCGTAGGTAAAGTCATTTTTCATGTTGTAAAGACATAAATGTGTGCTCAAACCGTATAGGAAATTAAATCATAAGGAACACACCAAAAAAATATTAAACAATTTATTTTTAAGTCTAACCCATTTCCTATGCATTGGCATTTTGTAATGAAACAAATAAAATAAGCACATAATAGCAAGCATAGAAAGTTAGATCAAGTGCAACTTCAATACTTTCAGCATAAAGAGGGGAAACTTAATATTGTTGAAATATGTGTAACCATGTTTCCCTCTCTCATAACAATTATCAGTAGCATCATGAATAGATTCAACAATATGAATATCACATAAAACATTCTTATCATGAGCCACATGCATAAAAGAATCACTACTCTCCACATAAGTAAGTAAAATCCTCATTAGTGATAGTGTGAGTTAAGCATTCATAATTTTCATTGCAATCATCATATATAGGAGACATAGTATCATCAAAGTGAATTTTCTCCTCCAAGCTTGGGGAACGAGAAATATCATGCTCATCAAAACCAACTTCCCCAAGCTTAAAACTTTCCATAGAATCAGCAAGTATATAATTTTTATCCTCAATAGTAGGGGGACTAAAAATATCATATTCATCAAGACAAACTTCCCCAAGCTCAAGGTTTTTCTTAGCAATAAAGGTGGTCAAAGAATTAGTACTACCACAAATATGATTGTTGTGCAAATAATTTTTCAATTTCTCCTCAAACACTTCATGTCCTAATTCAAGGTAGATATTATACAGTTCCAAAATTGTTTGGTTGTTTTCCATTTTATAATTTTTTTTTGTGTTTTAGGCTTATATGTTAGTATGCAATGCAAACAAGAATAAAATCTTAGCACAACGCTCCCCGGCAACGGCGCCAGAAAAGTGCTTGATGACTCCCAAGTGCAGGAGATCAATTGTAGTACCTTTCGATAAGTATTTGAGTGTCGAACCCACGAGGAGCTGAAGGTAAGCTATCTATTCTCCAAAGCCCTATAACCCTCTTATATGGCTGTTTATGCAAAGCAATAAGTTTGATTAAAAGGAACTAACTAATTAAAAGCAAGTGACGTGGAGTGTGGTTTGTCTAGTAACTAGTGAAGCAAGTTTAAAATGCAAGTAATCCTAAAGCAAGTTTCTAAGCAAGTTTCACAAGTAGCAAGCAGAAAATATCTCAAGTATATCAAGGGAGCAAGTGTTCTATCAATAGGTGTTTCGTTCGTGTGGTTGTCAAGATTAGTGAAGCACATGTTTTAGTCTTAGTTGTTTCTTCTAGGAAGGAGCCATGAATAGGTATATTCAAGTAAATGATCTACAACCCCTTATGATGGATCATGTGGCCAAGTAAATGACTGCACAGGATTGATTAAGACATAAAGTCCCACCATAGCCTTTCGTTCTAAGGTCCCCTATATATATCCCCCAATAACTTAACTTTGTGGCTCGGTCTGAGGTTACTCTCACTCCCAAGTCACCACCACTCCATTATGCTACCGGTGATCACCTTACATGCATTCCCCAAAATATGCGTGCACTCATATATTGTACATAAAGACAATCATAGAAGATAACAAACTTGTATGCAACCAATCAACGAACTATTTCACCATTGCCAAGAATAATTCACTACTCAAACATAGACGGGGAGACACAATACATCAAGGGAATATAGTATTGCATCATACATCGTGTTTTCCAAGAGATTACAGTGGAGAGATGGAGCTTATCTTGCGTAGATGTTGATGATGAACACGCCGGAGGGGGGTGGAGCCCTCCGGGGGTGATCCCGGCGGCGTTTCCCCCCTCCGATCTTCTCCGGCGGCAGCCTTCTGTCTCTCTGTTTCGTGGTTTCTTATCTCGGCGCCGCCTCTTCTCTAAAAGGCTAGGGGACCCTTTATATAGTCATTTTTAGGTCACGAGACACTCGGGAGAAGAAAGATCGACGGCATTAGAGCCACGGGGGCAAAAAGGGGGCCCCACACGCGGCCAAGGAATCTGGCCGCGTGGAGGGTCCTCTTTTCCACCTGGTTGGCCTTTTTCCCTCTAATTTGGCCCATGGTCTTCGTCTCAAAAATTCTGAACCGTGCTCTTTGGCCTTGCCCTTTTTGGAGTCCCGAAGCTCCCGGAAAGTCTGAAACACTAAAAAGTACGTTTTCTGGAAAAACAGGGTTAGAACCAAAAGAAGGGGGATTGTTCAGAAAATCCCCCAAATCATTATAAAACATGAATATAAGTTTCTAATATGTAGGAAAAACAAGTAATAACATGCAAAGTTCATGTATGCATTTTACATGCATCAGCGAGTCATCTTGATCAACTCTTCCTCGAAGTGGCGGTAGCAGGGCGCTTGTGATCCTAGCCTGAAGGAATGGGTAAAGACAACTGCCATCTACACAAAGTTTTAGAGTAGATTAAGTTAGGTAACAGTGTGCAAAATTTTAGGATGCTCCTTTTTAGCTTTAGTGTAAATAGATTTTTTTAAACACAGAGGAGATGGACTATAGAATTCTTTTTGAACAATAGTCATCTTAGTGACCTGGGGTGATTAACTTTTATTATTAGAGTACTAGCTAACGTCCATGCTAACTAAGGTCTCCTAAGGTCAGGATATCTCTGATACCAACTCTGTATGGTCCGCTCTCCGAACCACTGTTCAAGGACACCCCCGATATGCATACATTCACGATCCCAGGAATTCAGTCATGAACAACATATCAAGTTGGTACACAGATACAATATCCATTACACGGTTGCATAAAACACTTCCAAGCCGACACGGCTGCCATGCAAGGCAACACATAACACACACAGCGGAAGACTAAACACACACAAAACGCGGTAGAGCCCAAGTCACGCCTTAACCTACAGGCTGCTGACCCGGGGACGATCCTAGTTCGCAAAGCCATCAGCTCCGTACTCCTCTTTGTTGATCTTCTTCTGAGACTCCTTCTCATTGTCTGGCAAGTAGATACCAGGGGCGAAACCATATGAGTACGTTTGAATGTACTCAGCAAGACATCAATCATGTAACTTACCAAAGATGCAAGTATGCTTATATGGTGGAATAGGTAGGCTATAAATAGGGTTCACTATCAATGGTGTTCATATAGGATGGCACCACAGTTGCAGTCAGATTAATCTGTTTCTTCGTTGAAGAAGATACTCCAGAAGAAAATAATATATTTTTATTTTTTCTCTTGTAGATATCACATGTACAAGAGGTTTTGTTATACTTTTGTTAAAAAGAGAATTTTATCTTTGCAAAACTTCTTGGAAAATAAACTTCCAGATTCTTGCTTAGAGGAGAAAAGTTTTATTTGCAAAACTTTATGTAAATAACAACTTCTAGATTTTCATCATCGACGGTACCTCCCAGGTACAAGATTTCCTTCCTTTCCGAACTTCACAAGTTGAAAACACCTTTTTTGAAAACTTATTTAAAAAAAAAACATTGACACAATGCTAGCTACATGGCCATTCAAGTATCCATATCCGAGGACGCGGCTTCTTCGAAAAAGTTGTACTCTGTAGAGGTGTACACGTCCACCAGATCCAGTACACCTGCCGTGAACAACCACGGAGTGTAACAACAGTATGTGAACATCAGATAACTGATCCTAACCATCCACTATGTTCAAGATTGAATATGCCTATCTCTCAGTTGAGTGGAATCTCCCCGGCACCAAGTCCCGCTCTGCTTAGATGGGAGCCTCAACGAATGCATCCGGAGGGAAAATTAATCCTAGACTTTATGTCTCAACATTGGGAGTTTTGACGACATTCGGTTCTAGGGTACGACATCCCTTATAGCAAGTGAGATAGGACACACACTAACAAGAACAAACTTCCAGTTAAGCCCCCTGCCCATGTTGGGGTAGGGTGGCAGTACGGTAAAGGTTTTCTGGCGAAGACTAGGTTTTGAAAACACGTTTTTCCCAAAAATGACCACTTCCACATTCCTCCGGAGAATAAGGATCCGCCTTTTCTCCGGGTTTTCCATAAAGCCTTTGTTTTTTAAAAACACAATTTTAAGGTGTCCACTTAGGGACTAGCATATGTGATGGTAATGAATACCATAAGGTGGCTATGGGCTTGGTAACACCAAGTAAACTAATGGCATAATAATAGTATATATTATATTAATAGAAGTGATACTCACTTCAAAAATAGTTTTTTTGGAAAACAAAGTTTGTAAAACTTTTCAGAAGTAAAACATGCATGATAGATAATGATAAGTGTAATATCAGAAAGCATCAGGATGGCTTGCCTCAAATCTCTTAATATCCCTGGCTTTGAAGCAACTTGAACTTGACGCACAGCTCCACAACTACTTCTTCTTATTTTTCGTGTTCTAGCGTCGTAAAGGAATAAAAGACACACACTAAGGTATCAAGACCAAACAACTAAGCTAAACAGCACAAACAGCAAGCAAACGTACACTCACGAATCCTCTCGAAACGTTATCACAAAAACTATCTCACATAACTCTCATGGTCCAAAACTATCGTCAGTCACTATGCATGGTTTAGAAAACCATATCCCACATATTACATACCATATATGGAGTGGTGTTCCACTATAATAATAAGATATATACAAAGCTAAAAATATAGCTTGTGGGTGCAAACGGTTAGGTTGCTAAGGTAAAACAAACAGACAGGACAATACCCATGGCAGTGGGTATTATCCACCACAAGCAAATGTCACTTTATATGTTCATGATTTAAGTTGGATGTTTTAGTTTCATAAGATACTCCTAATCACAAAAAATAACACAAGCATAAAACTCATGCTAAGGTAAATCACTCAAACAAAATCCAATAATCAAGCAAACAACGCCACAGATGAATAGACTATTTATTTACTATGTTATTGTTTACTTGGAGTTATGGAATCCATCAATCATGAAAAATTAGCAAACAACCAGTAGCTAAAAACAAATGAATCAAGTAATAGAAATAATCCAAAACACAACATCACTCAAGAAAAAACTCCTTTCAAAACTCACAAATTAAAAGGGCAATAATACTAGAGCAAAACCATAATTTCTAGTGGTGACACTAGTTCAAATCTAAAGAAGTAAATAATGCTACCATGACGAATAACTCTAAACAAGCAAGTCATGAACATGAATTAACCTACTAACAGTACACAAATCTTACACATGCTAGTAAGCACAAATAATCAAAATAATTCTATGAAACAACTATTAAGCATGCATAAAGCAATTTTAGCAATTTTTGTTTGTCCTAATTAATTGTTAGCAAGCAAACATGGTATGAACTACACAACCAGTAGCTATGCACTTAAGGAAAAGTTATCTAAACCTTTTCAAAAGTCCAAACACTCAATTTTAAGTTATTCACAAACAATCTATCAATCTCATGGAATTATTTTATTTCTAAACATTTTAATTTAGCACACAATAGTGAATCATTTCTTAACATGATACTCCTAAGGAATATTATGCTAACAAATATATCACATCTAAACATACTAGTATTTAAAGAAGAAATAATCTTTTCACTTGCATAAGTGAAAACAAACAATTTATTTTCCATGGTGGAAAATATCCTATCAATCATATAATAAAACACTTTATTTTCTACACACATGTATGGTTAGGGATTTTCATCCTCCACCAAAATGCAATGGGACCAGTGGGTTATGGGCCCACTAATACCAAGAAAAAAGAGGTACTAAGCCTCTGGTTACTCATGACAAAAATTTGTATACAAGATAAATAACACAAGCCATTTAATCTAGTGAAAACAAGGCTAATGCACATGAATAACAAATCCTACACATGCTTTACTATAAAATGAAATGCAATCTAACAGAGGTATTAACTTCAAAATAACATTACAAAATGGTACTGGACTCAAGCAAACATAGCACAAAATTTCTTAAAGCAAACACACAAAGATCTAGCTCACACAAAAATTTCAAAGAATAAAACTAGAAAATTAACCAATGCTAGTTCCATTTTTATTTGGATTTACAAAACATGCACACACTTTCTAAGGTAGATGTACTGCAAGAAAACATCTAAAAATCCCTAACAACTCTATACAATATAGGAAACAAAATAGAATCAAACACCATTTCATTTGAAACAAAAGCACTCAAAGAAAACAAAACAGAAAAGTTGTCGTTTCAAAGAAAAATTAATCTAAGCTAGGATAAGATAGATCTAGTCAATACCAAACTCATCCAATTTTATTTGCTCCAAAAATCATTTTTAAACTCATTCTAAAAATCATAGAAGAGCCTACTGATTCTTTACTAAAATGGATGGCATTTTCATTTGATAACTCACCTTGATGTGAGGTCAAGTGCATTTGATATATCTTTTCAATACATATCCAGAACATTTTAGTTTGTTCCATTTGGTTATGTATTTTAAAAGTTAGGTTCAAATCATTCGCATAGACAGTCATTGCCAAAAGAGTTCTTGTGTCCAAAATAATAGTCCAAACTTAGATCTGCAAATTTTATATGGTTTAGATTTCATATGGTTTGGTTCATGAATTTTGCATTTTTAGTATTTTTACAACGTCCAAAGTGAATGCATCCATTTCTGTTAAACTTTAAAGGAATAAAAGAAACAGGCGTGTGGGCTGGATCTGAGTGGGCACGGCCCAACTAACGGGTTGCGCAGCCCACTGCGCTGCGCGCATGGGATCCGGCGCGGGAACAGATGCGTTCAAGCGTGGCCATCGATCTCAGATCAAACGGCCCGTCCTCTCTCTTATTCCTCACCTCTCTCTCTCTCTGTCCCGAAATGGAGGAAAAGGGTGCGGCTGGTAGCTCACCGTGGGGGGCTCGGGGATGGGCTGCGCGGGCTCAGGGGAGGTGTAGGAGGTCGAGGGCATCGAGGGGCGGTGACGGTGGCGTCGACCACGGACGGCGGCGGCGACTCCGGCGGGTAGAGGGAACGGGAAGGGGTCAGGGAGACTCAGGGGATGATGGAGGTTCGATCCAGGGCAGAGGGAAGGGAAGAGGGAGCTCGGGTCGAGCAGTACCGTGTCGTGCCCGTGGTGGTCACCGTCGGCAAGGGCTCGGGCCGTGCACGCTCCAGGGGCTTGGGCAGGGGCAGATCTCGAGTTGTGGAGGCGTGGGAGAGTGTGAGGGCGGGCAGGGCGCAAGGGTTTGGTCTCTGGACACTTATACCCGTGGTGAAAACGAAAAGGGCAAAAGTGGCCACTCGGGTTGATGTCAACAATGGCATTGAGCAAACCCTAGGGTATTAGGTCATTTCCTTTTGTGTGCACAGGGTGTCCTAGTCAGCTAGCATGTGGTTACTGGTCTTATCCTGGCCATTGGGTGCAGGTGGAGGCAAGGGAAAGTCAATTGATTCAAAGGCATGGGCATGCCCATACCTATCCATGTCATCACTGTCGCACCCTGACTTCTAGGGGATACTCACCGTACGAACTGGATAGCAGATGCTTGGATTATGGGGCATAACTGCTCCCACGTCCCAGCTTCCTGGTAGGCCTGCGCTTATGCGCGACAACACAAGCCCTGCTATTCCATCGTCGATGTAAACTATCCACTAGAGATCAAAGGCACTTCCGTCGACGTACTTCAAACCATACACACATGGTACGTCAACGGCGTTTAACAAGTGATATCACAACAGATCTCTACGACACAAAAGATTGAAATAAGTTGCAAATGGCTCTCATTAGAGCAGAGATAGCAAATACAATCATTCAGAGGGCACATGCCCCAACAATACATCATTACAATACAGCGGAAGCATTCAACATGTCTGAGTACAGACAAGAACCAAATAGGCCTAAGAGGCCGGAAACAAACAGACGGAGCCCATCCACGAAGTCTCGGATCCTGCCCGGGTCCGCTATCTACTCGTCAGCAGTCTCGTCCAACTTCACGTAGTTGCCACCATGTAGATCCTCGGAAACGTCGTCTGCGTAAACCACAGCCCCAAAAGGGGTCAGTACATAAACGTACTGGCAAGCAAGACTCACAGTTCACCAAAGTGTAACCCGTCAACACCAAGCACAGATGCTTTGGGTTCAACGGAAGGAAAGGGATATAAAAGATGCTGCAACTGGCTGCGCTAACCAACTACAGAGATTCTACCACTTCCGGCTAACAGAAAGGAGATAAGATCGAGGATGGTAACCAACTGAAAGATAACTTCAAACAAACCCATCCTGGATCTCGCCCCTTATCCAAAGAAGCAATCCGAGGATAACTCACACAGTTGTAATAATGATGGTTCAAATTATTGTGTCAATAAGCCTATTACTAGTCAAGTTATTAATCATGGGGTGTAGCATGTTTGATCATTATGTTTAAGTTGTCCTGAGTACTTGTTAGCCAGTACTTTCACCAAGTAATCCATAACCGCGGAAAACACGGCTTCTCGAGAAGATTATCCCTGCAGGGTTGCACCAATTTGGCCGTACACTCAAGAATAACCCGCCAGATGGGAAGCTAACCCACCAAGCGGGGTACTCTACACAACCAACCATTCTTCGCATCAAGCCCAAAGAACCTTGGGCGCACGGCTAATCAAGCCCCGAAGAAAAGGGACCCTCATAGCACTCTAAGACCGTGTCCCCCTATATGCCGACTACAAAGGTTCCACCCTGGCCTGGGCTCGCAAAAACATGCATGCGGCAAATGGAAAACACGAACTAAATGAGGCGATTTGGACGAGATGCGAATCAGGTCAAGTTGAGGGGGGCGCCCATACTCGCTTCCCAAATGCGGGTAGTGCGCTCATCATGGATCAGTAGACAAGACCCTTTTCCTATTAGGGTCGACACTAGCAGGCTTCAAAACCTCTCATGGGCCTCCTGCCGGTGCCTTATCATCAAATTTATTATTAATAGTAACATTAGCATGATTGATTGATTAAACATCGAGCCCCCAGAACATAATGAAATATAGTAACTGAAAGTAACGGGTAACAGACTCGAGCAAAACAACCTAAGCATGCTAGTAAGACACTGGCTCAAACAATGGTTGTAGGAAGGGAGATGAGGCAATATCAGGTTTAAGGGATTCATGTGATGGGTTCGTAACAGAACAACTACTACTAAGGCTAGCAGAAAAGAACAACGGAAAGTATCGGTAACCAATGTTGAAAGGAACACGATGGTTCATGTGAGTGATAACTTGCCTGCAAAACCCAGTAGCCTGGTACTGAGCTAAATCCTTAGAAGGGATGTCGTAAGTATCGTCGGTCTCAACGTCGTCGTATATCCGGGAAGAAGCAAACAAACATTGCAGAAAGATAAACAATCAATATAATGGCATAGTTGCACAAACATGGGATGATGCATGTCATGTTAATAGATGCATCAAAGTAACCTACTTGACAAGATAACACAATTTAATTGGACCCCTATGCAATGTGAATTGCATATGGATGCAAATGGTTAAGGTGGAAGCAATGATCTACATTTGATTAACAAGTGTAAGTGGTTAACATGATGCTTGCATGATGATGATGACAAGATAACAACAAAATAACAATGATAGATGCAAAGGAAAAGGAATAAAACAAGTTTGGAAAATGATTTGTTAATTTTGGAAAGTTTTGGTTACTTAGACATGTCACACAAACAATTATTGTTTTCATCAAGTTAAATTGTTCAAAATAGATAACAAAGTTTATAGTTGAAAAGAGAACAAGATTTTAGTTGGATTACATGTTTCACTTGTTGAAAAAGGATTTCAAATGAATTATTTAGGAATTAAACAAGTTAAACAAGAATTAAATTGGAATTAATTCAAGTGTGGATGTTAATTGAATTTCATTTGATCAAAACATTAAACCAAGTTCATATTTGAAAAGGTTATGCTTTTATGGTTTGAAAACATATTTTATATGTCCCAAAAGAATTTGTTTTGATCAAGTTATAAATTTAACAATATTAAATGAATTAAATAAGATTTAAATTATTTAACCACTTTTAATTATTCAAAACATGAAACAAAATTTATATTTGGAAAGGTGGTTTAATTTTGCATGGAAAACATATTTCATTTGTGGAAATTGGATTTAAAATGAGCAAGTTATGATTTTGGCAATTGTAAATGCAATAAACAAGAAACAGTTGTTTTCAGCAATTTAAATTATTCAAAACAGCAAACAAAATTTATATTTGGAAAGTACATGAAAAATTGACTGGAAAACATATTTGGTTTGTGAAATTTGGAATTTTTATGAGCAAGTTATGAATTTTGCAAATTTAAGTGAATTTGACAAGAATTCAAATGTTTCACCAATTTAAAATATTCAAAACAGTAAACAAATTTTATATTTGGATAGACAATTCAATTTGGGACAGAAAACATATTTAAAAAATTAAAATTGGGGCTAAAATGAATTTGTTATGCATTTTAGAATTATAGGGTGCAATCTGCCATTTTTTATTGAACCAGGGACTTAGGAAAAATAGACAGGGATCTAGAAATAAATTACAGGGATTTAGGAATTACAGCAGGGACTTGGTTGTGAAAAGCAAGTTGTGCTGGCTGTGGAAAAAATAAAAGGAAAATCGGGTTTTAAACCCGCAGGGGGTGGGGATCGAACCCTCACCCTCTCTGCTGCGCTCGAAGGCACAGGACCAGTGGGGTGGTGTGGCTGCTTGTGATAGAAGGAGGGGTGCGGGGAGGATAAGTTGTACTCGCGGGATAATTTTCTGAACTAACTGAACCGAACATGTACTGCTTCAGATCGAGCGGACGATGGTCGATGGCTGCCGTCGCCTGCTCGCCGTGGAGGATGGCCGCGGTGGCCGGTGCTGGGAGGGTGCGGCCTAGAGGAAAGGAGGGAGGAGGCGAGTGGGGGAGAGGAGGGATCGGAGGGACCTCACCTTCGATCCGTCGATGCAGAAACAGCAGCAGTCGAGGGCGGACAGCAGGAAGGCAGCGACATCTTGGCGGCGACGGCGCGGCCACTACGAGCCCTCCCGGCGGTGGGCGAGGGGACGGGGAGACGGAGGGAAGCACACCGGCTCCATTCCCGCCATCGGGTGCCCCTCGAGGTGATCAAGGGCTACCGGCGGTGAGGTTTACGGTGGTGAGTTGGAGGGTTTTCAGAGGCAGCAGGTTCAGAACAGAGGCCGATCTGGGAGGAAGGAGAACTTGGCGGCTTGAGGGAGAAGGGCTAGGGTTCTGCGAGGTGGTCTCGGGAGGGGGTGGATACTTAAGGGGATAGGGCCATGGTACGGCAGCCATCGCAGCTATGGAGGTGGGATCGTATGGTTCAGAGAAGGTCGTACAGGTGACAACGTCACCGTGGGGAAGAGACAGCGACATGAGGGGGTATCGGGCCAGCAAGGAGATGGGCTTGGGGAAAAGAAGGAAAGTGGTGGGCTGCTGGTTATGGGCTGCTGTGTTCTCTCTCTCTCTCCCTTTCTAATTGTTTTTCTCTCTTTTTTTTTTTGTAGCAAAAAGAAAAGGAAAGGAATTGTTAGCTTTTATTGTTAGGAAAAAAAATGCTAGAAAATGAGGGTGGGTTTATTAGGTCAATTACTACCAATTACCAAGGTTGGACTTCAAAATTATTTGAGTTGTTGTGATATTTGGAAATAAACCAAATTTAGATTATTTTGAATAATTAAAATGATTATTAAGTCAACACTTTAATAGAATGAACCAAGTGATTTAATTGGAAACTAAAGATCATAAATGCTTTGGGTTATTATTTTTATACTTTCACATTGGGTTCTGTTTGGAACACATGGTTTGAATTTGGAATATTTTGTTAATTAATATAGAAAACAACAACTTAATAGGGTGGACCCTATTATTAATGTGATTAAGGTGAGTTGATTGGTTTGGAGATTTTCATAATTCCAAAGAAGGTGTTGTTGATGTTTTGCTTTGAATTTGAAACCAATTTGGAATTAATTAGTGAAAATAAAGGCACCATTTTATTAGTTGATCAATGTGGAAATAAAATGAGAACAATTTGGTTGTTTTCACTTGTTATTTTTATTCCAAAAGTTGTAACAGAGCAAGTATGAATATAACCATTTGAATTTGTTTGAGTTTGAATTATGAAAACAAGATAAAACAGATGCAAAACAAATATTAACAATGCAAACAATAATAAAGCCATGCAATGAAATGATGACATGATGCATTGCTTGAAATAAAACAAGGAATCAAACATTCTAGGGGTAGTTTTCATACTTGGGATGTTACAAACGCCCCCCCTTGAAGGAATCGCGCCCCGAGATTCCTACTGAGAAAAGAAAAGGTCCGGATAATTCTTGGAAAGATCCACTTGAGCTGAACACATCGTGCACATTGGATAGTTTAACTGGAAGTTCAAAACAATAGGAATTCCTGGCAACTCTTCTGGAAAGATGTCAGGGAATTTGGAAACCACCGGAACAATATTAGTAGAGGTATAGGTTTTGTATGGATGGTGTATAGCTGGATAGGATTTGATTCATTTGGAGAGTAGACTATCTGTAATAAGGGTGGATCAGAGTTATTGACATCAATGGAACACCAAGAATAATTATCAATGTCAGAATCATCAACATGAGAGTAACGAGGAATATGTGGCCTCCCATTAGAATTGGATTGTTCTTACTTATGTTGAAGTCAACACTTGAGATTCCGGAGAGTGAACGGTGATTTGATTGCTTAGTTGAACCAGAATTGGGTTGTATATTGTGGAAAATATTGTTGACACAAAGGAATGTGATGCTCCGGTATCAAATAGCACCTTAGCTGGACAAGAGTTTACGAGGAAGTTTTGATTAGACGCCGGTAGAAGATTTGAAGTGGAAAACAACAACAAGATTTCAACGGACGAAAAGGATGTTGAGAAGAACAGGATATCAACATCGGGGAAAACGAGAACAAAACTCCTGAGGTACTACAGAAACCCCATCCGGGCTTCTAAAGGATCAATATCTACTGCTTAAGGAATAGAGGATCTGCTTCCGGGGCTTACACGCCTCCGTTCTCAATCATGAGTAGGCAACATGATAAATCATGTCACAACCACCTCCATTCCTATGGTCTAGTAGATATAACCATCCTAGAGAAACCAGAATTCGTGAAATCCTAACTTGAAATTTTAGATGCGAAGGGAAAAATCAACGTTACACTTCCTTACCAGAAAAGGGAGGGTGGGTGGGGAAAGAAGAAAAAGAACATAATTCCTACTCTCACGTTTCATTTTTCCTATATAGCTGCAAAATAGTTTCTAGACTCAACTGCGACCAGTAAAAAGGGATCCTACAGGCAGACAGGCTCTGATACCATTTGTCGCACCCTGACTTCTAGGGGATACTCACCGTACGAACTGGATAGCAGATGCTTGGATTATGGGGCATAACTGCTCCCACGTCCCAGCTTCCTGGTAGGCCTGCGCTTATGCGCGACAACACAAGCCCTGCTATTCCATCGTCGATGTAAACTATCCACTAGAGATCAAAGGCACTTCCGTCGACGTACTTCAAACCATACACACATGGTACGTCAACGGCGTTTAACAAGTGATATCACAACAGATCTCTACGACACAAAAGATTGAAATAAGTTGCAAATGGCTCTCATTAGAGCAGAGATAGCAAATACAATCATTCAGAGGGCACATGCCCCAACAATACATCATTACAATACAGCGGAAGCATTCAACATGTCTGAGTACAGACAAGAACCAAATAGGCCTAAGAGGCCGGAAACAAACAGACGGAGCCCATCCACGAAGTCTCGGATCCTGCCCGGGTCCGCTATCTACTCGTCAGCAGTCTCGTCCAACTTCACGTAGTTGCCACCATGTAGATCCTCGGAAACGTCGTCTGCGTAAACCACAGCCCCAAAAGGGGTCAGTACATAAACGTACTGGCAAGCAAGACTCACAGTTCACCAAAGTGTAACCCGTCAACACCAAGCACAGATGCTTTGGGTTCAACGGAAGGAAAGGGATATAAAAGATGCTGCAACTGGCTGCGCTAACCAACTACAGAGATTCTACCACTTCCGGCTAACAGAAAGGAGATAAGATCGAGGATGGTAACCAACTGAAAGATAACTTCAAACAAACCCATCCTGGATCTCGCCCCTTATCCAAAGAAGCAATCCGAGGATAACTCACACAGTTGTAATAATGATGGTTCAAATTATTGTGTCAATAAGCCTATTACTAGTCAAGTTATTAATCATGGGGTGTAGCATGTTTGATCATTATGTTTAAGTTGTCCTGAGTACTTGTTAGCCAGTACTTTCACCAAGTAATCCATAACCGCGGAAAACACGGCTTCTCGAGAAGATTATCCCTGCAGGGTTGCACCAATTTGGCCGTACACTCAAGAATAACCCGCCAGATGGGAAGCTAACCCACCAAGCGGGGTACTCTACACAACCAACCATTCTTCGCATCAAGCCCAAAGAACCTTGGGCGCACGGCTAATCAAGCCCCGAAGAAAAGGGACCCTCATAGCACTCTAAGACCGTGTCCCCCTATATGCCGACTACAAAGGTTCCACCCTGGCCTGGGCTCGCAAAAACATGCATGCGGCAAATGGAAAACACGAACTAAATGAGGCGATTTGGACGAGATGCGAATCAGGTCAAGTTGAGGGGGGCGCCCATACTCGCTTCCCAAATGCGGGTAGTGCGCTCATCATGGATCAGTAGACAAGACCCTTTTCCTATTAGGGTCGACACTAGCAGGCTTCAAAACCTCTCATGGGCCTCCTGCCGGTGCCTTATCATCAAATTTATTATTAATAGTAACATTAGCATGATTGATTGATTAAACATCGAGCCCCCAGAACATAATGAAATATAGTAACTGAAAGTAACGGGTAACAGACTCGAGCAAAACAACCTAAGCATGCTAGTAAGACACTGGCTCAAACAATGGTTGTAGGAAGGGAGATGAGGCAATATCAGGTTTAAGGGATTCATGTGATGGGTTCGTAACAGAACAACTACTACTAAGGCTAGCAGAAAAGAACAACGGAAAGTATCGGTAACCAATGTTGAAAGGAACACGATGGTTCATGTGAGTGATAACTTGCCTGCAAAACCCAGTAGCCTGGTACTGAGCTAAATCCTTAGAAGGGATGTCGTAAGTATCGTCGGTCTCAACGTCGTCGTATATCCGGGAAGAAGCAAACAAACATTGCAGAAAGATAAACAATCAATATAATGGCATAGTTGCACAAACATGGGATGATGCATGTCATGTTAATAGATGCATCAAAGTAACCTACTTGACAAGATAACACAATTTAATTGGACCCCTATGCAATGTGAATTGCATATGGATGCAAATGGTTAAGGTGGAAGCAATGATCTACATTTGATTAACAAGTGTAAGTGGTTAACATGATGCTTGCATGATGATGATGACAAGATAACAACAAAATAACAATGATAGATGCAAAGGAAAAGGAATAAAACAAGTTTGGAAAATGATTTGTTAATTTTGGAAAGTTTTGGTTACTTAGACATGTCACACAAACAATTATTGTTTTCATCAAGTTAAATTGTTCAAAATAGATAACAAAGTTTATAGTTGAAAAGAGAACAAGATTTTAGTTGGATTACATGTTTCACTTGTTGAAAAAGGATTTCAAATGAATTATTTAGGAATTAAACAAGTTAAACAAGAATTAAATTGGAATTAATTCAAGTGTGGATGTTAATTGAATTTCATTTGATCAAAACATTAAACCAAGTTCATATTTGAAAAGGTTATGCTTTTATGGTTTGAAAACATATTTTATATGTCCCAAAAGAATTTGTTTTGATCAAGTTATAAATTTAACAATATTAAATGAATTAAATAAGATTTAAATTATTTAACCACTTTTAATTATTCAAAACATGAAACAAAATTTATATTTGGAAAGGTGGTTTAATTTTGCATGGAAAACATATTTCATTTGTGGAAATTGGATTTAAAATGAGCAAGTTATGATTTTGGCAATTGTAAATGCAATAAACAAGAAACAGTTGTTTTCAGCAATTTAAATTATTCAAAACAGCAAACAAAATTTATATTTGGAAAGTACATGAAAAATTGACTGGAAAACATATTTGGTTTGTGAAATTTGGAATTTTTATGAGCAAGTTATGAATTTTGCAAATTTAAGTGAATTTGACAAGAATTCAAATGTTTCACCAATTTAAAATATTCAAAACAGTAAACAAATTTTATATTTGGATAGACAATTCAATTTGGGACAGAAAACATATTTAAAAAATTAAAATTGGGGCTAAAATGAATTTGTTATGCATTTTAGAATTATAGGGTGCAATCTGCCATTTTTTATTGAACCAGGGACTTAGGAAAAATAGACAGGGATCTAGAAATAAATTACAGGGATTTAGGAATTACAGCAGGGACTTGGTTGTGAAAAGCAAGTTGTGCTGGCTGTGGAAAAAATAAAAGGAAAATCGGGTTTTAAACCCGCAGGGGGTGGGGATCGAACCCTCACCCTCTCTGCTGCGCTCGAAGGCACAGGACCAGTGGGGTGGTGTGGCTGCTTGTGATAGAAGGAGGGGTGCGGGGAGGATAAGTTGTACTCGCGGGATAATTTTCTGAACTAACTGAACCGAACATGTACTGCTTCAGATCGAGCGGACGATGGTCGATGGCTGCCGTCGCCTGCTCGCCGTGGAGGATGGCCGCGGTGGCCGGTGCTGGGAGGGTGCGGCCTAGAGGAAAGGAGGGAGGAGGCGAGTGGGGGAGAGGAGGGATCGGAGGGACCTCACCTTCGATCCGTCGATGCAGAAACAGCAGCAGTCGAGGGCGGACAGCAGGAAGGCAGCGACATCTTGGCGGCGACGGCGCGGCCACTACGAGCCCTCCCGGCGGTGGGCGAGGGGACGGGGAGACGGAGGGAAGCACACCGGCTCCATTCCCGCCATCGGGTGCCCCTCGAGGTGATCAAGGGCTACCGGCGGTGAGGTTTACGGTGGTGAGTTGGAGGGTTTTCAGAGGCAGCAGGTTCAGAACAGAGGCCGATCTGGGAGGAAGGAGAACTTGGCGGCTTGAGGGAGAAGGGCTAGGGTTCTGCGAGGTGGTCTCGGGAGGGGGTGGATACTTAAGGGGATAGGGCCATGGTACGGCAGCCATCGCAGCTATGGAGGTGGGATCGTATGGTTCAGAGAAGGTCGTACAGGTGACAACGTCACCGTGGGGAAGAGACAGCGACATGAGGGGGTATCGGGCCAGCAAGGAGATGGGCTTGGGGAAAAGAAGGAAAGTGGTGGGCTGCTGGTTATGGGCTGCTGTGTTCTCTCTCTCTCTCCCTTTCTAATTGTTTTTCTCTCTTTTTTTTTTTTGTAGCAAAAAGAAAAGGAAAGGAATTGTTAGCTTTTATTGTTAGGAAAAAAAATGCTAGAAAATGAGGGTGGGTTTATTAGGTCAATTACTACCAATTACCAAGGTTGGACTTCAAAATTATTTGAGTTGTTGTGATATTTGGAAATAAACCAAATTTAGATTATTTTGAATAATTAAAATGATTATTAAGTCAACACTTTAATAGAATGAACCAAGTGATTTAATTGGAAACTAAAGATCATAAATGCTTTGGGTTATTATTTTTATACTTTCACATTGGGTTCTGTTTGGAACACATGGTTTGAATTTGGAATATTTTGTTAATTAATATAGAAAACAACAACTTAATAGGGTGGACCCTATTATTAATGTGATTAAGGTGAGTTGATTGGTTTGGAGATTTTCATAATTCCAAAGAAGGTGTTGTTGATGTTTTGCTTTGAATTTGAAACCAATTTGGAATTAATTAGTGAAAATAAAGGCACCATTTTATTAGTTGATCAATGTGGAAATAAAATGAGAACAATTTGGTTGTTTTCACTTGTTATTTTTATTCCAAAAGTTGTAACAGAGCAAGTATGAAAATAACCATTTGAATTTGTTTGAGTTTGAATTATGAAAACAATATAAAACAGATGCAAAACAAATATTAACAATGCAAACAATAATAAAGCCATGCAATGAAATGATGACATGATGCATTGCTTGAAATAAAACAAGGAATCAAACATTCTAGGGGTAGTTTTCATACTTGGGATGTTACAATCACCTACTCTCTCCTTTTTCTTCCTGCCTAAGGCTTCTAGAAGATTACTATTGCATGCTGGTTCGAGTCCATATGTTAGTCAACAAGCTAGACCAGGCCACACTTCCAAATGTGCAAGGAAACATCAAGAAATCAAATGTGCAAAAGTGTATCCTTTACTGTTCACTGCAAAATTCAGAAAATTCAGTCTTAGGACTTATAAATTTTCTAAGTGTTGGAAACAGATGAAAAGTTGAAAAAGTTGAGTTTGTTTTGAAGGTTCAATTGCTTTCCAAAATTTGTTTTCAAAGTATGGACTTGTTAACCATGTTATATACTTTCAGAAACAACCTTTGAAAACAGTTTTGAAATAGTATAAGGCATGAAAACAATGTGGAAAAAGGTATACTTTCTGTTTTTATCTATTTCTCAAAAATGCCTTTTTCTGTCTTAATTTTATACCACAAAGACAACAATCAAAAGATAATTTTTTTTGTCCACAAATAAAACTAAGCTTAGGGATTTGTGGTACATATACCAATGATTAATTAAATGTCAATAAATCATAAAATAACAATTTATAGCTTAGTGAAAACAAGTGTAGAAAACGGTACTTGGCTTTATTTTCATGAAATATTTTCCATAGAAATCTTAAAAGAAAACTTTTATAAATCATTTTGAAAACTTGTTTTCTTGGATCCAACAAAGTTAAAAGTTTGTTTTAAGATGCAAACAAAAATGATCCAAGTCTTTGAATAAAAATGCACTCAGGTAAATAATAGGAAAAAACATCAGGGAAAAATATGAGGAAAAATAATAGGAATGTTTTTAAGAAACATTTGGTATTGGTTTTATATAGAAACAAAACTTGTGTTGCAAATATGTTTTAGAATCATAAACCTATGTTATTTCAAACAATCATGTTGTTATATAAATAATATTGTTGGCCCTAATTTTTGTATTCTTGAGCACAGTCCAAGAATCCAAAAACTGGGGTGTGACAAATCATCCTCAATAATGTTGGACACATCATATATATCTTGAGTTTTGTCCATAACTCATGAGCATTCCAGAAAGGCTTGATTGATTCAATGACTATACGCTCAAAACACACAAGAGACCATTAGATACTAGAGTATCGAGATAAGAGTTTTCCTCATCATCTAAAGATAAATCTCGAGAATAATTTGGAGGAGGAAAATCCATATCTACGATTCTCCTTACATACTTTGGACCCATGTCCATAAGAAAATTAAGAATGCAAATTTTCCAAACATCATAATTTCTACCATAGAATATAAAAACGAGATCGTGCTCTATTTCCCTAAACGACATCGTACTCTCTAGGATGTAAATCCTAATAAAGATAACCCAGGATCTGATACCAATTGAACGTGCAAGGATGTCGCCTAGAGGGGGGGGTGAATAGGCGATTAAAGCTTTTTCAGTTAAGGCTTGCTAATTGCGGAAATAAACTAGGTGTTTAAATTAACAAGCACACAACATAAATATTCTAGGGTCAACTAGGTGCACCAACAACTTATGCTAAGCAAAAAAAGTAACAAGGTGATAGAAATATATATAACTTCAAGCGCGAAGGCTATCATAAAAATTAAATTGCATAAGTAAAAAATCTCGGGTATAGAAATAACCAAGGCACACGGAGACGATGATGTATTCCCAAGTTCCTCCCACAAGGGGAGTACATCTGGTTGGAGGGGTGTGAGCTCTCCATAATAGGCCTACTCAACGCCACAAAGGCCTCACCCTATTCTTTGATGAACCTCGCCACAAAGGCCTAGTTCACCTTCCACTATTGGCAACCTTCAATCTCGAGGCGCGCATCCACAACTTAATTGGAGGCTCTCGATGTCACGACAATCTTGGGGCACGCATCCACAACTCAATTGGAGGTTACCAAGAACACCACAAGTCGTCTAGGGTCCAAGACCCAAGAGTAACAAGCTCACAAACTTTCAACTTCCACGAATCCTCGTGGAGAGAGAAAACCGATGCAACCGATGCAAAAGGCAAGAACACAAGTGCTCAAATCCTTCACTCTCAAATTGCAACAAAGCAACAAATGCTTATGGGGGAATAAGAAAGGAAGAACAATGGAGGAGAAACACCAAGAACTCCAAGATCAAGATCTACTAGGTTTCCCTCACTAAGAAGAAAGATGGATAGGTGGAAATGTAGATCTATATGTCCTCTCTATTTTCCCTCAAAGATATGCAAGAATCATGGGAGGAATTGAGAGAAGGGCAAGCTTTTGAAGGTCTACAATGGAGGAGAGAGAGGGGAAAAATTCGTGCTTAGAAGACCTTGCTCTTTAGGGAAGAAGGGGGCCTTTTATATGTACCCACAAAAAAGAGCCATTGTAGGAAAAACTCACACCGGAGACTCCGGTGTATCTCGGGTAAGTCTCCAGAGTGAGTCCAGCGGGTGACACCAGACTCGTAGCACAGGTTCCTTCTCAGAAAAAGATCCACACCGGAGTCTCCGGCCTGAACAGGAAACTCCGGACACTCACCGGACGCTATACAGTGGGTGACACCATTGGAGAAACCCCTGGAGGTGTTTTGGGTCCGGAGACTCCGAACTGAAGACCGGAGACTCTGGACAGACAAAAACTGCAGAAACACCAACACTAAAACGCTCATATTTAACTTTTGCGTCCGGACTCTGTTTTTGATGATCTTTGGCTCATTGAGTTCGCAACAAAAAAATATACAAGATCATGAAGAGAAAAATAACTTTACAACAATAGAAATTAAAACCAAATGTGGAAAGGTTTAACCTCTCTAAAAGGAACAACCGGTAAAACCCCCATCACCGAAAACGCACATAACTTTTGCGAATGAACTCGGAAAGAGGTGAATCCAGTTGGGTTGGAAATACAAAACCAAGGAGTATAGAAATAATAAGGAATGAAGAAGTTACCACATATGGAAGGTCTGGGAAAATTCTCAAAGATGAACCGGACATTTTCACCACCGAAAATGCAACTAGTTTTTCTTACCAAAACCGTTTTCGATAAATCTTGGCTTGTCACGAAGATTTTATAAGGAGACATGCCCATGGTATTTTTATAAGCAGTTCTATAAGCCCACATAGCATCACTAAGTTTCATAGAACGATTCTTTCTATATTTTTAACTGTCTTTTGCAAAATAATTTGATCTCCCTATTTGACAGTTCTACTTGACCACTAGTTTGAGGATGATAAGGTGAAGCAATTCCATGATTAACCTTTAGCAAGGTTTTCTCTAAAAGAACCATGAATGAAATGAGAACCTCCTTCAACCATAAGATATCTAGGCGCACAAAACCTAGGGAAAATTATGTATTTAAGAATTTTCATAGAGGTTTTATGATCAACACTTTTAGTTGAAATAGCTTCTACCCATTCAGTAACATATTCAATAGTAACAAGAATATCAGTATATCCATGTGAAGAGGGAAAAGGACCCATAAAGTCGATCCCCAACAATCAAAAGGTTCAATAATATAGAATATTTCAAAGACATTTCATTAAATCCACTAATATTACCAACCCTTTAACATTAATCACAAGTACAAATAAATTTGTTTGCATCTTTAAAGAGAGTAGGCCAGTAAAACCTGATTGTAAAACCTTGTGTGAGGTTCTTTCACCAACATGATGCCTCCATAAGGACTATTATGGCATTTGTTCAATATTTCTTCTTTCTCATGCTTAGGTATGCATATTCTTAAAATTAGGTCTACACCTTTTTTATATAAATGTGGGTCATCCCAAAAGTAATGTCTAAAATCATAAAATTCTTCTATTGATAAGTAAAGCTCAGAGGCAAACACTTAGAAACAATAAAGTTGGCATAATCGATATACCAAGAATTTTCATGTGAGTTAATCTTAATAGAATAAACTGGTTCATCATAAAAACTATCATTAACAAGAATGGGATCATCAGCAATGTCTTCCATTATAGATAATTTATAAGCAACTGGATTCAGCTCCCTTCGTATCAACAATATGCAAATCAAACTCTTGTAACAAGAGTGCCCATCTAATAATCCTAGGATTAACATCTTTCTTTTCGATAAGATATTTAATAGTAGCATGATCAATATGAATAGTGACTTTAGAACCAACAATGTACTTCCTAAATTTATCACAAGAAAAAACAACAGCTAAAAACTCTCTCTTAGTGCTATCATAGTTACTTTGAGCACTATCTATAGTCTTACTAGCATAATGAATAACTTCAACTTCTTATCTACTCTTTGTCCTAAAACGGCTCCTACAGCATAATCACTAGCATAACACATAATTTACAAATTCAAATACCAATCAGGTAGTTGAACAACAAGAGCAGTTATTAAAGCTTTCTTAAGAAATTCAAAGGCTTCTTCATAATCATCATTAAAAAAGGAACATCTTTTTGAAGAAGATTGGTCAGAGGTCTTGAAGTCTTAGAAAATTATTTAACAAATTTGCTATAGAAACCATCATGACCAAAAAAACTACTTATACCTTGGATGTCCCCAGGATAGGGCATCTTTTCAATTGCGTCAACTTTGGCCATGTCAACTTAAATTCATCTTTCGGAAATTTGATGTCCAAGAAAAATTCCTTCATTCACCATAAAGTGGCATTCTCCCAATTCAAAACAAGATTAATATCATCACATCGCTGCAAAACTTTGTTAGTATTATGGAGGCAACTAACACAAGAAATCCCATAGATAGAGAAGTCGTCTTTGAATACCTCCACAATTTCCTCGCAAAACCATGAAAGATAGCAGACATACGTCTTTGAAAATTAGCAGGAGCATTACATAAACTGAAAGGCATACATCTATAAGCATAAGTACCATAGGACAAGTGAAAGTGGTTTTGTTCTGGTCTTTCTTTTTAACATGGATTTGAGATAAACCAGAATAACCATCCAAATAGCAAAAGTGAGTGTTTTTAGACAATCTCTCCAGAATTTGATCAATAAAAGGCAAAGGATAATGATATTTCTTAGTAGGTTTGTTAATTTTCTAAAATGAATGCACATTCTATATCTTACTACAGTTCTTTGAGGAATAAGTTCATTTTTATCATTAGCAACAATAGTAAATACCACCTTTCTTGGGAACACAATGGACATGACTAACCCCTCTACTATCAGCAATAGGATAACTGCTACCTGCTTCGAGAAGCTTTAGTATTTCACTTCTCACCACTTCTTTCATCTTTGAATTTAATCGGCATTGATGATCAACCATAGGCTTGGCACCGGGCTCAAGATTAATTGAATGCTGACATAGAACAAGACTAATGACTTTAAGATCATCCAAAGTATAACCAATAGCTTTGTGATGTTTTCGGAGTGTTTCCGAAAACCATTCTTCCTCGTACTCTGAAAGGTTAGCATTGAAAATAACATGATATATTTTATTTTCATCTAAATAAGCATATTTAAGTTTGTCAGGAAGAACTTTAAGATCAAACAATGGGTCTCCTTTAGGTGGTAAAGTTGGCCCTAAAGATCCAATAGGAAAATTGTGTTTGATAATAGCAGGCTAATTGAGGAAAATATCCTCCAAATCATTTATTTCCTGCATACACATGTGGTTCTCATGTTCTTCCATAAATTTCTGCAAAGGATCATCAAGTGGAACAACAATAGAGGCAATTATTTCAATAACTAGATCTTCACATTGCCTAGCAATCTTACTAAATTTAAATTCATAGTGTTCATCTTTAACAGCCACTTTCTCTTTCTTACAATTAATAACATCACTACATGTATTGAGGAAAGGTCTACCAAATATAATAGGACAAGCTTTATCTTCACCTGAACCAAGTATTAGAAAGTCAGCGGGGTATTTTACCTTAACACATAGAACTTCAACATATCTTACAATACCCACTTGTGAAATAGTCTCTCTGTTGGCAAGCTGAATAGTAACATCAACATCTTCAATTTCACATAGAGCAAATTCATTCATTATTTCTTGATAGAGAGAGAAAGGCATGCACTTGCACTTGATCCCAAATCACAAAGTCTATAATTATGGTCAGCTATTTTGACAAAAACAATAAGTGTGCCAACAATAGGTCTATGATGTTTATTTGGCGCCACTAGGTTAGAGGAAGCCTCACATAAATATATATCATATCCATCAACAGTTTTAGCAACAAGATATTTAAACATGAAAATCGTAGGTTAAAAAATTATTTGATCTTCAGTTTCAATAACTTTCTTACAACTTTTTCACAATATAATTGGCAAAAGAATGTTCTTTTACTCTACCAGGAAAGGTGGTTTCTCAAAGTGAACAACAGGTAAAACAGGATCAACAATGTTAACACGCATTTCACTACTAGATAATTGCTTCTCTTTAATATCATCTTTATAAGGTTCATGATGCTTGTCCCACTTCACCTTAGGAATACTAACATGAGAGGCGAAGGTTTTGCAAAGTTCAATAATTACTTGAAAATTGAGCCTTTTAGCACTAAGCATATTAAAAAAAAATCAGTTTCACCGAAAGACTTAATGCAATCGTATTCATAGTTTATACCTGGCTCTAAATTTTTCCATCTCCCAATATTCATTGTTACATTGAATTCTTTCAATAAGATCCCATTTAGCATCAATATTCTTGTTCGTGAATGAACCATTAGAAGAGGCATCAAGAAGGTCCTTGTCATGACGTCAAAGCCCTGCATGAAAATTATTAATAATAATCTCCTTAGGGAAGCTTATGATTGGGGCATTTAAGCAGTAATTTGTTCAGCCTCCCCCAAGATTGGGAAATACTTTCTCCATCACGAGGATAAAAATTATAAATATAATTCCGATCTTAATGTATTTGACGAAGAGGATAAAATTTGAAATAAAAGAGAGATGTAAGCTCCTTCAAATGCAGCAAATGTGAATCATTCAATAACATATACCATTCCTATTCTCTTTCTTTCAGTGATATAGAAAATAATATCCTCATGATTAAATCTCTCAGAACACCTACAATCTTACGCAACTCACACAATTCTTTAATATAAAGAAACAAGCACTACTAGGAAAATGGGCATCAGTGGCGCACCATTTTGGGAATCAGTGGCGCACCATGGTGCGCCACTACTATTGCGCCACTGATTCTCACCAAGTGGTGCGCCTGTCGAGACATCGTAGTAGTTTTCATAGACGGGGGTGCCATGAGACTACGGTAGAGACGTGGGGTAACGGAACAGCGTAGTAACACAGAACACGGGATTTTACCCAGGTTCGGTGCGTCGCGACAGTACGGCGCACCTACTCCTGCACTTCTCACTATAAGGGACTAAAGCCCGTAAATCTGGGTTACAGTGTGAGGGAATAGATCTAGCTTATTCGGCGAGGACGAGCTTCTCGGCGAATAGCGTAGAACTTAGAACTTGAACCTTGAAGCTTGACTTCTAACTTAACTTAACTTAACTTAACTTAACTTAACTTATCGAATCTATCCTTTGTCCGGCTTTATATAATAGCCGGACTAGGGCTTACAGATTAGGAAAACCTAGAAGACTACGTTTAACTTGTAACTTGGAAAGTAAGGAATCCGTCTTCTCCTCCAAGCCAGATCACGTGGGCCGTGATCCGGGTTCTTCTAGAATCCGGCTTCTACGCGTCGGACTACTGGGCCGCCTAATGGACTTAAGCCCACTACCACTTAGGCCACCCTGGTAGTCCGGCACTTTGTCTACCATCTTCTATACCCCTATTCGGTATATATCCGACAGTAGCCCCCAGGAAGGATCAAAACTCTGATTATCTGTCTTCCGCCAAATATGCTTTATCCAGGAAATCATTGATTCAGCAGTCTTGATTCTTTCTACTTTCCTTTCAAGGAGATGGTAACATAAAACTCGGAACTCTGAAAACCCGGCTTTTCCTCTCGCGATCCTTCGCGGAAAAGGAACTTCAGACGTCAGCGCTTTAATCGTGCTGACGTAGGCGACGCTTGGTTTCACGCGGGAAACCCTGTAACGTATCTCTGACAGATTCTCACGGGAAACGAGGAGATAGCCATCATTCCTCTGTCGTTCCGTTTCCCGGATTTTCCGATGGCTGACACGCGTCAATCATCCAACGTTCGAAAGAACCGTTAGCGCGTATCTAGAGGTCTTTAGGCTATAAATAGCCGTCTTCGTCCCTATCTTCAACCTTCTTCACTCCCTCACTGCCTTCACCATTGGTGCGAACGCGAGCTCGAGAGCGAGAACGATTCCTTGCCCCGACGAGCCCTTCCCACGCCGGAGCGCACCAACACCACCGAGAAAGATGGCATCTCCGCAGTCATCGCCGACCCGAGCCTCCATCAACGAGCTCTTGGGCGATCTAGATCCCCAACTTGGGTCGCCCAAGCACGCCGGCAGCGAGCCGGAAAAGGCCGCGGCATCTGCGGCGGGCGGAGGAAACGCTTCCGCCGCCGCAGATGTTGCGGGACCAAGCGCCGCATCGACCCCGCCGTTCGCTCCTGAAACGGCGGAGGAAAAGATTCATTCCCGCACCAATGTTCCAGCATTCCACAGACGCCATTAACTTGGAAGTTTTGAAGAAGCTTAGCCTCAAGAGCAGAGAGGTAAAAACTCTTCAATCTGTTATTGAGTCAAAAAGCAACGCACTGGCGTCATCTCAGCGGCAATTAACAAAAGCCACCGGTACTTTTTTCGTCGTGATAGTAATTCCTCTTATAAAATCATTCCTAGACCTTGCTGTAACCTCGGAATATTTTATCCTTGCCTTTTAGCTGCTTTAAACAAAGCCAAAAAACTGGCGGATAACGCTGCTTATTTCTCTCGACTTCGTGAGGAAAACTCCAATCTTCAAAAGGAACTTTCAAAAGTTCGAGAAGACCTGGAAGCTAGTAATCTAGCCCTTGGGATTGCGCAATCCAAAGCTTTTTTACAAGCATCCGAGGATAAATCTATTATCAATGACTTAGAGAATATGCTACTCCCACGAACGAAAGAGGGCGATGAAATTGACGCGATTCTTGGTAAGTTAATTTCTTTTACCAATGCCTTTATGTCATGCTTCTTGTAATATCTAATCTTTGCTTTTTTGAAAAAAGCAGGTAATTTTCCAGAAATTTCTCGGACTGAAAAGATCCGGGCTTTCAGGGGAATATGGAACTCAATTATAAATGCAGGAATGCATCTAATCAATAAATTCCTCCCCACAAGTACTATGCAATCCTCAGAAGTTCGCAGTCTTCCGAGTGCCATCATGGAGGTGGCGAATTCTAAGGAATCTCTCCTTCGATCCGCTGCACGGGGTGGTGCACGCATGGCACTTGGCCTCATGCGCTTACATTACCCTAGTGCCAAGTCTCGGCACGTAGCATCCGGTATTCCTCCGGAGCTTTCAAAAGCGCAAATAAATGCGGTCTTTGATGAAGTCAAAGGCCACGCCACCCAGCTTGCCTCCATGGTTAATATCTCCATTACTTATCCGGAAGAAATACTCGCAGCCCCCGAGAATGATAGCAGTGACGAAGACTCGGAAATTTAAGGGAGCGCACTTTACCTGGATGATGGATGTATGCAGGAGCATTTTTCTATTTTACAATGTAATTCATATTGTAATGCTTCTGTACCTTTTGCCGGAACAAGAACTCCGCCTTTTACAGTTGTGAATTATTAAATTCCTTGTAAAGTTTTTCGGGTTTGGTTATTCCTTTTGTCTTCGAAGTAATCCGGAACATGTGCTTTAACTGCCTTTAGTGTTTGAAATGACTCTTGTAGCGATAAGAATCATCGTGCCGAGTAACTGAGGACGAGCCAAGCAGTTTTGAAACTCGGATGCACGGATCATGCTATAGGCATTCTTACTTCAGTAATCTTAACACATCCATAATCAGATAATACTTTGATAAGGAACAACTTTGAAACTTGGGCACGCAGGCACAATCCGAGTTTCCTTTAACCTTTAGCAGGCTGAATCGTTCAGCTTTTAAACACCGAGCACGCAGGCACAATTCGGGTTAACATTGAGTATTTTTGTAAGATCATTGGGAAATAGATGAAATCATGCTTTGTTCTATAATGAACTTGTAAAAACATGGATGTGGAAATTCTGACTTCTTTATTTCATGATCTCAAAAGATGTTTACATAGATATTGAACTAAGTATAGAAGGGACGTAGCTGCTGGATGCTCCAAGGTCTTTTTGTCTCTCCCAACTCGGCATCTATTTTTCTCTTTCTTTTGCGATTCGGCTTTTCTGGATCATCCTCCATATCTCGAATGTCAACAAGATAATATGACCCATTCTTCATGGCTTTACTAATGACGAACGGTCCCTCCCATACTGGGGCTAATTTGTGTTTCCTTTGCTGCACCAGCCTGAGTACTAGGTCACCTTCTTTGAAAGAACGATGCCTGACTTTCCGACTATGGTAACGTCGCAAACCCTGTTGGTAAATGGCGGATCTTTGAAGCACAAGCTCTCGCTCTTCTTCTAAGAGATCAACGGCATCCTGTCGTGCTTCTTCGGCATCCGAGTCATCGAAGTTTTGTACTCTAGGGCTGTCATGTATCATGTCTGTTGGGAGGATAGCTTCTGCCCCGTAGACTAAGAAAAACGGGGTTTGATCTGTTGATCTATTTGGCGTCGTCCGAATGCTCCAGAGCACGGACGGTAACTCCTCCACCCATGCTCCAGCTGCTCTATGAAGAGGAGATTCAAGTCTTGGGCGTATTCCTTGCAGGATTGAACTGTTCATTCTTTCCACCTGTCCATTGGATTGTGGATGCGCCACAGATGCTAAGTCTAGGCGAATTCCTGTTTGTTGGCAATATTTTGCCAACTCCCCAATGGAGAAATTTGTCCCGTTGTCGGTTATTATGCTGTGTGGGACGCCGTATCTCATTACTATGTCAATGATGAAATTTCTGGCAGTTGCCCCGTCCAGCTTTTTGATGGGTTTAGCCTCCACCCATTTAGTATACTTATCTACTGCTACGAGTAGATGTGTAAGTCCACCTCTTGCAGTTTTGAACGGTCCCATCATATCTAGCCCCTAGACCGCGAACGGCCACATGATGGGGATAGTTTTTAGTGCTTGGGCCGGCAAATTTGTCTGCTTGGCGTAATATTGACATCCTTCGCATGTATTAACTATGCGTTCGGCGTCCGTCTTGGCTGTCAGCCAGAAAAACCCAGCGCGAAATGCTTTTTTGACTATGCTTTTTGATTGAGCATGATGTCCGCAATCGCCGGCATGGATTTCTTCCAGTATTTCTCTTCCTTCTTCTGGTGAAATACACCGTAAAAACATTCCGGAAGTACTGCGTTTGTATAGGTAATCATCAATTACCGCATATCCTTTACATCGACGTTGTATTTGTCTTTGTAAAACTTCGTCTGCTCCTTCTGGGTACTTCTGATTGACTAAGAAGTTTAAGTATGGAATCGTCCAGTCCGGTTTGACGAGCATGACTTCGATTGATTCGAATGCCAGAGGATATTCAACATCCCCACCTTTTATGGAGGGCTCGTGCAAATGCTGGACGAATACTCCTGGTGGTATAGTTTTTACTCTCTCTGATCCCATGCGGGCTAGTGCATCCGCGTTCCAATTTTCCTCCCTTTTTATGTGAAGGACCTCAAATCCGAAAAAACAAATGGCAAACTCGTCCACCGTCCTCCGATATTCGGCCATTATAGGGCTTTTCGCATCCCAAGTTTGGTTTAGCTGATGCTGTACCAAGTCTGAATCTCCATAGCACAGGATGCGCTTTACCCCTATTTCTTTTGCAATATGCAAGCCATGAAGCAAGGCTTCGTATTCTGCCACGTTATTACTGGCGTTAAAATGAATTTGTAACACATATTCCATTATGTCTCCCTTAGGAGACTTTAGGACTACACCAGCTCCAGCTCCTTCCTTCATCTTGGATCCATCAAAGTGCATGATCCAGTACTCGGACTCTGGCATCGGTGTATTTTCCATTGCTTCTGTCCAGTCGGCGACAAAATCTGCCAGAACCTGGGATTTTATTGCCGTCCTTGGCTGGTACTTAATGTCGAAAGCCGCTAGCTCGATTCCCCATTTGGCTACCCGGCCAGTTGCCTCCGCATTGTTTATAATATCCCCTAGTGGTGCTTTACATACCACTGTTATGGAATGTCCTTGGAAGTAGTGACGCAATTTTCTAGATGCAAAAAATACGCCATATGCCAGTTTTTGATAGTGCGGGTACCTCTGTTTGGACTCGGAAAAAACTTCGCTTATGTAATATACCGGATGCTGGTCTGGTATGCTTTGTTCTTCCCTCGTCCGTTCAACAACGATTACCGCGCTAATAACCCTGTTTGTCGCCGTAAGGTATAATAACATGGGTTCTTCATCTTTTGGAGACGCCAAAATAGGAGCTTTCATCAAGGTTTCCTTTAACTGGGCCAACGCTGCGTCAGCCTCTTCGGTCCACTCAAACTTGTCGGATTTCTTTAGCAGTTTGTATAGTGGTAAGGCTTTGTCTCCCAGCCGACTAATAAATCTGCTGACGGCCGCTGCTGAACCCGTCAATCTTTGTACATCTTTTACGCACGTAGGTTTTGAGATGCTCAAGATTGCCTTGATCTTTTCCGGGTTAACTTCTATTCCTCTGTGAGAAACGATGAAACCCAGAAGTTTACCTGAGGGAACCCCGAATACGCACTTAGATGGATTCAACTTCATCTGGTAAGTACGCAAATTATCAAAAGTTTCTCGCAAATCCTCAAGGAGTGTGTCTTTTTCCTTGGTTACGACAGCGATATCGTCCACGTAAACATGGACATTTTTTCCAATCTGACTATGCAAACAATGTTGCATGCAACGCTGGTAGGTTGCACCTGCGTTCTTCAAGCCAAAAGGCATGGTTATGTAGTAATACGTCCCATACGGGGTTATAAAAGAAGTCTTGATTTGATCTTCCTTTTTCATGCGTATTTGGTGGTACCCGGAGTATGCATCCAAAAAGCATAAAAGCTCAGAGCCTGCAGTGGCATCTATTATTTGATCAATTCGCGGTAATGCGAACCTATCTTTCGGACATAACTTGTTCAATCCTGTGTAATCTATACACATTCTGAGGGCAGTTGTGTCTTTCTTCGGTACTAATACCGGATTTGCGGACCAGTCAGTATGGATTACCTCCTTGATGAAATCCGCTGCTAAAAGCCGGATAATTTCCTTGCCAATAGCCTTCCGTCTTCTTTCGTCAAATCGACGGAGACCTTGTTTGACGGGTTTTGATCCCGGAATAACCTTGAGTTGGTGCTCAGCAAGTTCCCTGGGTACACCTGGCATGTCCGCTGGACACCAGGCAAAAATATCCCAGTTCTCACGGAGGAACTTGATGAGCTCGCCTTCCTATTTGTCGGTCATCCCAGTCCCTACAACGACGAATTTTGTCGGATCTTTGGGATCTAGGATTACCTGTCTTGTATTCTCGGACGCCTTGAAGCTATCTGTTGGCTTCCGAGTTTCTTTTCCTGCCGGCATTTCTTTCGGCGATACCTCCTTGGCTAACTCCTTTAGTTCCTCCTTTGCTATAACTCTCTGAGCGCAAAGGGCGTTTTCCTTTTCCAACTCGTTTGCCAACTTGAAATCACCGGCAATGGTGATTACTCCTCCTTTGGGTCCTGGCATCTTCAGCTTGTTGTAAATATAACAAGATCTTGCCATGAATTTGGCGAAAGCCGGACGTCCGAGTATTGCGTGATACACGCTCTCGAACGGCACTACTTCGAAGGATACTTTTTCCTGCCGGAAGTGATCTTTATCTCCGAAGGTGACATCTTGGGAAATTTCTCCTAGGGAGCGTGCTTGCCTGCCAGGAACAATACCATGGAAGCGTATGTTGCTGTAGTTGAGCTGGGACTCGGATATCTTCAAGTGCTTCAGTGTATCCAGGTACATTATATTGATGCTGGATCCTCCGTCCATCAGCACCCTTCTTAGCCTAGTGTTTTGAACAATAGGGCTTACAACAAGAGCTTGTGTGCCAGGTTCCGGGATATTTCCAGGATGATCGGACTGATCCCATATTATTGGTGTGTTGGAGTACTTCAAGAATTTCGGGGTTGCAGGTATAACTGCGTTTATCTCCCGGAGTGTTCTTTTGGCCACTTTGGCTGACGGAGTTGCTAAAAAAGTTAGCATTGCTTCTCCATCAACTCTCGGAAATTTGGGTTCGCCCTTCCGCTGTTGTTCCTGGATTTTGTCATCAGTGTCCGATTCACTGTCTTCTTTGTCAGCTTCTGGCTTTTGCTTGGCGGGTTTCCTCTTGGAACCCTTCCCCTTATTTCCGGATCCTGCATTGCCTTTCATGTGCTTATTTAGCCGGCATTGCGCATTTGTGTGGGTGGGTTTCCCAAATTGTGAGTGGTGGACGCAGGGTTCCGACTTAATTCTCTCCCATTCTTCGGGAGTGTAATTGATTGGATCTGGGCTGCGACCTTTCCACTTATTTCCCTTTTCTCCTCCAAAGGCTATGTTGACTTCTTTGGGCTTTGTTGTTGATTCTGGAGTTCCTTTTTTGTCAGAACGAGGGGTTTTCTTGGCAAGTATCAATGACTCAATATTGCCTCCTCTTGCCCTGATGTCGTCTTCGGCTGCAGCGTGTTCATTGGCGGTTGTAAGCATAGATCCGAGATCTTTGTGTTGCTTGGAACCAACCATGAAGGGTACAAGTCCGGGTTTTAGGCCATTGACGAAAGCATGCATTGCCTGTACGTCAGTTACTCCAGAACAACTATTCTTCATTGCTGTCCATCTGGAGATGAAATCCACGTATGGTTCATCCTCAAATTGAGTGCAACGGCTCAGTTGGTTGATGCTATTCGGGCGTTTGTACGTTCCCCGAAAATGCTGAGTGAATACTCTAGCCATATCATCCCAACTGTCTACAGTTCTTGATGGTAATCCATTGATCCAATCTCTGGCTCCGTCTAGCAACATTAGGGGAAGAAACTTGACAGCTTCCAGGTCTGTCCCATTGTTGATCTGGACGGCTGTATAATAGTCTGAGAGCCAGGTATCCGGGTTTGTGCTCCCAGTATACTTTTGATAGGTTGGACCAACTTTGGCGAAGCCAGAATGCAGGGTTATTCTTCGTATCCTGTCAGTGAAACACTTAGGACCGAAGTATAGATCATCCTTTTCTGCTCTATCAATATGTGCGGAATATCTTCCGGCTGAATGGACAGAAGGGGATCTGCTCCTTTCTTTTCCATTGTTGCGCGGACGCGCTTTTCCGGGGTTGTTTCTATCTCTTCCATTATCACGCCCTTTTGGATTAGGCGGAGTTCTGCTCCTATGCCTTTCCTTGTCCTTGGGCGGTGTCCGAGATCTTTCACGTCTGTGAGGTGCGTCATGTCTTCCAGCTTTCTCAGCTGGGTTTCTCGGAGGTGGCATTATTTTGCCGTCATTCCGGTTTTTGTCTTCCCGATCGTGTGGTTTATATCCATCTTTCGGGAGGTGAGGTCCGGTCCTAGACGCTGCGTCCCGGTTGTCGGGGTTTTTCTTGTCTTTTCTCGGATCCTCTTTTTGGTTGTCTGAATCTCCGGGTCCGTCGGGTCCAGGTGCTCCAGCAGCGCAAGTAGCTGTTTTGCAGAGGGCGGAATTATCATGCAGCCTCCCAGATCGCTCTTGACCCCGCTGTTGTTGTTGCAATGCTTTTCCTAAGAAAGCATACACCCCTTGAAGTTTTTCCCCGTTGGAGTACAGATCATTATTGAGTATGGCGAACGCTGCTTCCGCGTTTTCTGCTGCGGTTTTGTATATTGGTTCGCCCCTGGCATCTTTGCCGTTTACCCGCATTTGCCAAGATGGGTTATGGAACCTTTCTTTCGGCGGCAGATCTTCCGGCTTTGCAATTCCGGGTAACCTTGTAGGTTTTATGGCAGATCTATTCTTTCTCTCGTACTCCTCTATTTCTTCCTTCATGATTTTGATATCATGTTGGGTTTTTTGGAGGTGTTCCCGAGATCTGAGTAGACGTTGCTGCTGCCTTTGGAAAGCTTGCCTCCTGGCTTCCAGCATCTCAGGTGGCTCGCTTGGTCCTACAGGTGTTTGCAGTAGCTCTTGCTCTTCCTGTTCCGTCATTGGAATAACAGGGATTTCTTTTTCCCTCTCCGCAGGCTTTTCTCCGCTTGCTTCTCCTTTTTCCGGGCTCTCAGCTGTATATGCTAGCTTTTTCTTCCGGAGTTTTTTAGCGGATTTATGCTTTTTCTTGGAAGAGGGAGGTTTTTTGACAGGTTCGTCTTCTGTCATCTCCTTGACGTTGGGAAATACTGGAGAGGTTTCTCCTTCTTCTCTCTCTTCCTCTGGCGGAGGGGTTTTGGGGCTTTCCTGGCTGCCGGCATCCGTGACTTCCGCAGGTTTTGCCATTAGCACTTCGTGGAAGCCCTCCTGAAGAGATTTTACCTTCCTTTCAAAGGCATCCTCATCTTCATCTTCGGAGTCGAATTTATCTGATCCGGTGTCCGACCCCAATCTTGCCTCAATGGCAGCTAGCACGGACTCGGCTTCCGAGTTTATCGTCGCGCTGGTGGATGTCGGATCTTCCGTCTGGGTGACGGGTAGTGGTTCTTCCGTCTCTGTGACGGGTGTATTATTGTCTGCCTCCTGCACGGGATTTCCATCTTCCGTGTTTTCGGCGACTTCGGATTGCACCATGCCGATAAAGTGTGATTCGCTGCTTTGTCGGCGATCTGAGCAAAATCCGGCATCATAGTCGCCTTCGACTGGGTATAGGGCGGGTGGGAAATACTTGCTTCCACCGCAAAACCCCATTGCTTCTGCGGTTAATCCGATAAATATGTTAGCAGATCCAATCGGTAAAACGCAGGCACTTACCAGGTGGTTTTGCGCCGGTATGTATGATCCGTTGTCGAGGAAGCGCCCGACGTCGTCGTCGAATTCCAGGCTTCCGACAGTTATCGATCTTCCGATTCCGCCAAGTATCCCAGATCGGAATTTCACGCCTGACGTCGTTTGCCCCACGGTGGGCGCCAACTGTCGAGACATCGTAGTAGTTTTCATAGACGGGGGTGCCATGAGACTACGGTAGAGACGTGGGGTAACGGAACAGCGTAGTAACACAGAACACGGGATTTTACCCAGGTTCGGTGCGTCGCGACAGTACGGCGCACCTACTCCTGCACTTCTCACTATAAGGGACTAAAGCCCGTAAATCTGGGTTACAGTGTGAGGGAATAGATCTAGCTTATTCGGCGAGGACGAGCTTCTCGGCGAATAGCGTAGAACTTAGAACTTGAACCTTGAAGCTTGACTTCTAACTTAACTTAACTTAACTTAACTTATCGAATCTATCATTTGTCCGGCTTTATATAATAGCCGGACTAGGGCTTACAGATTAGGAAAACCTAGAAGACTATGTTTAACTTGTAACTTGGAAAGTAAGGAATCCGTCTTCTCCTCCAAGCCAGATCACGTGGGCCGTGATCCGGGTTCTTCTAGAATCCGGCTTCTACGCGTCGGACTACTGGGCCGCCTAATGGACTTAAGCCCACTACCACTTAGGCCACCCTGGTAGTCCGGCACTTTGTCTACCATCTTCTATACCCCTATTCGGTATATATCCGACAGCGCCACTGATTCTCCAGGGAATCAGTGGCGCACCAATGTGATGCGCCACTGATTCCTCAATGGTGCGCCACTGATTCTCCGGTGAATCAGTGGCGCGTGACTTTGGTGCGCCACTGATTCTCTAGAGTATGCATGCACTTTAGGGAATCAGTGGCTCACAAAATTGATGCGCCACTGATGCTCTGCGCCACTGATTCCTTTGGGGATCGTTTACACAGTTTTGTTTGTACACGTATTTATACGGGTATGTATATATGTATTTATACAGGTTATACAATTCAGATAGCAGATTGCAAAGTAGTATAAATAGACAAAGATGATCATTGTCACAATCTAGTTCATCGTCTCACTCATAGCTAAAACCCGAAATAGTGACAAGTTTGGAAACATTACAAGTTCATCAACACATAGTCTAGCTAGCTAGTAGCGAGTCGCCCATCACAAGTTCATCGATCTCATCACATTACACATTAAGTAGGTGACAGTCACCTATACTACCAACAGAAGAAATAGATCGGAACCACGGTCACGGCGGCAAGCAAGACAACAAAGGTCTTCATCCGGTTCCTGTTCCTCTGATCACGTTCCTCTAGCTTGTGCTTTATCCACCGAGCCTCCGCCTCCGCTATAGTATTGTAGCTTTTGTAAGAGTTTCCACTGAACCTCGTCACTTGCTTGTGACACTGCTCCCAATGAGCATAGACCCCTGGAACCCTACCCCTAAAGACCACGTAAACCCTCGGCATCTGCAAAACATGAGATATAGCATTAGTCAACGACGGGATATAAGCGATCACATGTGCACAATAATAATCAAATGATGGTTTGCAGGATGACCCAATAATATGATCTTGATTCTTGACAAATTTTTGGTAGATATAGCCTTTTTGTGCTGACAGCAAGGCAGGCATGAATCATGCTATAGCTCTCTTTTTTTTGCAACCATTTCCTTGTCAGCACTGCGCATACAGGTTAGATTCAGCTCTGAGTGTACATAGATCAGAAAAGATGCAACATTACACAACTGTTTCACTTGAGATGGCATCCTCGTAATTCATGTACAGAAAGCAATCTTGTTTACTATAAGCACGCACATGTATACAGAAAACAACAAAAGGCCACGGTCTATGATGATGATGGTGGTGATGATCATCAGGTTCTATGTATGAAATGCCGATTTGGAGCTCAGGAGCAACTGCAACTCAGTGTAGTGTAGTGCCGCCGTTTGGAAGTCCATTTCGCTCTATGTGGAAATGGAAAAACGCAGTGACAGAGTTGCAGCTGATTGTGCCACTTGGAGCCCTGCCGGCATGTCGACCCCAGATCGATGGCCAGAACATATTGCATCAAAGAAATGTGCAGTCCTAGTAGTTGTACAATTGTGAGAGGGACAGTTAAAGAAAAAAAAAGTAGTACTAGGACAATTCTTTGATCTAGTACTTTTATTTTTCTGTTCCAAGAACAATAACTTGCAAGAAAGAAAAGGGACCCGAGAACAGATGACAAAAGAAGAAAGATAGAAACCGTGCGTGTAATTAGGAAGGTAGACAGCAGCTACTGGCTTGTCTAGGAAGGAGATGGTTACTAAAGCTTAAAGCGGCTATGGCGAGTTTAGTCGCAGTGCTACTGCTACAAACATATGACTGCTGGGTTGGCATGACTGAGTAAAGTGTTGTCGTCCACCTTTGCGTTTGGATCTAATCTACCATAGCTGTGTAATCTAATTAACACCCAAATGTTTATGGTGAGGAGTCATTGCTCAATTGATTGCAGCTAGCTGCACGCAATGGCCGCACAACATAAATAATCCCAGAGGAAAAAGCAATAGCTTATCAGTGATCGATCCCTCTTTTTATATCTCACTCATCTCTCTGTAAAAAGTAGTACAGAGTAGTAGGGAAAAAGTGTTTACTGAGAAGAAATGCAAATCCAAAAACTGGCAAACACCTCATCCACAATTGTGCTCGGGTTCCACCAAAAGTAGGCGAAAAATGTCGCCACCGTAAATTACCACCCGCTTTGTACTCAGTACTACTCTTGTTCTTACCCGCCATATATTTCGTTGGAACATTAAATTAAATTACGGAATCGGCCCAGCATCAACCGAACTGGGTGGAGACGAGCTGCTCACAGGCCGCATCCATTCTCGGGGTGCACGGACTAGTACTTTTATTAGCTTCGATGCTAATAAAAGCTAAATGGGTCGATTCCCTAATATTAGCTTCCTAGTAGCTTGTCGCTGTGTCCAGGTCAGTCTCCTTTGTATCCGGCGCCAAGCAAACCACCACGTTTCCAATAGACTAGAACCTGTAGAGACCGGGGACTTGGGTGCAACTACTAGCTCCTCACCTACACCGTACCGTGCGTGGGAACTTCCGGCTTGACGGAGTCGTGCTGCCAACTCTATATGCACGCATGTACATGTTGGTGAGGGAGAGATGCATATTACTACAATTCTATACTCTAGCAGGGTAGGATTTGATTATATATTATATCCACCTGGATTTTGATGGAGTTTCGGCGCCTATATAAGCACACGGCTGCCTCGCATCAGAACACAGCAGCAGCCAACACGAAAAGCCAACAAGAGTTCAGGGAGGAAATTTCTACGCTTTATTAGCTCAGCGATACCTTGGCTGGTATTGCTTCCGCCTCCGAGACGAACCCCTTGTTGAATATATTAGCAATTTAGCACATGATTTAATTCGAAATAGCAGCAGATAAATTGTGACAGTAGCAAATACAGTAATCATGCAAACGTCTAGATCTAGCACAGTAGACAGATTGATACAATCTATTGCAAGTACTAGACATACGAATTCCAGTAACATCTCATACATATGAAAGAGAGATACGTACGATGGAGCGGTAGCGGCACCGCCGTTGTTGTTGTCCCCGGTGTCGGCCATGTCGTTGATGAAGAGGTTGCCGAGGTCGGGGAAGAAGTCGTCGTCGGGGAAGTAGTCGCCGTCAGCAGTCGCGCGAGTGCGCTCCCCAAAAACCTGATCGCCCCTCTCCCGTACAGGATCACAAGAGGCGGGGTTCCGGAGGCCTGCTGTCCCTTCTCGCGGTGCACGCCGGAAGGAGGGATGGAGAAGACTTGATTGGCGGCGCAGTGCTTTGGAACGGTGGTGCGAAACCATATGACGAAGTGGCGGCTAGGGTTTACCGTATGCGCGTATTTATATGCGGGCTGGGAGAGACGTGGGCGTAACCCCACGTCTGAGTCGGTTCGGCTCCACGATCCAGAAAGGAAACGGAAACGGTTTTGGAATTAACGCGTCCGTCAATTACCAAATTAAATGACTCATTAAATTTTCCCAATCGACAAAATAAACGCTCTCGGCTCGGCTCATTCCCGCAACCCGCGGCGCGGCGCGGCGCGGCGCGTCGTGACGTGTCGTGACGAGGCGAGGCGAGGCGTGGCGAGGCGGGCGGCGGAGGAGGAGGAGCGCGCGTGTGGCACACCTCTCCTCTTGCCTTGCCTACTCATACATGAGCTAGAATGGCTCACCTTATAAGGTGCTTCCACTCTCTTCAAACTAGCAATGTGGGACTAAACTTTAGTCCCACTCACTCCACTTATTATTCATGAATGGGCCATGACAATTTCAGGATTTTTAGTGGGCTTAATGGGCTAGACATGTGAGCCCATATTATAGCCCATAACATTCCAACAATCCCCCACAAAGTGTCATTAGCACATTTCATAAACTCTGTTCCAAAACATTGTTTATATACCGGTGTTAGTGGAGACTGTTAAGTTGAACTTCCACTTAGAACATCATGCTTCACTAGTTCACAACTTGAATAGTGGACTATGCCTTGAACTACAAGTTTGCTGTGATACCAGTTTCACACAACGTCTGAACCGATACTAGGCTGCCGCAAGGCTTCCCCGCGGTTTGGAGCATATGCGTCATACTCCGAAGGCCTTTCATGAGTTTATTAGAGAGCACCCGATTCTCATAGACTGCGACGTTTAACAGTCAGACTCATATAGGTGAGTTCCTCAGGAGATGTTCTGTAGGACACATCTCTGCTTATATAAATAAGCCACTTGGAACACATTAAGACAAATGTCAACCTACCGTACAGATCAGGAGAGTATTGCATCTTTTATGGAGTGGAATAAAATATAAGGATACTCTCCTCTCAGCCGACCAACAGCTTGTCTCCCACTTCTAATTCACGGGATCTCCGATCACATAGAGTGGGTTACCACTGTGGGCAACTCATAACGTGGGTCTCAAACCCATCTCCCTCGATGCATTCTCTATCACATTCCGTGATAAACCCTTTGTGAAGGGATCTGCCAAGTTCATAGACGTTTGGATATAATCCAACGCAATAACTCCGGAGTTCTTCAATTTCCTGACAGATTTTAATCTCCTCTTCACATGTCTTGATGACTTTGCATTATCCTTAGAACTGTTCACTTTGACGATCACAGTTTGATTATCACAGTTCATTAGGATTGCGGGTATTGGTTTTTCAACCATAGGCAAGTCCATCAAGAGCTCACGAAGCCACTCTGCCTCAACAGTGGCTGTGTCTAATGCTGCGAGTTCTGCTTCCATAGTTGACCTCGTTAAGATGGTCTGCTTGCAAGACTTCCAGGAAACAGCGCCACCACCAAGTGTAAAAACATAACCACTAGTGGCCTTAAGCTCATCAGCATCAGATATCCAATTAGAATCACTATATCCTTCCAGAACCCTCGGGTTTCCGGTATAGTGAATTCCATAGCTCGCAGTGCCTTTTAAATAGCGCATAACTCTCTCAAGCGCACGCCAATGATCATCTCCCGGATTGGAAACAAACCGGCTCAATTTGCTCACAGCAAAAGAGATGTCAGGCCTCGTGGCACTCGCTAAATACATAAGCGAGCCTATAATCTGAGAATATCTCAGTTGATCTCTAGTAATCCGTTGATTCTTTCGAAGCAACAAACTAGCATCATATGGAGTTGAAGAAGGCTTGCAGTCACTATACCCGAAGCGACTCAAGACCTTTTCCACATAGTGAGATTGAAGCAGTGTGATCCCACCATTATCATCTCTCAATAGCTTGATGTTCAAGATAACATCAGCTACTCCTAGATCCTTCATCTCAAAACAGCGAGATAAGAAATCCTTAACTTCCTTGATTAAATCAAGATTGGTCCCAAAAATCAATATGTCATCGACATACAGACATAGAATAACTCCCTCACCCCCACCATGGCGATAGTACACACACTTATCAGCTTCGTTTACAACAAAGCCTTCAGCAGTCAAAGTCCTTTCAAACTTCTCGTGCCATTGCTTAGGTGCTTGCTTGAGGCCGTATAATGACTTCAATAACTTACACACCTTGCCTTCCTGACCGGGTACTACAAAACCATCTGGCTGCTCCATGTAAATTTCCTCGTCCAACTCTCCATTAAGGAAAGCCGTCTTAACGTCCATTTGATGAACGAGAAGACCGTGCGAGGCAGCTAGTGATAGTAGCACACGAATAGTGGTCAGTCTAGCCACAGGTGAGTAAGTATCAAAGAAGTCTTCACCTTCTTTCTGGGTATAACCCTTGGCCACAAGCCTTGCCTTGTACTTTTCAATTGTACCATCAGGCCTAAGCTTTTTCTTGAACACCCACTTACATCCTACAGGTTTACACCCATAAGGACGATCAGTGATTTCCCAAGTTCCGTTAGCCAAGATGGAATCCATCTCGCAACGGACAGCCTCCTTCCAGTAGTCGGCATCAAGAGATGCATAAGCTTCTGAAATAGTCCTGGGTGTGTCATCCACGAGGTACACAATGAACTCATTACCAAAGGACTTTGCAGTCCTCTGTCTCTTGCTCCTTACAGGAACTTCATTGTAATCCTCCTCGGGATTCTCAACGTGTTCTATCGGAATGGTGGATTCAGGAATCTCAGCTAATTCCTGACTAGATGAAACAGGTTTCTCCTGATTTGATGAGCTAGACATATCCTTCATAGGAAATATGTTCTCAAAGAAAGTCGCATCATTCGACTCCATAATCGTACCAACATGCATGTCGGATACCTCAGATTTTACTACCAAGAATCTATAACCAATGCTATTAAAAGCATAGCCCAGAAGAACACAATCTACGGTTTTAGGTCCAAGCTTGCGCTTCTTGGGAATTGGTATATTGACTTTCGCCAAACAACCCCAAGTACGTAGGTAGGAGAGTTTTAACCTTTTCCTTTCCCATTCCTCAAATGGAGTAATGGTTTTATTCTTTGTGGGAACTCGGTTTAGGACATGACATGCAGTCATTAGCGCCTCCCCCCACCATGCCTTGGAGAGACCTGAAGTGTCTAACATGGCGTTAACCAAATCAGACAACGTTCGGTTCTTTCTTTCAGCCACCCCATTTGACTGAGGTGAGTAGGGAGGCGTCCTCTCATGAATAATACCGTGTTCAGCACAAAAAGAATTAAACTCGTTGGAAAAATACTCTCCACCACGATCAGACCTAAGCCGTTTAATTTTACGATCAAGTTGGTTCTCTGCTTCGGCCTTATAGTTCTTGAAATAAGTTAAAGCTTCATCTTTAGATTTCAGAAGATACACATAACAATATCTAGTGGAGTCATCAATAAGTGTCATGAAATATTTCTTTCCACCTTTTGTCAATACGCCATTCATCTCACAAAGATCAGAATGTATAAGTTCTAGTGGTGCCAAGTCTCTCGCCTCCGCGGTCTTGTGAGACTTGCGAGGTTGTTTAGCTTGAACACACACTTGACATTTGGAACCTTTAATAGTACTGAATTTCGGAATTAAACTCATATTTGCTAACCGCGTCATGCAACCAAAATTAATATGACAAAGTCGCGAATGCCAAACATCACAATCATTATCGTGGCAAACATTATTAATAACTTTGGTGCAAATATCTGACAAGGATAAGCGGAACAAGCCTCCGCACTCATAGCCTTTACCAATAAATTGTCCATACTTGGAAATTACAACTTTATTAGACTCGAAAACCAACTTAAAACCATCTCGACATAAACGTGAGCCGCTGACGAGATTTTTATTGATGGAGGGCACATGATGAACGTTCTTCAGTCGCACGATCTTCCCCGAAGTAAACTTCAGATCGACCGTACCAACACCACGAACAGTAGCATGTGACCCGTTCCCCATCAGCACGGGGGAAGTCCCTGTGACCTGATAAGAAGAGAACATAGAAGCATCAGCACAAACATGTACATTGGCACCTGTGTCAATTAACCATTCAGGTGAATGACAAACTGAAAGAATAGTGGGAACTATACCGTACCCAGAGTCCTTCATCTCAGTGTCAGCCATGACAACATTGGCGGTCTTGCCGCTGTTCTCCTGCTGCTGCAGCTCGTAACGCTTAGGGCACTTTGGAGCCCAGTGGGTCAGTTCACCGCAGACGTGACATGATCCCTTTCTCTTCTTGAAGTTGGTAGAGTGCGACGGCTTAAACTTGCCATCGGGCTTGCCTTTACCCTCGGATTTCTTCTTGTTATATTTAGGCTTGTTGGGCGGGTAATGTTTCTTCTGTACCACATGAGCAGAAGAACCTACCTCAGCAACCCGAGCACGTGTATCCTTTGCTCTCGCCTTCTCTTCCACATCAAGAGATCCGATGAGGTCCATTACGGAAAACTCCTGTCTCTTGTGTTTTAGAGAAGTAGCAAAGGTGCTCCATGAAGATGGAAGCTTGGCAATAATGCCTCCGGCCACAAACTTGTCCGGTAACATACACTTAAAGTGCTCAAGTTCTTTAGCGAGTGACTGTATCTCATGAGCCTGTTGAACAACAGAGCGCTCATCAGTCATCCTGTAGTCATAGAATTGCTCCATGACATACAGCTCGCTGCCAGCATCCGAGGCCCCAAATTTGGCCTCGAGTGCAGCCCACATATCCTTGCCGTTATCAAACGACATATACGGATCCACGATGGAATCATCGATAATACCGAGGAGGGCACTTTTAAACATAGTGTCCATATCCTCAAAGGCCTCCAGCTGTGCTGGATTGAGATCGCCCTCAGGCTTGCCCTTGGTGGCCGCATAGCAGCGCAAGGTTTGAAACCATAGCACTGCTCTCGTGCGCCACCTCTTAAAGTCCACGCCCTTGAAAGGGACTGGCCTTGTCGCCGCAATGACAGACGGCGCAGGTGCAAGAAATTGCCTATAATCAGGTTTTTGGATTGTTGAATATATTAGCAATTTAGCACATGATTTAATTCGAAATAGCAGCAGATAAATTGTGACAGTAGCAAATACAGTAATCATGCAAACGTCTAGATCTAGCACAGTAGACAGATTGATACAATCTATTGCAAGTACTAGACATACGAATTCCAGTAACATCTCATACATATGAAAGAGAGATACGTACGATGGAGCGGTAGCGGCACCGCCGTTGTTGTTGTCCCCGGTGTCGGCCATGTCGTTGATGAAGAGGTTGCCGAGGTCGGGGAAGAAGTCGTCGTCGGGGAAGTAGTCGCCGTCAGCAGTCGCGCGAGTGCGCTCCCCAAAAAAGGCGGGGTTCCGGAGGCCTGCTGTCCCTTCTCGCGGTGCACGCCGGAAGGAGGGATGGAGAAGACTTGATTGGCGGCGCAGTGCTTTGGAACGGTGGTGCGAAACCATATGACGAAGTGGCGGCTAGGGTTTACCGTATGCGCGTATTTATATGCGGGCTGGGAGAGACGTGGGCGTAACCCCACGTCTGAGTCGGTTCGGCTCCACGATCCAGAAAGGAAACGGAAACGGTTTTGGAATTAACGCGTCCGTCAATTACCAAATTAAATGACTCATTAAATTTTCCCAATCGACAAAATAAACGCTCTCGGCTCGGCTCATTCCCGCAACCCGCGGCGCGGCGCGTCGTGACGTGTCGTGACGAGGCGAGGCGAGGCGTGGCGAGGCGGGCGGCGGAGGAGGAGGAGCGCGCGTGTGGCACACCTCTCCTCTTGCCTTGCCTACTCATACATGAGCTAGAATGGCTCACCTTATAAGGTGCTTCCACTCTCTTCAAACTAGCAATGTGGGACTAAACTTTAGTCCCACTCACTCCACTTATTATTCATGAATGGGCCATGACAATTTCAGGATTTTTAGTGGGCTTAATGGGCTAGACATGTGAGCCCATATTATAGCCCATAACATTCCAACACCCCTCACAGAGCTCGTGGTCGGCATGGACGCCATGGAGAGAGGCGAGCACGGCCTGGTAATGACAAAACAGCACAATATGACTACATTTGGGGCAGATCAGTAGCAGACATCATTTGGGGCAGATCAGTAGCCTACCGATGGGACAGGAATCGGACAGGGACTTCCACTTCTCACCACCGGCCTTTCCAACCTGCAGGCGATTCACCGACACAACCAAAATAAGTCAGAACATAACATAACATGAAGGCAGAGAATGGTCAGATGGCATCCATGAAAGAGAAGCAAACTCAACATAACATAAAGGGAAAATCTATCATACTGTAACTTCATTTTTTTGGTATAAAAAGCCTCCTGTCTAGAGCTGAAGCAGAACTTGCATTTCGGAAAAAATTCAGATATGAGATCCAGAAGACATTAGGAATTCTAGATCAGGGTACTATCAAGTCCTATCGTTTTCTACGCAGCTCAAGTCCTATCAAGTCCATGCATTATGTGTCCTCCATTATAATCGATCAGGGTACTGATGATTGCTATTTTACATAACATAAACCAGGGTTTTGCAGTTATCTGCATGGGTGTGCTCTATCTAACGGTAGCCTTTGCTTGATGGCCAGCACGTGCAGATTGGATGGTTTCCATGCTGGATGTTAGATTGTATCCATCGATACCTTACTAAATTCATGAAGTATGGCGTAGTTGCCACCGTAAGTCGGAATATCGACACTTGGGACAGGGAAACTAAATTCTGTGACCTGATTCAGAACCAGTGGTCGGCCCTGAACGCACTAACCTGGCTACACACAGCATTGGCTCTGTGACGCTGAACTCAAGGCGACAATTATGTACTCCCTCTGATGTAGCACAACAACACTTACTATGGATCGGAGGGGGTACCAATTTTCTGCATAGCTAAGGAATGTATGGCTGCAGATGCTGAAAGGTGCTAGGGCTAAATCTCTTGGCACATGAGAGCACCACTACCCTCGCAAGAATCTCCCGGAAAAAGCAGCTCAGCTGCTAGAGAAAGAAAGCTACTGCGTGACACAACTGGCATCCACTAAGATCTAAAAGAAAGACCAAAGTCGGCATTGTGGATTAGGAGAGGGGACAGGAGCGGCGTATAGCCATGGTAGCTGGAGCAGAAGGTCCCCGGAATCGTCCATGAGCAGCTTCACCACCAGAAGCAACGGCGGCAGCACCACGGCGGCGGCGGACCCGGATTCCGGCACGATCCTGGAGGCGCCCAACCTGCGCATCTTCACGTTCGCGGAGCTCAAGGCCGCGACCCGCAACTTCAAGCCGGACACGATGCTGCGCGAGGGCGGCGAGGGGAATCGGGGAGGGGACTTTCTCTAGGGGAGAGGGAGGGTTGGAGGGAGGGAGAGACTCACCAGGTACTTGGCGGCCGGGGCGGTGGAGCTCGTCCGATGGCGGCGGCGGTGGCTCTATCTCCGGCGAGAGGGCGGCGAGCACGCGCGCGAGTTCCTTGGTCGTCGCTGGTCGCTCGAGATCGAGAAGGGGATGAGGGGAACGTACGGTGGTAATGTGAGATGCACGCTCGAGTAGATCTCACAGGAGGAATCCGTGGCGCATCCCGCGCGTGTGGGACACGCATTTCTAAAAAGGAACTATATGGTTAATAGGCCAACATCGTTTAATCATTTGAACGATTGGCTACCGTAGTGGTAGACGCTCTCTTCTGCTGCTCCACCCGTCCAGGTTCGAATCCCCACAAAACCATTTTCTGAAACTTATTTTCTGTAGGAAAGAAATCACTACAACATGTTAATTAATTAAGTTCAAAAAATGTGTTAATTAATTTAGAACAACATTTTTTATTAATATTATTTTATTTAGCAAACAAATCAATATAATCCACGTACACATTACATCATACTTAGAAAAATAAATGTGTGATTTTATTATCCGTAGCAAAATAAATATGGCGATTACATCATCCTTAATAAATTCATCGAGTACATCGTGATTCAATGGAGCATCAGTGCCACACCTTCTAGTGGTGCGCCACTGATTCTATGAAGAATACATGGGTGGCAAGAATCAGTGGCGCATCACTAGACGGTGCGCCACTGATGCTCCATAGAATCAGTGGCGTATGGTTGGTAGTGCGCCACTGATGCTTCCGGGCATACATGGCACATAGAATCAGTGGCGCACCACAAGGAGGTGCGCCACTGATTCTTTTAGGTACACATGGGTGCTGGGTATTAGTGGCGCACCGTTGATCATGCGCCACTGATGCTTGGAGCATCAGTGGCGCATGGCTACATGGTGCGCCACTGATGCATGTACATGTATGCCCCGAGGCACATCAGTGGCGCACGGCTACAAGGTGCGCCACTGATGCTATGTCATCTATGCCCATTTTCCTAGTAGTGAAGTGCTCACCGGGATGGAAAGTTCCATCACCGGCATAACGATTATCCATAACACAATCAATAATTACAATAGGTATTTCAAAATGGAGAATTTTAGTAGATGGGGAACTTATCTCTACCATACGAGTGGTGGAGTCGTCATTCCGAACATATAACAAGCAGTAATGGATTCCAGGATTTAGCAAAATAAACAGACAGTAATAAAAACATCACTTACAGTAAAATGTTTCCTTACCAATTCCACTTACCAATAGCGCTACACTCCCCTGAAATGTTGCCTGAAAATATTCTTGATGACACACAAGTATAGGGGATCGATCATAGATTTTTTGATAAAAAAGAGTGTCGAACCCAACGAGGAGCAAAAGGTATTGATAAATAGTTTCGAGCAAGGTTTCATTGTAAACACTAGAGAACAAATGTTTAGTGATTTTTGTGATAGTAACAACGCAATAACAATGAAAGTAAATAGTTGCTGCAAGTGTACCAATACTGTTTAGCACAAAGGACAAGCTGGTGGTACTTCTTATCATGGCCAAAACGTTCCTGAGGACACACAAGAGCTTTCATCTAGTTATTTTCATCACACGCCGTTGATTAATCTTGATAGTTTTGGTAAGTGTTATGTGGGTAGACCTATGCTAGTGCAACATCCTATCCGTGACTAATGCACACTTACGATTACACTACTTTCAAGAATCCACAAATACAAGAAAGTAATTAAAAAATAAATCTAACCGTAGCAATAAACTCGTGGTATCGACTACTCCCTTATGTGAGTATTGCAAGCTGGGGTTTAGGTTTCTATCACTCCGGAAATCCACCACAATCAATCCAACACACAAGGCATTACTCTAGGCCCTTAAAAGGTGAAGTTCTATGCAGTCGACGTTCTCATAACACCACTAGAGAAATAAACCGGTAAATATTACTCAACGAAACATGATTACTAATATCTAGACTTCTCCCATGTCCTCAAGAACTAAAGGATCTACTCACAACACATCATACGGTACATGATCAGAGGTGATAAGTGGATGAATAACAATCTGGTCATACAGTCCAAACACCATAAATCTCATAAGCACCAACTACAAACAATTCACACCGGGAGAGTGATTTAGTGGAAAACAATGATATAGAACCCTAAATGTTACGATGACATTGAGGTGGATGGCGAGGATGATGGTGCTGATGGTGATGACGATGACGATGATGATCTTGGTGATGCACAGGTGGATGACGGTGAATGTGGTGAAGATTCCCCCCTCTGGGAGGGAATTTCCCCGATGGAATCTCCCCGCCAGGGAGATGTTTTCTTCTCTCTATCGTTTCCGTCAGGAAGAGGGGGCGGAAAAATTCTACGAAGTGCCCCGTAGATATTTTTAGGTCACGGGGGGCAAGTACCCCGAAGGAGAGACGGAGGGGGGCCTGGGGCCCCCATGGGCCCACCAGGAGCGGCCAAGAAGGGGACACGCTTGGGAGGCACTTGGATGGCCCCTGTGTCACCTCTAGCAGCCCTTCGAGCTCCCTCGGTGATCTCGAACAAAACCTTGTTTCCTGATTTTTTTGACGTTCAGAAAATATCCCTTCTGACACGTGCTTTTTCTAGCTGATTTCTGACTGTGATAAATAATTCCGTAAAACTGTATAACACAGAAAAACAAAATAACATAAGTATAGTGCTGTAATATGGAAAATATCAATGAATGAGGGAAATTTATCATATAAAATAGTGATGCAAAATGGACATATCAAGCATCAAGGAACTGGACGCAAGCCCCAAGCATGTGTGAAGAGAGGCTCGAGAAGCCATCTATCATACCACCCGTCAACAATGACGAAACTCCTGGCCACCAACACCTCGAGGAGGAGCTCCCACCCAAGGCGCACCACACTGCGGCATCCCATCACGATGTCGCCTCATGCGGGATCAAGAGCCTCATTGACTACATCGAGAAGGGGGACGTCCCCAAGGATGAAGCGGAAGCTGACCGCGTATCTTGCCAAGCCAAAATGTATCACGTCATTAACCATAAGCTGTATCGGAGGCGCACCAACGGGGTGGCGCTGCTGTGCGTCCCCTCGGACGCAGCGTGAACCTCCTCAAGGACATACATCATGGAAACTATGGCCACCACTCTTCATCGCACAAGCTTGTCGGCAAGGCCTTCCACTACGACTTCTACTAGCTCACTACCCTCAAGGACGCCACCAAGCTCCTCAAGACCTCCGAAGTGTGCTAGTTCCACGCCAAGCAAGTACATCAGTCCGCGCAAGGACTGCGAACCATCTCCCTCTCGTGGCCGTTCGTGGTCCGGGGACTGGAAATTTCGGGACCATTCCCCCGAGCGCTTAGGGGATAACGCTACCCCTACATCGCCATCGAAAAATTCACACAAGTTAGTAGTAAAGTTCATCAAGGGTTTGGTGTGCCGCTTTGGTATCCCCAATCGCATCATCACCGAGAACGGTACGCAATTCACCAGTGGCCTCTTCAATTCCTACTGCTCCAACCTTGACACGAAGATCTGATACGCCTCTGTGGCCCATCCACACAACAACGGCCAGGCGAGCGTGCCAACTCTGAGGTCCTCAAGGGCCTCAAGACGAGGAGCTTAAATAAACTCAAGGCCCGCGGGAAGAAGGGGATCGACGAGCTCCCGTCGGTGCTGTGGTCAATCCGTACAACCTCGACAAAGCACACAGGGGAAACGTGATATGTCTCCAACGTATCTATAATTTATGATGTTCCATGATGATATTATGCCAATTGCTACATGTTTTCTCCCTTCTTTATGTAATTTTTATCGATTTTATGGACTAACTTATTGACAAGATGACACATAGCTAGGTCCCTGTTTTCTGCTGTTTTTAGTTTCACAAAAGTTGTTCTGGAAATATTCTCGGAATTGGCAAATTTGAAGCCCAGAAGTCTTAGAATTCACGAAGGTTCCACGGAGTCCCGAAGAGACCCGGAGGGGGGCCTCAGGAGGCCCACACCATAGGGCGGCGCCTCCCACCTTAGCCACGCCGGGGGGTGGTGTGGGGCCCCCAGGGATCCACCGCCTTTGCCCTTTTACCTATTTATACTCCTCCGAGGGAAAACCCTAAAAGACTCGGCCTTTTCCACCAAAAACATATGTAGCTTCGCCCTTGCCACCGACAAGTTTCGGGAGACAGATCTCTATTCTAGCACCCTGCCAGGACGGGGAAGTGCCCCGGAAGCCATCCCCATTGACTCCACCGCCATGTCCATCGCCGTTGCTGTCTCCTATGATGAGGAGGGAGTAGTTCTCCCCCGAGGCTGAGGGCTCTACCGGTAGCTATGTGTTTCATCTCTCTCTCCCATGGTGTGATCTATATGTGATCGTGAGCTTTGTAATCTAGTTGAATTCGTAGATATTATTCTCCATCTATTATTCTACTCAAGTGGTTTTTGTTATGAGATCTCCATAAACACTTTGATCACGGTGTAAAGGTGACAGTGTGTGCACCGTGTGATTTAGCATTATATTAATATTCTGTGTTGGATAACCCTATGAAATTGTGGTGTTTGCATGGAACCATCTGGGTCCCATGGTGATAGCGTGGGGGTTACTTAGTTGGGAAAGGGCTTACTCTGAGGAGTGTTGTTAAAGGCCTACGAATGGATTGGTGTTGTTATTCGACCAGAGAGTGGCTTGGAGTAGCATAGTGAAGAGATGGTATTTATTAATTCAATTATGTTTTCATTGTTGAGAGTGTCCACTAGTGAAAGTAGAATCCCTAGGCCTTGTTTCCAAGCATTGAAACACTAATTTCCGCATGTTCTGCCACATGTTTGATTGCTTCCATATTTATTTCAAATTGCTATTATTAATTGTAACCATCCATATTACTCGCATTTCACTATCTCTTCGCCGAACTAGTGCACCTATATACCTCACAATTATATTGGGTGTGTTGGGGACACAACATACTTATTGTATCCTAATTGCAGGGTTGCTTGAGAGGGATATCTTTGACCTCAACCTTCCTGAGTTCGATAAACCTTGGGTGATACACTTAAGGGAAACTTGCTGTTGTTCTATAAACCTCTGCACTTGGAGGCCCAACACTATCTACAAGAATAAAAGCGTGCGTGGACATCAAGCTCTTTTATGGCGCCGTTGCCGGGGAGGAAAGGTAAAAGGTACTCACATCCTCGGGTGTGAGTGCTCGAAGTTATTTCCTTTAGATTCTGCAATTAAATCTTTTTTTCTTGTTTTCACTAGTTAGGCTTAATGGAAAACAACAAAAATAATCTTTTATCTTGAGTTAGTACATGAAGTGTTTGAAGAGAAAATTAAAAAACCTATGGAAGTTTGTTTGCATAATAGTGATAGCAATGTTATTAGTATGAATTCTTTGAACACCATTATTGCTAACACTATTGAAAAGTCTAAGCTTGGGGAATCTAGTCTTAATGAATATGATATTTTAAGTCCCCCAAGCATGGAGGAACAAATTTAATTTGATGATACTTTGCCTCCAATATATGATGATTATAATGATTGTGGTATTCTAGTTCCACCAACTGTGAATCATAAATTTTATTGTGATCATGATATGCCTTCTATATATGATGATTACAATGATGAATATGTTATCTTAAGGCCACATACTATTGAGGAGAAAATTAATTATGATTGCAAAATGACTCCTATATTTGATGATTATGGTGATGAGAATAATAATGATAGCTATTTTGTTGAATCTCCCACTACTATTAATAAGAATGACTATGCTTATTTGGAGAATAATAATTCTTTTATGCATGTGGCCCATGATAAGAATATTATATCTGATAGTTATATTGGTAATTTTATTCATGATGCTACTGAAAGTTATTATGAGAGAGGGAAACATAATTTTATGCATCTCAACAATATTAAGTTTCCCCTCTTTATGTTGAAATTCTTGAAGTTGCACTTATTTTGTCTTCCTATGCTAGTCACTTTGTGCTTCGTTGACTTGTTTTTCTATAAGATTCTTTTTCATAGGAAGTGGGTTAGACTTAAATGTGTTTTATATTTTCTTCTTGATGCTCTCTTATTTTTCTTCAACTCTTATTCTTATGTGAGCATCTTTTAAAAATCATTGTGCCTAGCTGAAAGGCATTAAAAGAAAAGCGCTTCCGGGAGACAACCCGTTTTATTTCTCCGTTTTCCGTCGTTTATTTTTGGTTTATTTGCACCTGGGTGTTGTCTATTTCCTTAGAACCCCACTGTATCTTTTCTTTTGTGTCTTTGATGAGCCAAGTAAACCCTCTAGTGGAAAGTTGAGACTATATTTCGGATTTTTGCGCAGGAAACAGATTTTTGCTGTCCACTATTTAAATCGTATAAAATCACAGAAAATTCACAATGACCTGAGTTTTTGTGTGTGTAATACTGGACTGTATACACAACGTTTATTAGTTGAGCAATTTTGATTTTATAAACAGAGTATTTTCGAAAAAAAACATTTTTACCTGTTGTCCTGTTTTGACAGATTTCTGCCAATAATTGTATTTGGATCTTAATCTCTTTATTTTGGTGTTCTTTTGATAAAAAGAGTTTTAAAAGAAGTTGTGACAGTAGATAATGTGTTTATGAGGGTTAGGATTGTGTTTAAACTGAACCATGTGAATTTATTATTTCGATTGCACCAACGTTGCTAAGATTGTGAGAAGTTTGGTGTGAAGGAAGTTGTAAAGGGTCAAGAGAAGAGGATGATATGATGTGACCAAGAATAGTGAAAAGCATAATCTTGGGGATGCCCCGGTGGTACATCGAAGAAATTTCCAAGAATACTCAAGCATCTAAGCTTGGGGTTGCCCAAGGCACCCCCTTCCTCATCGACAAATTATCAGGTCACTTCTAGTGAAACTTTAGTGCTTTACTTGGAGCGTTTTTTATTTTTTTATTTCAGTTTGTTTAGTTTTATTTGCTGTAGTTTATGGTTGGATATTATCATACTTGTGTCGAAGAGAGAGGCATGCTCCGTTTTCATTGCTTAGAACACTCTATTTTTATTTCTTATTGTTCTGTGATTGTTCACTTTTTGCTAGTACTGCGTTTAGCCTTTGTTTTAATGCATATCTTATTCAGAGATGTTAGTTTTAGCAGTGTTATGTGAGTACTCTCATGTTTTTTTTTTCTGTATCATGTATATAATTTTTATTAAAACATATTTTGATGGTGCTTGTTGGGAAAAGAAACTGCTACTTGAAGTAGACTTTTTAACGGTGCAAGTAGAAGCTTGTATAGACTGTGGCTAGAACTTTTTCATATCATGCTAGATTTTATTTTAGTTTTAAAGCCTTGTGGTTATTGAGTAGCATGATTAGCCTCAAATATCTGAGAGTGTTTAATGTTCCATTGAAAGAATCATGAGTTGTTCTTGTCATATTAAAGCATAAATTTCTGGTATTCTCCTTTGAATGCTTTATTTGGTTGACTTGGCGCATGCTCACACCATGTCTATGACTATGAACAAGTCACGAATAGACTCCATGATCATTTAGTTTTTGAACTTGTGATACCACTTATGCTTTAATTAATGATTTTTATGTCGCTATGCATGATTATGGCTCTTAAGATCTCTTGATTTGTCGCTCCTAGTCTTTTGCTAGCCTCAACCTGTACTGAGTATGAGCTCTACTCGTGCAACCAAATCCCTAAAACCAAAGTTTTCCCATAGTGTCCACCATACCTACCTACATGTGGTATTTAACCGCCACCCCAAAATAAATTGCTCGTGTGTTACCATTAAAGCTTCAAAATTAATCATGTTTTGTGTTCCTCTTTTTGATCATGAGGACGTAAATAGAGAATCTTTATCTCACTTGTTAATTGGATTTCACACTATGGACTAGTGGCTTCATCCGCTTATCGAAATGATAGAAGAGCTGGCAGCGGGGTGCCCAGCCCCAAATTAATGCAAACAAATTATCTTTACTATTTTCCCCTGATTTATCAGTCAAAGCATAATTGTGTAAACAAAAGAGAAAGAGGGATGAGCTTCTACCCAGATGCGTCCTTCATATGGGAGCCTCACTTGTGAAATCTAGTTGGCTTGTGACGTATTGTATTTTCTGTTTACCATTCGTTGACACTAGCATACACCTCTCTTAAAATATAGACAGTCCTCCATGGTATGTGATTGTTGGCGGGCACCCGAGGATTCGGTTAGCCATGGTTTGTGTAAAATGGGTGGGAGGAGTGTCAAACTTTTAATACCCCTGTTTAATAAAATAAAATCTCTAGCACATGAGTGATCCATGCTTCCCTCTACGAAGGGCTTTTAGTTTACTTTTATGTTGAGTCTCCATCTTCTAACTTTATGCATAGTTGAGAGATGATTGTTGGCGGGCACCCGAGGATTCGGTTAGCCATGGTTTGTGTAAAATGGATGGGAGGAGTGTCAAACTTTTAATACCCCTGTTTAATAAAATAAAAGCTCTAGAACATGAGTGATCCATGCTTCCCTCTATGAAGGGATTTTATTTTACTTTTATGTTGAGTCTCCATGTTCTAACTTTATGCATAGTTGAGAGAGCATTTTTGCCATTCTGAGTTTTATGTGCATTTGTCCCAGAAACATTATTAATTGATTCATGATGTGTTATTTCTTGTTCTCAAATTATTTGTTCTAGTATTCCTCATGAACTTTGAAGGTGTCTTGGCATTTATGTTTTGCCCCACTCTTAAGGACTTGCGAAATACCACTTTTCCATGCTTTCACTATACTTGGAACAAACGTATATCTTTCTTTGCATTGATATTCATGATATTTATTTGAGATACTTCTCATGAAGCAAAGTGATTGCTATGCTTCATTATTAAAGTTCTATTTATCATGTTTGTGTTAAAGTTCTATGATCTCAGCTTACATATGCTTTTACATTACTATGATGATCAAGTTTATGTTAGTAGCATGTCACCTCAGAAATTAATTGTTTTATCGTTTAACTACTCGAGCACGAGTAGGAACTAAGCTTGGGGATGCTTTATATGTCTCCAACATATCTACAATTTCTGATGTTCCAAGATGATATTATTCCAATTGCTACATGTTTTCTTCCTTCTTTATGTCATTTTTATAGATTTTCCGGACTAACCTATTGACAAGATGCCACAGAGCCAGTTTCCTGTTTTCTGCTGATTTTATATTCAAAAAAGTTGTTTTGGAAATATTCTCGGAATTGGAAAATATGGAAGCCTATAAGTTTTAGAATTCCCGAAGGTTCCACGGAATCCCGAAGAGACTCGTAGGGGGGCCTTAGGGGCCCACACCATAGTGTGGTGCCCCCTTGGCCACGCCGGGGGGGGTGGTGTGGGACCCCCAGGGCTTCACCTCCTTTGCCCTTTCTTCTATTTATACTCCTTCGAGGGAAAAGCCTAAAAGAATTGGCCTTTTCCAGCAAAAAAATCCATAGCTCCGCCGCCGCCACCGACAAGTTTCGGGGGACAGTTCTCTATTCTGGCACCCTGCCGGGACGGGGACATGCCCCTGGAAGCCATCTCCATCGACTCCACCGCCTTCTCCATCGTCGTTGTTGTCTCCTATGATGAGGAAGGAGTAGTTCTCCCCCGAGGCTGAGGTCTCTACCGGTAGCTATGTGTTTCATCTCTCTCTCCCATGGTGTGATCTATATGTGACCGTGAGCTTTGTAATCTAGTTTAATTAGTAGATATTATTCTTCATCTATTATTCTACTCAAGTGGTTTTTGTTATGAGATCTCCGTAAACACTTTGATCACGGTGTAAAGGTGACAATGTGTGCACCGTGTGGTTTAGCATTATATTTATATTTTGTGGTGGATAACCCCATGAAATTGTGGTGTTTGCGTGGAACCATTTGGGTCCCATGGTGATAGCGTGGGGGTTACTTAGTTCGGAAAGAGCTTACTCTGAGGAGTGTTGTTAAAGCCTTACGCATGGATTGGTGTTGTTATTCGACCGGAGAGTGGTTTGGAGTAGCATAGTGAAGAGATGGTATTTATTAATTCAATTATGTTTTCATTGTTGAGAGTGTCCACTAGTGAAAGTAGGATCCCTAGGCCTTGTTTCCAAGCATTGAAACATCATATTCCTCCTGTTCTGCTACATGTTTGCTTGGTGCCATATTTATTTCAGATTGCTATTATTACTTATAACCATCCATATTACTCGCATTTCAATATCTCTTCGCCGAACTAGTGCATATATATACCTGACAAGTATATTGGGTGTGTTGGGGACACAAGATACTTCTTGTATCTTAATTGCAAGGTTACTTGAGAGGGATATCTTTGATATCTACCTCCCTGAGTTCGATAAACCTTGGGTGATCCACTTAAGGGAAATTTGCTGCTATTCGACAAACCTCTGCACTTGGAGGCCCAACACTGTCTACAAGAATAGAAGCGTGCGTAGACATCAAAATGCTATTCTCCCTCGTATATGGAGCATAAGCTTTCCTCCCCGCTAAACTCAAGCATGGGTATCCTCGAGCCCTTGCCTTCAGCAAGGACAAACAAGGAGAGCTCCACACCGAGGACCTACTACTCCTCTATGAGGAAAGGAATTGCGCTACCGTCCGCACAATGTGGTACCACCAATGGCTGCATCGCTACCACATCAACAACATCAGGCCATGCACACTTGAGGTGGACGACCTGGTCCTGAGAAGGATCTTCTCCATGGAAGTCTTACACAATCCCTTCTCCATTTGGGAGGGGCCGTTTCGGGTAGCACACATCATGCGCCGAGGAGCGGCATGCCTGGAGACGGAAGATGTACGCCTGTGCCCAACCGGTGGAACATCCAACACCTACGTAAGTTCTACCTATGACGCCACAGTCAAAATGATGCTTGGAACTCTCTCCGTGAGAGTCTCATGGAGATTCTCACCAGTCATGCCGCATGGCCTCGAGATCTTCTAACCATACAAGTGGGAGCCCCGTTCCGGCCGGGCCAACTTTTGTTTCTTGAGGGCGCCACAAGGCCACTACATCCTCTAGCTATGCACCTGAACTCGCGCGAGTATCAGCCCCATGACAATGGGAGTCCCATGTCTGCACGGTGACGTCAAGTTCCTCTTCGGGGACCACAAGGTCGCGACATCCCGAAGCATTTGGTAATGGAAAATCTAACCCTAGAAGTAAAACCCAAGCCATTTCTCCTAACCTCACTTGTCACCTCGACAAGCATTTTCCTCTTAAGGAGTGTGTGTTTGGCAATTTCCTCTCGAGGACACCTCGCGAGCGGGGGCTGGGATCGGTACCCGTGCACGGGTGAGAACCAATCAGATTAAACCCAAGTGGCAGAGCTCTGTCTAAACAGGTCTCTACCGTGCACGACACCTCACCAAATTCCTTGATGCTAACTTCCTCGCGAGGCATCCACGAAGTAAAAAACAAACACACAATTTTTTTGTTGTAGGAAAAACCGCCTTCCTCACGAGGCAAAAAAGGGAGTCCTCCCCAAATAACGCAAAGTATCTCCACGAGGAATCAGCAGGAGACATCTCGAAGGACCATCTGCAGACACACATCTCTTCTCACATGGCCCACGGTGCTACGCCCAAAAGCTAAGTCCCACGCCTCCTTGTATTTGTCTCTCCAAGAGGCCTTTCTGAAGTTATTAGGGAAACTCCACAAGGACACAAAACGAGATACTTATGACCCAACAACAAAGGAAAAAGCATGTTTTTCAGAATCTGATATTTCATTCATGAGATACATCTCAGCACACAAACATGTTGCAGATCCATTACAAGGACAAAAAAGGGTGCAAAACTCCAGAGATAGATACTCCCTCTCCGTGCCTACATAAGAGGAAGGTATGGTGGCAGGCCCTGGGATCCTGTCTCACCACAACTAGATATGGGTGGCCGAGGAGAAGGCCAAGGCCCTAGGAGAGAGGAGAAAGCAACTGACCAGGATGGTCATGCTTTCCCTTTTTGGATGAAGGAACTCAAGCGCTAGCTCGAGTCGGACTCTCCGTCCTCCACTTTGACGTCCGAGGAGTCTTCCTTGTCCTCCTCATTTTCATCTTTGTTGCCGCTGTTGTCGCTGCTCCCACTCTCGATGCAGCACTCCTTGCACTCATCATGTCACCCGAAGACCTTCACGAAGAGCTTGTCCATCCTATCGAAGCGTAAGTGGAGGACCTGGCTCTGCTCCAACCTCTGGGCGCGGTCGAAGGTATTCCATCCGTGCGCCAGCGTCAAGTTGCCGCCGGGGCTGAACTCGATGGCCGCCCACCAGATACCATTGATGCACCCCCACAGTTGAAGCCAATGTCCCCTAGACGGGCTGCAACCAATCATTCTTGCAAAGGAGTCATGGAGCTTCAGCCGACTTCGGAGGTGGCCAGACAGTCCCAATAGGAGCTCGTGCTAGCACGCGGGTGTCCTCCGCCCGGCGGGGAACATGGTTTGCCACCCTGCCATGACCACAGGATGCAAGAGCACCACCGCCGCAGCAGCCTCGGGGGCTTGCCTTGTCAAGAGCCCCAGATCCCTCGGGCGCATCGGCAACCGTCAGTGTCATTCCATCACTACACCTTGGGGCCACGGCTGAGTCCGCCGAGGAGCCACGGCCTCGCCGCCAACGAGCCATATGTGCTCTGCTTCTTCTTCTGGGGATAAGGAGGGGGAAGAAGAGGGAGCTCGCATGAAGATTGTGCCTAGGAGGGGACGGAGCGTCCCATATTTATGCCTGGACTAGGAACTCCACCATGCCGGTCCGCCTCTTCGCTGGCCCAGGTATCAAGGAAAAGGAGCGCGTCCCGATGACTGATGGGACCTAACGCCAAGGAGGTGACTTATCAATGGCACGGTCAAGGAGAAGTTATGGAAACGGGACGTTTCCGCCATGTCCTAGGAGATCGTGGGTCTCTCCCCACGAACCGTTATGCCATGTGCAACGACTGGCCCTGCAGCAGTTGGGCCCGTGCCGCTTCATCTCCTCCAGATGCGTGCCCATCGTGGGCCCAAGGGCTACTGTCAGTCCAGTGGGTACGAGTGTACCAAGACCCGTCTGCTGCGGCCCAGCCAAATAATCATGCGGGGCATCCGCCGGGATGCCTCACGAGGAAAACTTCCCTCACGAGTGCTTCACTCCCGGCGAAGCACGAGTAGTAGGGGGTTGATCCCTCTGGAGGCATTGGATTCACCTTCTCTAGGAGAGGATCTCTACCTCGAGCTCTTTGACTCTCTCGAGAGGAGATTTCCCTCACGAGGAAACAACCCATGTGCAGGAGACACACACAATTCTGCACGCTGACGATGGCATCGCAGGGCGACAGAACAACTTTATCCATAGTTGACGTTCTCGTGTATAAAGAGTGGGAAACAGCTGCCCGCACCAAAGCACCACCCGAAATTTTCCTCTTCGATGCAAAAAAACCAGTCCGGTGCTACAAGACGAAGGAGACATCATCGAGAGCCCTCATCGCCCTGCCATGGACGATGGCACCATCCTCGACGACTAGGACTAGCAGAGATTGCAGGGTCCTACCTGTTCACTCTTTGTCACCTTATGGGGACCCTTTCCCACCAAGAATGCGCGGGAAAGAGGCCCAACAACCAATACATAAGGAGCCCCTAGGCTCCCGTAGAAGGGACGGCTCAATTCAGCATCCCTAGTCTAAACCGAGCACAATCTCGCCTCTTATACTGTATATAATGCAGTGCAATCCATCAGACAAGCATGAGTAGAGTATTACACCGCAAGCTGGCCTGAACCTGCGAAAACTCCCCATGTTACCATTGTTTCTTGCTCCGAGCTTTACTCACGAGGGGTGTAACGAGCGTGGTTAGCCCTCGGTATTGGAACCTCTTGAGAGTCCATTTCCTTTGACAGACCACACTCCCACATCTTAGGAAAAGTAGTGAATTATGAGCCGACCATGGATCCGGAAACGTGGTTGAGCAGTTATGAGATGGCAATGTCAATTCGCAATGCGTCCGAGAATCTTCAAGCCAAGTTCATGTACTTGATGATGTCAGAGGGAGCAGCAAAGTTATGGTTCACCAATCTGCCGGAAAAATCGATCAAGTCCTAGGAAGAATGAAAGACCGCGTTTGTTAAGCACTTCCATGGAACGTGCAGAAAGTTGTTCACTGTTGATGATTTAGAACGATGCGTTCAGAAGAAGGGAGAGTCAGCACGCAGTTGGGTGCGCCGGGTTATGGAGATACTCCATTCATCCACAGATATTCAGCCCAAAGACGCGCTACAAGCTATGGCAAAAACATGCAAGTATGTTCCTTTAGTACAATAGTTAACTCGCATGAAGTCCAGTAGGAATGCTGTGGAGGTTACAATGGGAGAATTAATGGATGCGTGCAACAAACACGCCGCAACGGACACCACAGAGGAGGAAGTTGATGACAAAAAAGCAAAAGCGAACACAAGTAGTAGTGGAAGAACCGGCAATGGATCGGCACCGAGTAATAATAGAAATAGCCAGAACAAGCGCCCGTTTGAAGGAAGCTCCGAGTTTGTAGCTAATACTGAGGCCGGGTCTTCGCGACCCAGATCTGAAGGGAATTTTAATACCGGAAATCACAATGGAGGACATTACCAAGGACCTCCAAGACCAAGCAACAGTTGGGACATATTTAGAATGGCATGCCCGAAGCACAGCAGGAACGGCAAGCCGGCTAATCATTCCTTAGAGCAATGCGCCGACTTACAGAGATGGAAGAACGAGGAAGTAAACAGAGCCATGCGAGGTGCGGGTCGGGGAGGAGGCCCGGGTCCAGGTGGAAATTTGGGCAACGGTCCGCCCCCAGCCGGTAACCCGGCGGCCGGAAATCCGGGCAACAATCAAGGGGGAGCGGGAGGTTTCCAGGCTAACCCCAAACAGTTGGGTCAATATCATGTGCATACTACGGGAGGCTCTAACAAGGATAACAAGATACTAAAGCAGGCGGTCAACTCAGTTTCTTCTGCTGTTCCGAGGTATTTGAGGTGGTCAGAACAGGAGGTAACATGGAGCAGAAGGGATCACCCGGATAGAGTGGATCACCGGGAGTCTTAGCGTTGGTAGTGGCACCACAGGTCAATGGGTACGAGCTGAAAAAAGTCTTGATGGATGGAGGAAGTAGCATCAATATCCTGTACTGGGAAACTTTTCTGCGCATGGGTCTCAAGGAGTCTCAGCTACAAAAAAGTACAACAGTCTTTCATGGGATAGTGTCGGGTCATTCAGCGTGCCCTGAAGGAAAAATCGCATTGGAGGTGGCTTTTGGGGAATCAAAGGACAATTATCGAGTTGAGTGGCTCACTTTCGAGGTGGTTAAGTTGCGCAGTCCTTATCACGCATTGTTTGGAAGGCCGGCTTATGCCAAATTCATGGCAAGACCATGTTATGTGTATCTACAGCTGAAAATCCCGGGTCCAAAGAAGACCATTACCATACATGGAAATCGAGATATAGCAGCTGAATGCGATGAAGGGGATGCGGCAATGGCCGAGCAAGCCTGTAGGAAAGAGGAACTCAAGCATTACCGATCTCAAGCGGACCTGGAGGAAAGGGCAACTTCAAAAAAGCCGAGCTCTGAAGGAGAGAAAGCAAAACCCAGGGCAGAACAAGATGCTAAGATGGTGGGCTTCGTCAGGAGCGATCCTTCCAAACTGTCTGGCATAGAAGAGGAAATCACACCGCTATCTACAGCTGGCCGCGCTATGAGAACGGCACACCCGGATTGGCTAGCAAACCCGGTACTCATCATGAAAGGGCCCAACAAATGGAGAATGTGCATCGGTCGCGCCAGCCCGGGGCCGACTCTCGAGAAGAACTAAAATAGTGTAGTGGACAGCAGGTTTCATACGCACTCTTTTCCTACCCAGGGTACCTAAGGGGACTGGAAGGTTTTTAATGAGGCGGCCTGCTGACCCAAACTTTTCCGTATCAATAAAAAGATGGTTTTCAAGTCTTGTCATGGTCTTTGCTTCGATTACGGGTAAGTGTTATTCATTATTATCAATACATCAGTATCATCAAAATACATCGCACATACATAGGTCTTTGGGAGCTGAACTGCTTAAACAGTAGTCACGAACCCAAAAGACCCGGCCTTGATGCCTATGAGTTATGAGGGCCGGTTACTCGCAAGACGAGTACGGCTGCAATTTTATAACCGGACAAAGGAGCCAAATTTCTTGGTTATTCTTACTTAAGCTCGATGTGACTCGCACTAAAGTGGCATGATCTGTTCGCTTACGATTACAATCAACCATGCAGCCCAATGGGATTTGCTTGACCCTGTTTTTCGTATAGATGTAACAACATGGTATCCACGCGAAAGCCGGCTTACAGTACAAGATAATCAAAAGGGTCATCTAAACCACAAGTCTATGCAGAGTACAAGGCTGATAGACGGAAACTCAACAAGTATTAAGCATGACTTCAGTATTTACGCGAACGGCTATTGGTTTTCGGCTTGGTAAAGAGCAATTTGTCTTCTGAGAAAGGCCACACCCCCCTGACTCGTACTTTTGGTCATGGGGACTGGGGACTTCGAAACAGAAACAAACTGTTTAGCTATTGAAGCTCGAAAGATCCTAGCTTCCGAGTCTTGGGGACTTAAAGAAAAGTCCGCTTATCAAAACCCACGATACTCGGAAAACCGAGTCTCGAAAAGGGAATAAAAAAACAATAGGGTATCGAGAATAAGCTTAAGAATAAGACAAGGGTCAAGATTATCAAAAGCCGGGAGAGGCACAAAGTTATCACGAATTCAAAGTACAAAGTGACAATACCAGTAACAAGGGTGCACAGGCGCACCATCAAAATCATACTAGTTTTAAAACACAAAATACCAGACATCATCTTACTCGGCATCCTGGGAACGGTCTTCCGGGTCTTGGTCTTGGATCTGCTCCTTAGCCTTTCCAGCAGCATTACCCGGACTTTCCGCATCAGGACGGACAGGCGGAGGAACAGCTGGTGTAGAGGTAGACGGCCTTAATCCTAACTCGGCCTCTCTCTTAGCAGTTTCTTCTTTCCTCCTGGCCAGATCAGTCGCCCATTTTTCCAACATATCAAAGGGAGGGGGTGCCTCCGCCAAGATGGTTTTGCCTTCAGCGTCGTACGAGCTCATGATTGTGTCCAGTTCCATCTTATCGGCCAAAGCAGTGGCCGAGTGGCGTACGGCGGATTGTATAACTTTGAAATCCTTGGGCGTAAACTTGGAGCCGTCAGCCTTGAATTCTGGAAACCCGGATATTACCTTTGCCGGGTCAAGCTTAGGAAAATAAGCTTTCGCCAGCGTAAAGGCCCAGGTCATACCGATCCGGCAAGACGAGCGCTTCCATATCTCAATCCTTCCAGGCACCGTTGAAAAGGCTTGCATAAGGTTTTCTTCGCCCGGGTATACCTCGGAAGGCCATTTCACGGCGTCCAATATAAGCTTTGTGCCGGCAAAAAATGTCCGGAGCACAGTCTTCAGCGTTTTAGCCTTAGCAACGGCATCGTCCTCTGGAGCAGCAAGGTTCGCACCTGCAGTTGAAACAAAGGAAAGCATATCAGTAATCCTGATTATCATAACGATAAGATAGAGGCGTGTAAGCTAATCAAAAACAAAAACTCACTTAGCAAGATGCGATAAGTGTCCGCAATCTGGTTCGACAAGTTTTTCAACGTGGATTGGGCAGCATTGTACTTCTTCTTGTATCTGGAAACATCTTTTTTCAAAGTTTTCATCTCAGCCTCAAGGGCTTCTCTGCGTTTTACCTCAGCAAGCAGGAGCTGTTCGGTCTTGAGTAACACCTCGTCGGACCGAGTAATTTCTGCCTGCAAGGAACGAGTGAAAGTGTAAGCCGGATATCAGGACAAGCCGAGTATTGTATGAAGTGTCGAGCGCAACTTCAGCAATTTATGCTCGGAACTTGGGGACTGGGTATATAGTAAGAGATATCAAATAATGTTACCTGATGCGCTGCGGCCATACGCTCTAAGACACTTCCCTCTGAGGCCTTCATGGCGAGGAGAGCACTCATCAGCTGGTTAAAATTATCGTTACCCGAGTTAGAAGACTCGGGGGCGTGGAAGCTTGGAGAAGAAGTTTTCTTCGTGACAGGAGACGGCACCCGGGTCATCCGAATGTCGGAGTCTGGCCTTCCTCCCGCGCCCAAAGCCGCATCTTTTTCCTTCTCGCTTGCGTGCGAGGCTATTGGATACCCGGCTTCTTGCCTAGCCGGGTTCGTCGGTGACGCTTGCTCATCACCAGCTGTGGTGAATGCATCATCAGTCGGTTTATTCTCACCCCGGTTCTCAACCTCCATGTCTTCCTGGTCGCTAACAACGACCGTGGCCCTATAGAAAGTGCAAAGGTGAAGTTAGCGTATAGTCATGAAAAAGGCGATAAAAGTTCGGCATAACATCAGGAAAAGAACATTACCCGGGGTTCACTGCGAAGTCCGAAGGAAAGCCGCTGCTGGACCCGGAAGAAACTAAAAAATACCAAGCAAGGTGTGAGATTACCTTGTGAGGGAGTGTTTGGGAAAGATTTTTGTGTATGGAGAATACCAGTATGCCGAGCTGGAGGCGATGAAATACCCGGGTTAAGGGTCTCATTACCCGGGTGGTTCCGAGTCGCCCTACGTTTGGTCGTGGGTGGCTCCTTCAGTTATGGCCAAAGGGGTGATGCCAGGGTTAGCTCATGAATGATATCACGGGAACGCAAATTAAACACAAGGAAATAAAATAGAACCTGGAAGACGATTCCTTGGGGTTTTCTTTTAGATCCGGCTTTAATTGCCGGCTCCGGTTCATCTTCATCGCTGGCGGACTCCACTTTGCCGTCCTCTTCTTCCTCCTCGTCTTGGTCTTCTTGTTCTGAAAGTTATCAAGGTTATAGTATGGAAATGAGAAGTAGGGTATGACGAATTCAAGGGAACTAAGTGTGTACCTTCGTCCGAGTTAACGGCATCCCCTTCCTCCTCCGGATTTCCGGAGTTAGGAGGAGTATCAACCTTCCAGAAGTCGTTGTCGGCCTGAAGTGAAGACACCAGAACAAGGGTTAACAGTTGTATCAAGAGGAACGGATAAAGTTGAACTTGTTAGAATCAGGTCCTTACCGCGGGGGCCGGGTTCTCGAGGGTGAAGGGTTCTAATCCGGCTATGTTCCGGATTACCTCGAGCTTTTCCGTCAGAAAGCCCTTGATTGTTTTGTTGGTATCGCTAGGAGCGAAATTGCTGGTGGAGTATCGGATCGGGTCCGTGGTTTGACCCGAGTATTCGCACATCAGTTTTGCGCCGATGGAGTTGGGTTGGATACGGAAATTGACCCAAGTCTTCACCAGGTTGAGCCCGATGAGGCCTTGGGCCGATAGAATGGAGATTTTAGCCAATAAAGGCAGGATTGCCTCCCTGTCCGAGTCAGGGGCAAAGGCGTTGAAAGTTTCAGAGATGTCGAGCTGACCCTCCGAGTAACCCGGCAATTTCTTTTCGCCGGGTGGGGAGGTATCCTGGCAGTAAAAGTATGAGAGCTGTCAGTGCTTTACGTGGGAGTTGAGGGTGAGAGGAGGCATTAAGGAGTTCTTGCGGCGTTGGATAGAAACCCCGCCGCAAGCAAGAAGTGCACCGTCACCGCTTTCGCGGCACGGTTTGCACTGGAAGAGTTCGACGAAGAGAGCCAAACTTGGCGGAGTGCACAAGTAAGACTCGGAGAGAACGATAAAATGAGTGATGTTTAGAACGGAGTTGGGTCCTATGTCGAAAATGCGAAGGCCATAATGGCTTAAAACGTCGCGAAAGAAAGGATGACCCGTAGGCCGGAAGCCCCGGGTCACATGTTCAACAAAACAAATTACCTCATTTTCTGCTGGAGTAGGCCGGGTTTCATTACCCGGTACTCTCCAGTGGATAGTTTCCTGAGGGGGAAGAACCCCTAGCTCAACCAGTTCCTCTAGCTTGGCCTTGGTGACGGAGGACCGCGCCCAGTTGGCGGATATGGAATTCGTGGTCTTGGCTTTAACCGGCTGCTTTCCTTGTCTCTTGGGCGCCATGGGGTTAACCTGAAAAGGCGTCAGAGAAAAAGATGTGAGAAATGAAACTCGGAAACTGCCAGTTGACCGAGTATTGATAAGTGGTGCCAAGTTAACCTGGAAGTTAAACATGGTCCGGGTATTGCTTTGCTAAGCAAGGTACGAATTGTCCGGGTGTCACGCATTATTATGAAAGTTGTAGAATTTTATGCATGGATAAGTGTTTGGGGAGAGTGAGCGGTTGCCCGTACATCTATAGTGAGCAAATGAGCCGGAGAGGGAGGACTTTCCGGGTGATAGGAACAAAGGCGGAAAATTTAGACGGCCCGAGCCCAGATTGGGAATTCCATTTCTAGATTTGTGGCAAAATTAATGATCACAAGTGGTAGGAGAGTGAGTTAAACTGTGTATCTTATCTATTGGGAGGGCTAGAATAAATACTAGTGACCTAATTCGGCATGACCCGAGAAATCACGGGCGGCTCGATTCAGATCTAACCTGAGGGGAAGCTAAGAAATTGCAAGGATAAATTAGAGGATGTAAAAGACTTACCGGAGGAGTTTGAAGTGAATCTTTGCGGAGGCAGATGGCGCAAGCTTGGTGCCCTTTCGCGATTCTTGGCGGGCAGATCGGAGGTTTGGTGGCGGATCTGAGCGGCGGAGTAAACCGCGCTGTGGCGGAGCGCAACCGGCGACGGATGGGCTCCGGTGATGCGCGCGAGGCTTCCGTGATGGTGCTCTGTGAGCTCGAGCTTGAAAGGAGGCAGGAAGAGGAATGGGGAAAATGAGCCGTTGGAGCTAGGGTTACCTCCAAGGGCTTCTTTATAACGGCCCGGATGGAAAAACTTAGCCCAACGGGCGGAACCCGGAAATTACGGGGTAGCGGCTATCTATTTGAAATCTGCGAGATACACTTTAAGCGTGGAGCGAGGTATCCAGATGAAAAAGAAAAGGAGATCTTCTCCTTGGTATTAAGATCAATTATCGAGAAAAGTGTAGAGTCTTGGAGTTTTTATTAAGGCTTAGACCTGGAAAGTTAGGAAAAGCATTTGGAGGAGAGCCGGGTTACTACATGGCCACCATGGAGTTAGGCCCAGCCATTTATCAAAGCATTGTAACCCGGCCTCCATACACTTATGTGTTTGATATTTTTGCAGGGAATAGCCAGCGCTTCGAGGAGGAATCCGTGAAGCCCAAGCTATTCTGGGGACTACTGATGGGGGGATAGTAACCCGGTAGGCCAACTCCAAGGTGTAACCTGGCCCAAAGGACGCTGCGCAGGATCCGGCTAAGGATAAAGAAACTTCTGGAAGGCCCAAAGTTTGTAGGCCTCGTAACCCGGATTCTGGGTTGCGAGAAGGAAAGCTAGGGTTTGTAAGCAGAGTTCGGGTAGGATTCAAGCTGCGCCTTGGAGGGCAAGCCAGGGGGGGGGTACGGGTGCTTTATAAACCGGCCCCTAGGCTTAGTTTGGCAGAGATTCGCGTCATAATCGTATCACCAATTATCGAGTATCCAGTGTAATTCGAGAGTCGTATTGTCAACCTACGATTTGAGACTCGGCGAGTTGTTTGCCGGTTCCCAAATCGCTTATCAACATGTTCTCCTTCGAGCTAAACCCTCTCCCAAATACCTGTGTCGACTTGCCCCAAGATCAGTTACCCCTGGTAACATCTGCCGTGATTATCCCACGACATAAGGTGTATGTGTTGTTAGTAGGTATTTATAATCATGTGTTGCTTGTTTAGGGATATGCATCCTTGTAGTGTTGTTTGCTTCTCTAGTGTTGAATTAGTGTCACCACTAGATAGTATGAATTTGCTCTATTATGTTTGTCTTTCTATTTTATGGTAGTATGTTTATCCTAACATGGTTAACATGTTTTCACTTCTATTATTATAACTTGACTCTTTGAGTTTCTAGTTGTTATTAGTTACAGAATACATTATTCCCTATAGCATGCTTGTGTCGTAATCTTTCATACTAGTATGCTATTAGTGAACCCTTGTTATTATTATTTTATAGCTTTATTATCTCATATGATTCTTGTGTTTTATAGTGCGCCGTATGACTTGTTACCATTGGCCGAGCCACTGGTTTGTTTGGTTATATTTCTGATTGAGTGATTCCTTAGTCCTTGTGTAGCTAGGAGCATAGCCATTAACTAGCTTATTCATTTGTGGTTTTTTTGGTTGTTTGGAATTGTCTGATTGATTTCCTTATCATGAGTGTTGCACTAGTTGTATGGTTGTGTTTAGTAGTATCTTGTTATCTATGCATTATGTTAGTGTTAAACTTGTTTGGTGATGCTTGCTTGTGTTGCTGTTAATACCCGCTGCCATGGGTATTTCTTTGAATGTTTGTAATTAATTCAGCAGTCTCACCCTTGTGACCACAAGATATTTTTAGCCTCTTAAATATCTTGGTATGAGAGTGGTATACCCACTCAACCTATGATATTTAGGATGTGGAATATGGTTTTCCAACCATAAGTAGTTTAGCAATCGTTTGTACCATGAGTGTTTGTGAGGAAGTTTTCTCGATAACTTTTTGAGTGATTGCGCTAGTATAAGTTTGCTTGTTGTATGTGTTGCTTTGGTTATTTGATTGACTTTTTGGTTCTGAGTGTGTGTCTTTTATTCTTTTACGGTGTTAGAAAACGAAGAAGAAGAAGTTGTAGAGCTGTGTGTTAAGTTGAAGATACTTCAAGGCTAGGGACACAAAGAGTTTTAAGGCTAGCGCTGTTATACCACTTATCATTATCTTTCATGCATGTTTTACTCCTGAAAGTTTTACAAAAATTTAATTATCAAAAATTATTTTTGAGTGACTACTACTACTATTAACATTATATAAGTGTTTATTATGCCAGTAGTTGAAACTTTGTGTTGCCAATCCCATAGCCACCATATGGTATTTATTACCACCAAAAGTATAAGTCCCTAAGTGGACACCTTAAAAATATGGTTTTTGCAAAAGAAACGATTTATGGAAAACCCAGTGGAAAGGCGAAGCTTTATCCACCAGAGTTTTTTTTGAAGTGGTCATTTTTGGAAAGAAAAAGTGGGTTTTTCTTCAAAAATGACAAATAACCTAGTCTTCGTCGGACAACCTTTATCATACTGCCACTCTACCCCAACATGGGCACGGGGCTTAATTTGAAACTTGCTCTTGTTAGCTTCTACTCTATCTCAATTTTCTAAAAGGGATGTGACTTCCCTCGAACCGAAATGTCGCCAAGTTATGAAACCGAAATTCTCCTCCAGGTGCGGCAGTCGGGTCTCCTGCCGTAGCGATGTGCTACGTGGTGCCGCGGAGAATAAACCCAATTGAAGAGATTGCCATATTCTAGCTTGACCATAGTCGATGGTTAGGATCAGTTATCTGATGTTCACATACTGTTGATATAGTCCGTGGATGTTCACGGCAGATATTCTCGATCTTGTGGATTGTGTACACCTCTGCAGAGTCAAACTATTCCGAATAGCCGCGTCCTCGGATATGGACAGTTGAATGGTCATGTATCTAGAATAGTGTCAATGTTTTCAAAGAGAAGTTTTGAAAAGGGATTTAAACTTGTGAAGTATTGAAAGGAGGAACATAGTACGAATGAGGTACGGATGAAGGAAAGCCGGAAGTTCTCTTACAAGAAGTTTTGCAAAGAAAAACTTTCTTTTCTAAAATAAAGTTTTACAAAAAACTCTTGGACATGCAATATCTACAAGAAAAAGAAAAGTATATTATTTTCTTTTGAAGCATCTTCTTCAACAAAGATACAAATATTTTAAAAAATCAACTATGATGTATCCTTCATATATCATGGATAGTGAACCCTATATATAGCCTACATATTCCACCATATAAGCATAATTGCATTCGATAAGCTTCATGACGGGTGTCTTGCATACTACATTCAAATGTAATCATATTGGTTTCGTCCCTCGTATTTACTTGCCAGACTCCGAGGAGGAGCCTCAGGAGGAGATCTACGAGGAGAAGTACTTCACTGATGGACTTGCGAACTAGGATCGTCTCCCGGTCAGCAGCATGTAGGTTAAAGCATGACTTGGGCTCTACTACATTGTGTGTTTTCTTCTTCCGATGTGTGTGTTGAGTTGTTTGCCATGCGTGGCAGTTGTGTTAGACTTGGTCATGTGACCATGTCTCTTTGTAAGTCTTTCTCTAACCGTGTAATGGATGTTGTATCTGTATGCCAACTTGATATGTTTTTCACGACGAGTGTGATCTGGAATCGTGAATGTATACATATCGGAGGACCGTGGTTCAGGGGGACCTTACAATCCACCCAAACTCCTTGATCTCTTGGTGATTGGAAGAGAAGACCTAGATCTGCAACTCCACCAAACCAATTTAACACCATCTCTCTAATCCCTACTGGATCTTGTCACTCTTGGGTTCATTGGAACCCTAGAAGCAAGTTGGTCTCCCTAAAAATTTTAGAGCTCATAGACCGTGCCGGGAGCCTCAAATTGAGTTTTGGAGTGTGCCCCAACCTTGAAGCATCTCAAAGTCTTGGCGGCACGTGGGATTTGATGAGAGCCTCCAAGTTCTGGAGAGTGCTTCATCCTTGTGAAGCTTCTAGTTGTCGGCCTCAAGGGAAACATTGTGATTCGTTCCTCAACACATTGGTGAAATGTCAAGAAGGAGATACGGTGTGCTACCTCATGGCTACTCGGTGTTTAAGATTGGTGACACCGCACCGCTCCGACTGAGACTAGAAGACTCCGAGGAGGAGCCTCAGGAGGAGATCTACGAGGAGAAGTACTTCACTGATGGACTTGCGAACTAGGATCGTCTCCCGGTCAGCAGCATGTAGGTTAAAGCATGACTTGGGCTCTACTACATTGTGTGTTTTCTTCTTCCGATGTGTGTGTTGAGTTGTTTGCCATGCGTGGCAGTTGTGTTAGCTTGGTCATGTGACCATGTCTCTTTGTAAGTCTTTCTCTAACCGTGTAATGGATGTTGTATCTGTATGCCAACTTGATATGTTTTTCACGACGAGTGTGATCTGGAATCGTGAATGTATACATATCGGAGGACCGTGGTTCAGGGGGACCTTACAATCCACCCAAACTCCTTGATCTCTTGGTGATTGGAAGAGAAGACCTAGATCTGCAAATCCACCAAACCAATTTAACACCATCTCTCTAATCCCTACTGGATCTTGTCACTCTTGGGTTCATTGGAACCCTAGAAGCAAGTTGGTCTCCCTAAAAATTTTAGAGCTCATAGACCGTGCCGGGAGCCTCAAATTGAGTTTTGGAGTGTGCCCCAACCTTGAAGCATCTCAAAGTCTTGGCGGCACGTGGGATTTGATGAGAGCCTCCAAGTTCTGGAGAGTGCTTCATCCTTGTGAAGCTTCTAGTTGTCGGCCTCAAGGGAAACATTGTGATTCGTTCCTCAACACATTGGTGAAATGTCAAGAAGGAGATACGGTGTGCTACCTCATGGCTACTCGGTGTTTAAGATTGGTGACACCGCACCGCTCCGACTGAGACTAGCTTCCATTGGGAAGTGAACTTCGGGATAATATCCACGTCACTTTTTTTTAATCTCAGCTTACCTTTACTACTGGTTGCTAGTATTACTTTTTTATTTATCAGTTGCAATCTTGTAGGTTGCTCATCATATAGGTTGTTCACCTAGTTCGATAATCTAGAGAAGTAATATTTGAGCAATCCGTAAACCGTGAAAAGAAAAGTAAAATTTGTATTTTCCTATTCAACCCCCTCGGTACTCAAACTATTTGATCCTGTCAACTTCCACCAAAACAGGAGGAAGGAAATATTTGTCTCAACCAAATTCTATCCCTTTTAAATATGTTTACCCTAAGTTTGAAAAATATAAATAATATAATACCATAGAGTATCCAAGAACAACAAGCACATGTTAAACCTCTTATAAATTTGTTAGTACTCACCACGCACACACATGTTAGTATAATGCACTGTATACATACAAAGTTGCTTAGTATATAAATTCATAGTCAATGGCAATTTACATTTTTTTTTAAATAAAGGGTACTCAATGTAACGTGGAGATACAAAGTATTATACCGGTCTCTGTATAGGAGCGATGCAGACGATCGAAGTAGTCCAATAATAAATGTAAGGTAAACATGAAAAAGTACAAGAATCAATCTGAGAGCTCGTAGAATGCCTATGGAGATGGAGGTTCAATCCAAAGATTAATATGCCACCTATATGGGATAAATACATCGATCACGTCTCTTCCAACCTAAAAGAAACCTTCGTAACATGTAGCAGAACTTGACGCATTGTAGAGATGACCATGAATGAAACATGTGTGTTCAACGATTGATGACCTGCATATGCTTTTGTACACATTTGGTACTATCGGAAACATACAAAAAATTTCAAGGGGCGATTGTCTAAAAGAATGGGTCGGGAGTAATTACACAAAAACGAGTAGTGTCAATGTAGTGGTACATAGAGTAGGGTTGATTACAAGAATCAAAGACCTTAGGATGTATTTTTTATTGGATTCTTTTTACATAAATATTGATGGGATCTACATGTTTTAATCTAGACGATAGGAGCAAATTGACCGGGTTATTATTTATAAGCCTCACAAAATAATTGATATCCAGAGCTAAGCTAGCGAGCAACTAACGATTGATCTAAGGGCGTGCAGATTCTCGGTTAGTTTGTTGGAATCCTCACACCTAGATTTAAAAAAAAAAACTTTTCTTCAGAAATGTTTCAGGGTTATGTTACAAATATTATAAAAAGTCATAGATTATTATATAAATTACAGGTCAAAGTAACACGTTTAGAATTGTATCGATGCCATAAATCATGTTTATTTTTTCAATGAAGTGACAATATATGAAAAAATAATATTAAAGTAAATAGTAACATTTTCGACACACTAGAGATAATGTCCTCGCATTCACGAGTGCCACCATACTAGTTCACATCTGAATTTAAACATCGGCAAGGATGCATATACAACATGCCCTCCCTTGTCAGGATGATTTTTCTTGAGAGTTTATAAAAACAAATACATTAACATTAGTATTTAAGGATTTTCAATTTTCAAAAATACATTCATCACATTACTATAACACCGTAAGTTAAGACAGAGAATCATAGATGCGGGTTTAATAAGGCCATTGTATAGTTCTCTGTTGTTGGTCTTATTTTTCCGGATAGAGAAAATATTTTTAGTATAACAAGCGAGATACATAATTGTTGTCTATCTTTTCGTGAACAAGAAACAAAAATACCTAAAACACACATGTGCACATGTTGTCCTAGGTCCCTCGCACTAAGTGAAGTACTTTATTCTTGTTCATTCGACTCACACCAACCTTTGTTCTAACTCATTATATAGGTCTATTATTTGATATCGTTCTCTACATATATATATCTACTCCCTCATGTTCTGTTCTTCTCATTCCTCTCATCTACATTATTTTTTCGGGTAACTAGTATAAATGAAAAACAAGTTTGTTTATGGTCTATAAAGATTACACACGATAGTAGGAAAACAAACACCCTAAGAACTATAGAAGAATGGCTCTTTGAGAATAGGAAGCACCGGGAATTTGTATTAATGAAGTTGTAGAGTAAAGTGACACGAAAGGGATGATGTGCCACTTAATCCGATACTCTCACTAACTCATACCCCTCGCAACTTTACGAGGCATCGAGAAGTTGCTTATATGCTCATGGCAGGTAAGCCCCATGAATAGGGATTAGAAGGTTGCGTGTTTAAAGAGACATCAAGTCTTTTGTGGGTAACCTTAGGATTTTTTGTAGGTCTATTGCTTTACAATATTGACTATGCTCTAAGCAATTATACATATTTGGGTTACATAGCTTGTTATGCGTATGTGTGAAAAGGAACGAAAGTTCTATTTTGGACATAATACATAACGGTATTTCCTTTGAAACAAAGTAAAAACCCATGTATTTTAGACTTGCGCTTGTAATTTTTTATTGAAGAAATAGATGTTCATTTAATGTTGGCTACAAAAATACAATATGTTATTTTCCAACAGGTATGTAGATAATAGTGCAGAGACTCATTTTTTCAGAAATAAAGAATTAGAATTTAGAAATGCGGCATCCGATATAGGGTAGAGCAACTAGTTGCAAATTGTAATTTCCATTTGTACAGTAACTAATTTGTGAAATTTACATAAAACTGAAGTTGTCATATTTGTAATCAAAAGTTGTAGGCACAATTTCCACTTAATATGTACATATATGCATGATATTTTTGAGAGTTTCATTAAGTTGCGAAGTTTTATATATTGGTTATGTTATTTCTCAAGAGAATGAAAAATAACTATTTCTTAGTCAATGCTAAGAAACCCATCAAATGTAGTCACTAAGATTCATGCAAATACAACAAAATGTGAGATGATAGGTATTGGAAGACTAGAGATGGGAAATGATCACTAGGAGTGACTGATTCTCGGTTGACTGAGAACTAAATTATTTCTCCGTGAAGTGACATCATCAAATCGCAACTGCAACTCATGATTAGCACGAATCACGTAGAAATCCAACATGCAACATCCGTCGGAGCGTGTGAAGCTTCTAGTAATTTATTTGAAAATCGAATACGTCTTCTTCTCATACGTCAGAATAACATCATATGCTCGTTGTTCTGGGCTAGTGTTCTTCTCATATTTGGTAATTATAAACTAGATGATGCACAAAGTCGTCACCGCAAGTCCTGAAAATGAATATTTTTAGTAAAAGAGACGTGGCACATAATTGTTGTGTTCTTTTTTCATGTGTAAGCCAAAAACTAAATATCTTAAGTAGGCATTTGCACATGATGTCCCAGGCCCCTTGCACTAACTAAACTAATTTATCCTTCTTCAATAGACTCACACCAACCATTGTTCTAAGTAATTATATAGTCTTTCATCTTTAGTCATCTTCTCCACATACATATCTTCTGTCATTCTCTTCTTCTCACTCATGTAGTCTATATTCGTTTTCTCACATAACCAGCGATGTCGGGCATAAGTTTGTTGGTAGTCTATAAGAGCCACATACGATGGAAGGAAAATAAACACACCTAGTACAAGATAAACATGAGTTTTTGAGAACCGGAGGCACCACGAATGTGCTATTAACTAAATCATGTCGGTGTATTTGTGTTCAGAAGCTCGCTAGCTAGGGACGATATGCCACTCTATCCAACACATTTCTCCATTGGCCTACACCTTCTACCAACTCTTTTTCCCCGCCTACTACGCTACGAATCTAGGAGTTGCCAACAATTTCCATAGCTGTTCATGAGCGGTGCATGAGACCTATGAGTTTTATGGGATTATGTCGTTATGAATCAAAATCATGAAACGAAAGCTGAAGACATGTCTGTTGGCTAAGTCATAAACCAAGACAGTTAAGAGTGTGATCATGGTAGTGTAGTGCTAGAGGCATGGTGGAACATATTTTGAAAATTTCCATGAAAACCTGTGAATTTTAGTAGATTAATTTTTAGAAGCCTCTCCTTTGGAGCCAGATTGTTCTATGGTAATTAACACATGAACGCTCCCTACCAAACACGTACCCAAATGCACAAGTTTTCAGCATTTTATTAGACTTAAAGATGTATATTTTTAAGCTAATGGTAGCATGCATATAGAATTTTTTATTTACTTCTCAGGCAAATGAGAAATAACTATTTCTAAGTCGGCACCAGAAATCATCAAATCTGGTCACCAATATTTGTACAAATACAAACGGAGGTAAGAAGATCATCATTAGACTTCTATGAGTTCAAAATATATTTTTCCAAATTGATTGAAAAATAATCACCCCCTTCGTCTACATGTACCCATGGCCTGAGAATGTGCCTGCCGAAAAGCGGTGTTTCATTCCCTTTGATCATGTCTCAGCCTCCTTTCCTTATCGGGAAAGGGTTTTGTTGCTTTTTGACTAGGGAAAGGGTCCTGGTTTGCAATAGGAAAACGCTAGCAATCATCCAAGGGATCGCACGTCTCGATCCCCCGCCTCGCTGGCACACACACGGGAGGCAGCAGGTCCACCTTATCCGCACGACATCTTCCTCCTCAACCGCACACGCCCGTCCCTTTCTCACGCCCCTGCTACCGACGGCGCACAAGGACGCAACACGCGCACCTCCTCCACACGCGTCGCGCCAGCGACCCACCCGCGGGGGCCGCCGCCGCGCCCTACAGGGGCCTCCCGCACGCCGTCTCCTCGCCCCGGGCCGCCGCTTCTGCGCGCATGAGGCTGCCCATCGTCATGCAGTTCCACGACGGAGGTTTTTCTCATCACCGGCAGCAACTGCTCTGCCTCCAACGTCGCCTTTTGCAGGAGGGTCACCAAGTTCTGCGACGCCATCATCGTCGCCGTTGTCCATGAGCTCTCCAGCTCCCTCAACGGGGTGTTCCTCAACGGCGGCACCGAGCCGGAGAAGGCGCCGCCCTTCTCAGTCGGCGTCCCGTTCCACAAGAGCGCCGATCGCGCGTCGCTGGAGTCGGCGCTGCGGGAGGCCACCCGGGCCATGATGCAGGTCGCGGTGAAGGACGCCACCCACGGGCCCTGCGAGGAAACCCCCTACAAAACTGCGGCGTTTTTTGCTAATTTTTTTTTACAAATGTTTGCTACATACCGTTTTTTCTTTTGCTATTTTTGTATAAATTTTTTGCTACTACAATTCTGGCGAGGTCCGATATTTTGCTATAATAGAATAATTTTTGTGCTACAATAAGGTTATGTTTTTTCTATTTAAGAATAATTCTTTTGCTATGTTATTTCTCCGGCGATCAAAAATCTCCGGTCATGTCTCCGGTGAAAATTGACTTTTTGCTACTGTAGCAATTTTTTTTGCTAAGGTCTCCGGCGATTCTCTGGAGAGTCTCCGGCAATATCTCCGGCGAGATTTGTCTTTTTTTCTTTTTCCGAAAATGAACCTTTTTTGCTACATAAGAGCAAAAGCGGGTTTTTTTTTTTGCTACCGAAGCAAAAGCGCTATTTGGGGGTAAAAAACGGACACGTGTCAGCCTGAGGAACGGGGGGCACTAATGGAAACAGGGCCTTTTGTCCCGGGTCGTAAGGGCCAGTTGTCCCGGTTGTGCAACCGGGATAGGCTAGCCGGGACAAATGGCCCTCCCCCATTGATCCCGGTTGTGCGAGGACCCGGGATGGTAAGGGTAGGCCACGTGGCGAACCTGGGCATGGGAGTTCGTCCCGGTTCGTTCAAGGGACCGGGATGGATACTTTTTCGAAAAAAAATATATAATCGTCAATTTTCGCGTCCAGGCCCACGTCTTTTGGGCTCCTGTCTCCCAATCCCGAGCCGACCTCCCCCTTCCCCAACCGCGTCCAGGCCCACGTCTTTTATTAAGCCCACTGGCCACATTTTTTTGTCAAAAGTGCCCACTGGCCCGCGTCTTTTATTATGGACAGTCAACGGTTCGAAGGGCCCACTGGCCCGCGTCTTTTATTATGGTCAGTCAACGGTTCGAAGGGGCCACTGGCCAGCGGCCTGGTGGCTGGCTCGCCTGGTCCCTTAAATTAAGACCACAGGACGGTCAAAGGGCCACTGTCGCCTCGTCTTCCCGCCCCGCCTCGGCTTCCCGCGCCCCCACTTCCACACGCGCGCGTGCCACAGCTGCAACCGCCGCCACGCCTCGGCTCCCGCCCGCATTCATGGCCGCCTGCAACCGCCGCCACGTCCAGGCCGCCGGTTGGCATGCCAGCCCCCTCGGGTCCTTTTTAAAGGGCCCCCGCCGCCCGTACAACCCATCCACCCCGGCCGCGCTCGAGCCAAAGAAACCATAGCCACCATGTCCCGTTGGTTCGGCAGCGGCTCCGGCAAGCGCCCCAGGAACGACCACGAAGGCTCCTCGAGCGGCGCCGGCCGCGTCCCACCCCCGCCGGCGGAGGCCTTCGGCTACGGCCCTGGAGGTGTCCGCCTCGGCGGGACGCCGCGCGTCCCCGCGCCACCTCCGGCGGCACGCCCGCCGCCCCGCGCCGCGGTTCCGCCGGTACGTCCGGCTGGTGGAGGCCGAGTGGCATTGGAACAACGCCACGCCGGTGTTCTATGCTGACGTCCACCTCCCGGACGGCTGGCACCTGAACCCCCAGCGGATCCTTGTGCCGCCCGCCCCGACCGACGAGGCGCTGCTCGAGGAGATCGACCACCGGCGCGCGCTCCTGCCGGCCCCCTTCCGCAAGGAGCGCGCGTACGCGCGCAGCTCCCCCTACTGGGCCGCCTGGCTCGAGCAGGAGCACGAGCAGCGTCGGTGCTCCTTCATCCCCGCCCCCCACGAGGCGGACGTGGCGGACTACCCCGAGGCACCGCCCGGCCGGGAGAGGGAGCTGTGGCTCCTCGAGGACATCCCGGAGGACTTCTCCGGCGAGGAGGACCCCGAGCTCCGGGCCGCCATGGAGGAGGCCTGCGAGGCCTCCCGCCGCTCCCTCTGGGAAGACGAGATCAAGCGGTGGGAGCGGGTCGTGGCGCGCGCCGCCGCTGACGCCGCCGCCATACCGCCGCCGCCGCCCCCTACCGAGCCTATCCCCTGGTGGCAGCAGATGTACGTCGACTGGGAGGCGTCCGAGGACCAGCCGCCGCCGCAGCCGCTCCCCCCAGGCCTGGAGTACGGCATGTCCTGGGCCTGGACCGGCGGCGCTTGGGCGCCGGAGCGGGAGGAGCTGCCCCCACCACCGCCGCCGCAGGAGGTGCTGCCCCCGCCACCGCCGTACGCGCCCCCGATGCCCCCGATGCCTCCGCCCCCGGCGAGCCCGGCCCAGCCGCCTGCCCACCTGTGGCAGCCACCCCCCTACCAGTGCATCTCCTCCGACGAGGAGGACGACTAGATCGGCGCCGGGCGCCCCCTAGACTAAGCTACCCCTCCCCCCCCCCAAGAAAACGGCCGGCCGCCTGTGGCCGCGCCGCCGCCCCTTTATGCAAGTACGGCCGGCCGCCTGTGGCCGTGCCACCCCTATCTATGTAAGCAAGGCCCCTGGCCTTTTTTAATATAAGTTGTGTGCCCCTAGTCTACCGTGTCCCTAGCCCATCCCCGCCGGCGGTCCGCCGGCGGGATTTGTCTACTCGTTCCCGACGCCGGCAGGGCTTCGCCGAGCCATGTCCACTCGTACCCGCCGCCTGGGGTGTTCGTTCGGTCTGGAGAGAGGGCCGCGATTTTTATACACCTGGGCCTCTAGTCCCGGCCCGTGCCACCAACCGGGACTAGAGCCCCTTTGGTCCCGGTTGGTACCACGGCCCGGGACCAAAAACTAATTTCGAATTTCGGTGGCACCCTGCGCGCCCAAAAATTTTTAGCGCCAAAATTTGAAAAGGGTTAAGTTTGCACATTAACAACTTCTATATACTTTCAAATTTGACAAAAATTCCAACATGAAAAATGCTAGAATTTGCAAAACTAATTTAAATCCATTTTTCGTTTAACTAAATAATTACTCTAACTATTGAAACTATTAATTATTTTTTCATTTGTATATAATTTGAATATAAAAATGTTACAATTTTTGTTTTCTCTCGTAATCTTCCGAGTTAGTCCAGAGCATACAAGGCATCCCGGGTGATTTATACAAGGCATCCCCCGTTCAAACCTGGCCGCGAATCTCGAATATGGACATCGTTGGGCCATCATCTTCCTTGCAACCACTGCGACGAGCAAGAACCCTAGGAAACTAGGGGTGGACAGCGGCTCGGGGTGCTGATAAAAGATGCTATGGGTGTACGACGGCTGCGGGAGGTTGACAGAATCTAGGGGGAGTGATACATGCATTTTATATCATCATTTATACCCTCCATATATGCATTATTGGGATGTTATATCAATGTTATGTCATTGTTTTGCATGTTTTAGATGATTTTATGGACTTTCCTACAAAGTCCCTATTTTTGGTATTTAATTTCTGGGTGTCATAAAACACCTGTTTTCATGTTTCTGATGTTTCAGGAGCTACAGGTATCCAAATTGCGAAAGGAAAGAAACCCTGTCAGTTTTTCTTCGGGAGAAAGGCCGTGGGCACAAGACACAAAGAAGGAGGGCCAGGAGGCCCAAAAGGGGGTAGCCCACGCGGCCAGATTCCCTGGTCGCATGTGGCCACAGCACCTCCTCCCCGAGGTCCTTTTGCTGACGACTCCGTCTTCCCCGAAAACAAACACCCTAATTTTCCCGAGACGAGACGGAGCCGCCAGGGCGGCGAGCTGTGGGGGAGACAGATCCTGCTGCTCCGGAGCTCCGAAGAAGGGGGAAATCATCCCCATCTTCATCCTCATTTCCTCCTTGGTGTGGGAGGAGGCTTCTCCATCACCATCCTCACCAGCACCTGCATCTCCACCATCACCGTCACCGTGATCCACTCCGTTCCCCTCATAGTTTGATCATTGCTACACCCTAGATACGTGTTATTGTACTCCGTTGCATGTTTGGGATTGAGTACTTGTCATTATTTGGTGGTGGATCCATTGTTTCAGATTGTGTTGTACCACATATGTCACCATACATGATCATGTTTGCACGTTGTGAGTAGTTCCCGCATGTTCCTGAGGGCATAGGATGAATTGGCAATGATTTGTTACATGAGATGAGTTGTTATTTGGTCTAGTATTTATCTTTTATGTGATTCTAGGATGGTGTTGTACGAACGTCGACTGTACAACATTTCACCTACATGGGCTCATAGGAGAACACCGTAGCGTACTGACGTGATGATGTATTTAGGTGACAGGAACTTGAGACAGAGTCGTTGAATTGCATTATGAGGGTACTTGTATCGGGGACCTTAGAGCATAAGGCTGTGGTAGGACAGCATGTCTTAATAATTCTCGTGCTGTCATTTAATTGGCCACGTGATCCATCATAAGGGGTGATAGTTTATTTATTTATCTATTCCTATTTGTGGCTCCATCCGAAGAAGATTAAAAATAGACAAGATATACAAACATGTTATGCAATGAATCACTATGCCAGCTAAATCTGTGCAGCCCTCGGGAACGTTTTCCACATATAAGACACAAACACACACTTGAGCTTGTCCTCTTGCGCATTAGAAGATTGGGCTTTGTCTCTCATTGAGACCTACTACTTGCTGCAATTTACTTTCCGCATTTTACTTTACTTGCACTACACAATTAAAACACAAAAACACATGTTGCTTTTATTATTCCTTTGCTATTCTACTTACTAGTTCCTTCTTCTCCTCGTGGGTTCGACAACCTTTCTAATTCGAAAATTACTAGAATTGATCTCCTGCACTTGGGAGCCATCAAGACACTTTTCTGGCGCCGTTGCCGGGGAGCGTAGCGCTATTGCTAAGAAGTTTGGTAAGGAAACTTGAAAGCTGAATTTTACTTGCTGTTGCATCCTGTTATTATTATGGCTTTTATGAGAGATGCTTCGCTGAAACTTGCTTTATATGAGAGTGCTTATGCTATTAAACCTAAAGTTGTTGAAAAAGCACCTCATGATGATGGTTATATTATTCCCCTTGAATTTGTTAAAGCTGTTAGGAATGAGTATTTTGCAGGGGATGGAACAAAGGCTGCAAGTGATCACATACGGGCTATTGAGGATATATGTGGGCTAATTAGGCTCAAGGCTATTTCTGAGGAGGAAGTAAAATGCAAGTTATTGTACCAGTCCTTAACTGGTGATGCTCGAAAATGGTATATGTCCCTGGATGAAGAAATTACACATAATTGGGATACTTTTATGAAGGTTTTCTTTCTTAAATATTTTACTCCTAAAGTGGCTTATGAGAACCGTTGCTTTATATTTATTTTTTGGCCACACCTTGGAGAGAGTATTACTCAAGCTTGGGGGAGGCTTAAGGACCTCCTTCGTAAGAATCCTTGCCATGATCTCACAAATAAACTTATAGTGATAAACTTTTATGTGAGACTACCTGATAGGTTAAAGCAATTTTTGGATGGTTCATCTGGTGGAAGCTTTACAAATAATACTGCAGAAGAAGCTTGGAATTTATTGGAAATTATTTCGAAGAACTCTGAATATTGGGACCTAGACAAATGTAATGAAGTTTATTTTGATTATGGATATTCATGTGTAGAAAGTTTATCTAGTTCTATTTTGTTCAAGAATGTTATTAAAGATTTTGGTCTTAATCCATATGTTAAAATTTAAATAGCTAAGAAATTTGCTGAGCACATTCGAATTCCTAAAAGTGGATTTGATTATTATGTTGAACCTGTTAAATCTTCTATTGTTGTCCCTAAATTTATTAAAGAAACACTTGTGTCATCTGTAGTAATAGAAGAATATATTGAACCACCTCCCTATCCTGAAAAAGTTAAAGAGAATTTTCTTATTGCTGTTGCTGACAAAAGTAGAAAGAGATGTTCTTAACCTAAAGAACAGGTGGAAGTCAAGAACCAAGTCTCTGTTATTAAGCAATTAAATGAAGAAGATCTTGTTGATGTTTATTTATGTGAAGATGATACCAAAGTTATTAAAGGGAATTCATCCAAAGTTGGTAAGCCAATTATATCATGCTCTATTGGGACTTCTTGTTATCATGGTTTATGTGATATTGGAGCAAGCATTAGTGTCATTCCATATTCTCTCTATCAAGAAATTAAGCCTGATATTGATCCTATCACCATGGAAGAAACATGTATGACCATTCAGCTTGCTAATAAAGATTATATTAGTCCCTTTGGTATTGTTAGAGATGTTGAAGTATTGGTAGGGAAAATAAAATATCCTACTGATTTTATTGTGCTTGGTTGTCCACAAGATTCTTCCTGTCCTATTATATTTGGTAGACCTTTCTTGCATACTGTTGGTGCTGAAATTGATTTGCCTAGAGAAAGGGTGTTTATTGAATGTGCTGGAGAGAAACTTGAATTTAATTTTTCTAAATTTGCTGGTACACCTGCTAAGAAAGAACCAAAATCTAAAGATATAATTGAAACTCTTTCTCATATAGTTGTAGCTTCATCAGACGTGGTGGAACGTTATATGCTTAATCAGGAAGAGCCATTTAATGATGCAGAAAAAGAAGCTTTAGAACAAATATTATGGCAGCAACCTCCACAATTACAATTGCATATCCCACCTGATAATCTAGGAGTACTCCCACCTCCTAAAGGAGATCCTAGTTTGGAATTAAAGCCTTTGCCTGAAAATCTGAAATATGCATACTTGGATAAGAAAAATATATATCCTGTTATTATTAGTGCTAACCTTTCAGCTGAGGAAGAAGAGAAATTACTTGATGTGCTTAAAGCTCACTGTAAGGCTAATCGTTGTTCTCTTGATGATCTTAAGGGCATAAGTCCAGCTCTATGTATGCATAAAATTAATTTGGAAGAAGATGCTAAACCTGTTGTTGATTTCCAACGCCGTCTACATCCAAAAATGAAGGAAGTGGTAAGAAAGGAGGTAATTCGACTCATAGAGGCTGGTATTATTTATCCTATAGCTGATAGTAAATGGGTTAGTCCTGTTCATTGTGTTCCTAAGAAAGGTGGAATTACTGTGGTTCCTAATAAAGATGATGAACTTGTTGCTCAACGTACTGTTGTTGGTTACAGAATGTGCATTGATTATAGAAAATTAAATAAAGCAACTCGTAAGGACCATTATCCATTGCCCTTTATTGATAAAATGCTAGAGAGATTATCTAAACATTCTCACTTTTGTTATTTAGATGGGTATTCAGGCTTCTCTCAAATTCCAGTTCATAGTGGTGATCAGGAAAAGACCACTTTTACTTGCCCATATGGTACATTTGCTTATAGGAGAATGCCTTTTGGTTTATGTCATGCGCCTGCTACTTTTCAGAGATGCATGAATGCTATATTTGCTGATTATATTGAAAAGATAGTAGAAGTCTTTATGGATGATTTTTCGGTGTATGGTACTTCTTTCGATAATTGCTTGTTCAACCTTAACAAAGTTTTGCAGCGTTGTGAAGACCAACACCTTGTTCTTAATTGGGAGAAGTGTCACTTTATGGTAACAGATGGAATTGTTCATGGGCATCGTATTTCTGGAAGAGGAATAGAAGTTAACCCAGCAAAAATTGAAGCTATTGAGAAATTACCATATCCAAGAGACATCAAAGGTATAAGAAGTTTTCTCGGTCATGCAGGTTTTTATCATAGGTTCATTAAAGATTTCTCTAAAATATCAATGCCTCTAACCAATCTTTTTTAAAAAGGATGTTCCGTTTTCTTTTAATGATGATTGCATAGAATCCTTTAATGTTTTAAAGAAAGCCTTAATAACTGCACCTATTATTCAACCTCCTGATTGGAACTTGCCCTTTGAAATTATGTGTGATGCTAGTGATTATGAAGTTGGATCTGTTTTAGGCCAAAGGGTTGATAAGAAATTGAATGTTATTTACTATGCTAGTAAAACACTAGATGGTGCTCAAAGAAATTATGCTACAACTGAAAAAGAATTTTTAGCGGTAATATTTGCATGTGATAAATTTAGATCTTACATAATTGATTCAAAAGTCACTATGCACTGTGATCATTCTGATATTAAATATTTGATGAATAAGAAAGATGCTAAGCCTAGGCTAATAAGATGGGTACTTTTGTTGCAAGAATTTGATTTACACATAGTAGATAGGAAAGGAGAAGATAATCCCGTAGCTGATCATCTTTCTAGGATGGAAAATATACATGATGATCCTATTTCCTATTAATGATAGTTTTGCTAATGAACAACTTGCCCTTGTTAGTGTTTCTAGTGCTAAAGTTGCATCTCCTTGGTTTGCTAATTATGCAAATTTTATTGTTGGGAAAGTTATGCCACCACAATTTACTTACCAGCAAAGAAAGAAATTCTTTTATGACCTTAGACATTATTTTTGGGATGATCCATTCTTGTATAACAAAAGTGTTGATGGCATTATTAGACGTTGTGTACCTAAGCATGAACAACATCTATTATAAGAGATTGTCATGACAGTCCCCATGGAGGACATCATGCAGGAGATCGTACTGCAGCAAAGGTATTACAATGTGGTTTTTATTGGCCTACTCTATTCAAGGATTGTGCTGAATATGTTAAAACTTGTGATAAATGTCAAAGAGTAGGAAACATTGGTAGAAGGAATGAAATGCCTATGAACTATACATTACCACTTGAACCATTTGATGTGTGGGGTTTTGACTTTATGGGACCATTTCCTGCATCTAGTACAAAACATACTCACATTTTGGTTGTTGTTGATTATGTTACAAATGGGTAGAAGCAATTCCTACTAAGAGTGCAGACCATGCCACAGCCATGCAAATGCTTAAAGAAATTATTTTCCCTAGATTTGGTGTTCCTATATTTTTAATTACTGATGGTGGATCTCATTTTATGCATGGTGTTCTTAGAAAAACATTGGCAAAATATAATTTTAATCATAGAATTGCATCACCCTATCATCCTCAAATTAGTGGACAAGATGAATTAAGTAATAGGGAAATTAAACTTATTTTAGAGAAAACAGTAAACAGAGCTAGATCAGATTGGCCACTTAAAATTAATGATGCATTGTGGGCTTATATAACTGCTTATAAAAATCCTATGGGTATGTCTCCTTATAAAATGGTTTATGGAAAAGCATGTCATTTACCCGTTGAATTAGAACATAAAGCTAGGTGGTCTATTAAGAAATTAAATTTTGATTTAAAAACAGCGGGGGAGAAGAGATTGCTTGACCTAAATCTATTAGATGAATGGAGGAATGAAGCATATGAAAGTGCAATTTTTTTTAAAGAGAAAGTTAAAATTTGGCATGACAAGAAAATTAAAAGAAAGGAATTTAAAGTAGGTGATCAAGTCCTATTGTACAACTCTCGTTTTAAGTTTTCTGCAGGGAAATTAGCTTCAAAATGGCAGGGTCCATTAGTAGTACAGGAGGTATACCGTTCGGGGGCCATCCGTCTTCACGGTGATATGAAAGGTAAACCTCATGTGGTCAATGGACAACGCCTAAAACATTATATTGCAGGAAAGAGCTTCATAGGAACCATCGAGGAGATAAAGTTAATGACACCCGAGGAGGTAATTGTAAGGGATCCTGCAGTTTCAGAAACCCAAATTCAATAATTTACAATTATTGTGTTTGGAAGTTTCTCGGAATTGCGTGAAAACTTACGGAACTCATTTTTTATGTAAATTAACGTGTGGGACAAGAAAATTGGAAGCAATTCGACCTCAAGGGGGAAAAGAGGACCCCACACGCGGCCAGATTCCTTGGCCGCGTGCAAGTACCCCTTTTCCAACTCGGAGTCCCGTTCCGTCTCGTTTTCGACTCCGACGCTTCGTCTTACCCCCAAAACCGTCAATATATACCCCCTTTTGTCGATCTAATCCCGCACCAAGAGTTCTCGCACGATCTTTGTTTTGTCTATTCTGTCTGTCAGGTTTTCCAAGCCATGACTTCGGGAGACTCCTACCAATGCAACTCCATGGACGATGATGATGATGAGCTTGAGGGCAACAGCCCCACATCCATCCACAGGAGGAATAGGAAGAGGAAGGACTACTCGGATGACGAGGACGTGGAGCTTCGCTAGATCATGGATGAAGAACCTGACGAGGAAGATGACGAGGCCATCTTCGACATACCACCTCTTGCAACAACACCTCCATCACCAATCCCTGTTGCTGGCGTACGGGTGAACATGTCTTTTGGAAACAAGAGACAGTCCGCACGTATGAGCACCAGAGGGAAGGCTCCAAGGCATTCACTTGCTAGCAAAAACGCAGTTTCTCCTCTTATTGGCAGGGAAACTCCCACTGAGAAGAATTGCACTGGAGATTGGGATCACCTTATTCCCAAAAACAAAGCACCAAGCCCGGAGTGGAAAACTCCCAAGGAGACGATGGAGAAGGACCTCATGGAAAGGTTGGGAAAATCTGCAGGAGCATTTGAGCAAGCCTATAACCTCATGATGCGCATCATTGGAGAGCTTGAAGACAACTATGAAGAGAAGAAGAAGAAAGAGTGGTGGGCTGAGTACGAGAAGAAGGGAGAATGAAGAAATTACCGCAACCATCTAAGCTTGGGGGAGTTTCACCTATCCCCCGTCTTTTATCAGCTTTATCATGTCTATCTAGTTTTGGTGTGTCTTGCTTTTATTATCTAGTATCGTTTTCGTTTAGGCTTGAGTGAGCTCATTGAGCATTATCATGCATCCCCGTCTTATGGTTTATCAATGAATAATAAAGTATGGTGTCAGCCATGATTCCCTTGTTTTGTGGATTTATGGGTAACACTCATGTAAATGAGCATGGCATATTTAGAGGTTTCAATCACATCTTGCCTTCAAATTAATTAACTTGAGTGTTTTGGACAATTGTAGAATTATCTCAACTAGGGTGGTGGCCCGCGCACATGCGCGGGCAACATATTATAAAAAATGAATATGATATTATATAAATTGTTGAGCACGGGGAAATAATTTTTCGCATATTTCCCTTTTAAAACGTAAGTGGCTATTTTTTGTAAGAAATATTAACATGCATTATTTTGGAATGAGTCAATAAGACCCATGGAAGTGGATTGGAAATGGGAAAAATAACATTTTTTTCATTTGTTCCACGCTAGCTTTGAATGTTACACTTAATCCTTGTCTCCAAACGAAATAATTTGAATTTTCTTCTCGTGCGACAAAATCCTGATTAAAGGCATTGCTATACCATAACATGGACATCAAATATACAACAATTGATGTGGAACAGGGAACCACATTGTTAAACTCCCATGATCATGAAATTTCTTAATGTCGACAATAATATCTGCAAATAATAATATTTTGGTTCTATTACAACTTATCAACATATTTATTTTTAAATATATTTGGGTCAGATTTAAATAAATATAGTATGTTCTCAAATAAACATTTATACTTGACATTGTGAGCAATTGAAGAACGCCTTGTTTTTTGGTTGGGGTATAACTATATTAATGATTTTTTTGAGGTTATATAAGGTTTGGTTGACTCAACTGAATTCAGTTTTCTCTATAGCTATCCTAAAACAAAGTTCACTTTGTTTTTCTTTCTAGGGACTCGCACCAAGGTGAGAAATAATATATTATTTTTGCGATCTAATATCTATGACCATGTAGCGTTCATCTAATATACAAAATTTGTCAGGGTTGAGTGCAAGTTTTTTTTTATACACAAGAGTCAGACCTAACCTAAAGTCGTGTATAATTCCCAAGTGGGGGAAGATAAAGCTGAGTACACAAATAGGGTGCAACAACTTTAAGCTTCCCCACCAGTTGATATATACGGAGCCTATCGGAAAATATATCGATGTCCCGAGATCCGTACATTTTAATCGGACGTTTCTGCCAAGCGATCCAAAGCACGCCCTATTGAGTTTTTGAGAGAATAAATAATAGTCCCATAATATAAGATGGGAGTATTTGTTAGTGAACAGACTTCTTCTTGTAACTTTTTTATGGAGAATAGGAGCAGTAAGTTGTTCTAACAAAAAAATTAAGCAGCCAAAAGGAATTTTTTTAACGTGCATCAAATATTCTAATCTTGATGTCTCTTCTTTTCCACGGTACAGTGCTATAGTACCTCGTCTCTTTTATATCCACCAAATAAATTAATTGGCTTCCTGATGCCGTAGCACATCAATTGCATTGAGCAAACTGAAGCGGGTTTTCGGTGTTCAATTCAACACACAATTCCTACAGACGTGTACATACGTATACGGAAAAAATAGTCACCGAGGCTATAACATATATGGCAAAAACTAAAGAGTGAATCGTAAATCGAGCCATGATTTATGCGAACTGGAATCCTCTCAGTACTGTATGCATGTGTAAGTGAAATTGCATCTCTAGCGAGTGCATGGAACCCTGCAGATGTTTGATCACCGTTCAAATCTTACCTAGGTTGTCGTCTAACGCAGAGTTATTTCTGATCTAGCGATCTGGATAATCAACAACAGATCCTCCACGACCATCTCTCGCCTGCCATGGGAGGAGCTAAGGATGCTCACATATCTTTAGGAACCACCGATTCTTGATGTCTGTTCAGTCCTGCTTCCCTCGTTGCTCCCGTACGTGCGTCAGAACAGGATGCCGTAAGAGCACAACGTAGCTTAGCTGTGCGACGGAACAGGAAGCCCTAAGAGCACCACGAAGCTTAGCTACGAAGAGAGGGGCACAGAGGCGATTGCAGAGAGGGTTTGAAGGGTCACGCCATAATGGCAAAGGTGGGTAATTTTCCGCATATGTTTAAATCTAATGGTTGTGGGTGTTGGGTCTATCAACTAAACGGTCAGATGTTCCTGATTATTGTGGGATTTTCTAGGCTAATTATCTGATTTGTGGTAGCCCTTCATGTATTTTTAATATATTATAGATATGACATAAATCCACTATCTATCTATTAGCTTAACGGCTATTCCGAGCATGTTCACCATGTTATAGTTTCATTTTATGCTCTAAATTAAGATGCTTATGTTATTAATTGGCATGGGCTGAATTTGGGATAAGACTCTCACGAACTTTTAAATGCACACATTTATTTCTATTGCACTTAACAAACATGACCCATTAATGGGAGCTAAAAGTTTTGTGCTTGACAAGGGTTTTGGTTGGGAGTTGGCTAACACGTGCATCACATGAAAAGCTTTCAACATTGCACAAAGAAATTTTATATTTTGTTGATGTCATGTGCTTTTTTTTTGGACTCCTGCCATGCCGAAATGAAATAGAGGAATAGTAAGTTTTGATGAGTAAGTATATATGACTAGAGAAATTGCATTGGGCCGCTAACCCAAGCCATGCTTGATCATGGTGGAAATTTACTTACATCTAGAGTGGACTCTACAAACACATCCTACAATAATATAAGAAGCTATGCATATAGTGAATGAAATAAAAAAGGATGATGAGTCTACTCCGTTTGTTCATCTTGTTATTGTGACATGGGCTGGTTTCTATGTCATGGGGCAAGAGGTACCTCTTTGCAATTTTCTATGATGTCATTAATACTTATTATGATTGTACAAAGCTTATTAGGAATCTTAAGTTGAGTAATCATGGAGTAGGTTTTCACACTCACAGGGCATGAGACATTCAACCAACACTTTGTCAACCACATTACTTTAACATTCATAAACTAAGATGCTAATGATAAAGGGGCAATGAGAGTCTTAGCCCAATGGATGCCACATTACAATTAGTAATTTAAGCTGAATTGTTTGGAAACTAAATGAGACTTGATCATGTTTTACCTCTACTCATTTATCTTTCTCCAAACTAGGGTGGTGGCCCGCGCACATGCGCGGGCAACATATTATAAAAAATGAATATGTATATTATATAAATTGTTGAGCACGGGGAAATAATTTTTCGCATATTTCCCTTTTAAAACGTAAGTGGCTATTTTTTGTAAGAAATATTAACATGCATTATTTTGGAATGAGTCAATAAGACCCATGGAAGTGGATTGGAAATGGGAAAAATAACATTTTTTTTATTTGTTCCACGCTAGCTTTGAATGTTACACTTAATCCTTGTCTCCAAACGAAATAATTTGAATTTTCTTCTCGTGCGACGAAATCCTGATTAAAGGCATTGCTATACCATAACATGGACATCAAATATACAACAATTGATGTGGAACAGGGAACCACATTGTTAAACTCCCATGATCATGAAATTTCTTAATGTCGACAATAATATCTGCAAATAATAATATTTTGGTTCTATTACAACTTATCAACATATTTATTTTTAAATATATTTGGGTCAGATTTAAATAAATATAGTATGTTCTCAAATAAACATTTATACTTGACATTGTGAGCAATTGAAGAACGCCTTGTTTTTTGGTTGGGGTATAACTATATTAATGATTTTTTCGAGGTTATATAAGGTTTGGTTGACTCAACTGAATTCTGTTTTCTCTATAGCTATCCTAAAACAAAGTTCACTTTGTTTTTCTTTCTAGGGACTCGAACCAAGGTGAGAAATAATATATCATTTTTGCGATCTAATATCTATGACCATGTAGCGTTCATCTAACATACAAAATTTGTCAGGGTTGAGTGCAAGTTTTTTTTATACACAAGAGTCAGATCTAACCTAAAGTCGTAAATAATTCCCAAATGGGGGAGGATAAAGCTGAGTACACAAATAGGGTGCAACAACTTTAAGCTTCCCCACCAGTTGATATATACGGAGCCTATCGGAAAATATATCGATGTCCCGAGATCCATACATTTTAATCGGACGTTTCCGCCAAGCGATCCAAAGCACGCCCTATTGAGTTTTTGAGAGAATAAATAATAGTCCCATAATATAAGATGGGAGTATTTGTTAGTGAACAAACTTCTTCTTGTAACTTTTTTATGGAGAATAGGAGCAGTAAGTTGTTCTGACAAAAAAAATTAAGCAGCCAAAAGGAATTTTTTTTAACGTGCATCAAATAGTCTAATCTTGATGTCTCTTCTTTTCCACGGTACAGTGCTATAGTATCTCGTCTCTTTTATATCCATCAAATAAATTAATTGGCTTCCTGATGCCGTAGCACATCAATTGCATTGAGCAAACTGAAGCGGGTTTTCGGTGTTCAATTCAACACACAATTCCTACAGACGTATACATACGTATACGGAAAAAATAGTCACCGAGGCTATAACATATATGGCAAAAACTAAAGAGTGAATCGTAAACCGAGCCATGATTTATGCGAACTGGAATCCTCTCAGTACTGTATGCATGTGTAAGTGAAATTGCATCTCTAGCGAGTGCATGGAACCCTGCAGGTGTTTGATCACCGTTCAAATCTTACCTAGGTTGTCGTCTAACGCAGAGTTATTTCTGATCTAGCGATCTGGATAATCAACAACAGATCCTCCACGACCATCTCTCGCCTGCCATGGGAGGAGCTAAGGATGCTCACATATCTTTAGGAACCACCGATTCTTGATGTCTGTTCAGTCCTGCTTCCCTCGTTGCTCCCGTACGTGCGTCAGAACAGGATGCCGTAAGAGCACAACGTAGCTTAGCTGTGCGACGGAAAGGAAGCCCTAAGAGCACCACGAAGCTTAGCTATGATGAGAGGGGCACAGAGGCGATTGCAGAGAGGGTTTGAAGGGTCACACCATAATGGCAAAGGTGGGTAATTTTCCGCATAGGTTTAAATCTAATGGTTGTGGGTGTTGGGTCTATCAACTAAACGGTCAGATGTTCCTAATTATTGTGGGATTTTCTAGGCTAATTATCTGATTTGTGGTAGCCCTTCATGTATTTTTGATATATAATAGATTAAAGAGTATAATTCGATTGTCCAACATACAATGGTTATTTGCTTTCAAAAGTATGGGGTGTTTGCTAGAGCTTTGAATATGTTATCCTTATGTGTATGAGTTCTATTCATTCATCTTGCATTACAACTGAACATGTTGATGATACAATGCCCGTATTTATTTATCAACCATAAGTCCATTTATGCATGTAATGATCTATGTCCTTATTTACTCGAGGACGAGCAAAGGTTTAAGCTTGGGGGAGTTGATACGTGCATTTTATATCATCATTTAAACCCTCCATATAGGCATTATTGGGATGTTTTATCAATGTTATGTCATTGTTTTGCATGTTTTAGATGATTTTATGGGACTTTCCTTCAAAGTCCCTATTTTTGGTATTTAATTTCTGGGTGTTAGAAAACGCCTGTTTTCATGTTTTTGATGTTTCAGGAGCTACAGGTATCCAAATTGCGAAAGGAAAGAAACCCTGTCAGTTTTTCTTCGGGAGAAAGGCCGTGGGAACAAGACACAAAGGAGGAGGGCCAGAAGGCCCAAAAGGGGGTAGCCCACGCGTCCAGATTCCCTGGCCGCGTGTGGGGCCCCCAAATGGGCCCACAACACCTCCTCCCCGAAGTCTTTTTGCTCACGACTCCGTCTTCCCCGAAAACGAACACCCTAATTTTCCCGAGACGAGACGGAGCCGCAAGGGCGGCGAAACTCTCGAAACTCTCCGTGGGGGAGACAGATGCTGCTGCTCCGGGGCTCCAGAGAAGGGGGAAATCATCCCCATCTTCATCCCCATCTCCTCCTTGGCGTGGGAGGAGGCATCTCCATCACCATCCTCACCAGCACCTGCATCTCCACCATCACCATCACCGTGATCCACTCCGTTCCCCTCATAGTTTGATCATTGCTACACCCTTGATACGTGTTATTCTACTCCGTTGCATGTTTGGGATTGAGTACTTGTCATTATTTGGTGGTGGATCCATTGTTTCAGATTGTGTTGTACCACATATGTCACCATACATGATCATGTTTGCACGTTGTGAGTAGTTCCCGCATGTTCCTGAGGGCATAGGATGAATTGGCAATGATTTGTTACATGAGATGAGTTGTTATTTGGTCTAGTATTTATATTTTATGTGATTCTATGATGGTGTTATACGAACGTCGACTGTACAACACTTCACCTACATGGGCTCATAGGAGAACACCGTAGTGTAGTGACGTGATGATTTCTTTAGGTGACAGGAACTTGAGACAGAGTCATTGAATTGCATTATGAGGGTACTTGTATCGGGGACCTTAGAGCATAAGGCTATGGTGGGACATCATGTCTTAATAATTCTCGTGCTGTCATTTAATTGGCCACGTGATCCATCATAAGGGGTGATAGTTTATTTATTTATTTATTCCAATTTGTGGCTCCGTCCGAAAAATATTAAAACTAGACAAGATATACAAACATGTTATGCAATGAATCACTATGCCAACTAAATCCGTGCAGCCCTCGGGAACGTTTTCCACATATAAGACACAAACACACACTTGAGCTTGTCCTCTTGCGCATTAGAAGATTGGGCTTTGTCTCTCATTGAGACCTACTACTTTCTACAATTTACTTTCCGCATTTTACTTTACTTGCACTACACAATTAAAACACAAAACACCTATTGCTTTTATTATTCCTTTGCTATTCTACTTACCAGTTCCTTCTGCTTCTCATGGGTTCGACAACCTTTCTAATTCGAAAAGTACTACAATTGATCTCCTGCACTTGGGAGCCACCAGGGAGTCACTGATCTGCCGGTATTTCATAAATCGACTAGGTGACCACAAATGTTCTCCTTGTATTCCTGGCGGTCTCGAAGATCTGCGGGCAAACAAGCACAACAACAATGTCAGCGAGATGCTCCTCGTGCAGGGCTAATGATGGAATGAGAATGGAGGGGAACGGATGAACGGGGCACGGGTTCAACGTCACGCTTCTCAACAACTCCTACAGACGACGGCGAGTTCGAGTTGTCCCTCGCTCACAGAGAGTGGGAGAGGCGGAGCTGGTTTTGGGAGGTAGAGAGTGTCACACCCCAGATTTTGGACCACATGTAATATAGTGAAGGAAGCCATTTTTGTGGGCCAACAAAAAATATTTAGTAATGCACTTGTGTAACCCAACATTATGTATGATACTATGAGTATCTATGCAATTCAAGCACGCTTTTGTTTAAAATCAAATATCAAATTTTCCTAATAATTCTTATTGTTTCTATGATGTTTTCCATATGACGTTTTGGATAATTTTTATCCCAAGTGTTGTATCAATGTTTCTTTCAACCTAAAAATATTATTTGGATTTGTTTGAATCAAGAAAACAAAACGTCCAAAGAATATTTGGATGTTTTCCTTTGAGTTTTCTATTTAGACTTGTTTCTGAAAAACTAGCCAAGTAGCAATATTTCGTAGTTGTTTTGAATATGTTAGAGGGTCACATTTTATGCTTTCTTGGCATGAATGTGTTCTCTCATGTATGGACGACAAATGTGTAAGCTTGGTTTGGATTTTGGAGTCAGAAAACAACCAAATGCATGTTGGTTTTTGTGGAAGAAAAATAAGACAAAAAAGGGATTTTTAGAAAAAACTCAGAAAAATAGAAAGTAGACATTTTCCCACCTTGTTTTCAGAGCCTTCCAAAATTTGAAATTTGTTTTAAAATGATGTTTATGAAATTAAAAATCATATTTAACAACCTCATGCTTTGAAAACAAATTTTGGATAACTTTTGAGCCTTGAAAACAGAAGAGACATTTTGTTGATTTTGTCTGTTTTGACACTTCGCCAAAAATGACTAAGTCATTTTTCTGAATTCTCTGAATCTGTTTGTTTGACAGTAGTTTGAATGCTTGTAACTTTTTTTGAATGCATATTAGGCTGTGCCACTTTGTCGTTCTAGAAGCCCTATGTTTCTACTCGGTTTACCAAGCTTTAGATCCGTTGGAAGTCAACCAGAGAGGGAGAGAGCAACGTGTGAACAGGGAGCGTAGAGAGGAGACATGCATGGGGGAGACTGGAAGAGCACGCACGATGCACGCCCACTGTCGTCATGACATGCGGTCACCTCACCTCTCCTCGACATACAGCGCACCAGCACACCACCGCGCACCCCTAGACACGGTGAGGAGCCACTAGCACGGCGAGGGCGCACGGGAGCACGTCCCCGTTCTCACCACGGCCATGTCGTGGGCTCCCACACATGCGCGACCACGGCTCCGTGTCTATAAAGCCACGGGCACGCCCACACTGCGCCACCACACTCCCCTCACTCCTATCCACCACCCCAACGCGCGCAACAAGCTCCGCGAGCTCATAGTGAGCCCCGCGGAGAAGATTTCGCCGCCGGACACCACGGAGAGGAGACACAGGTGGAGCACGCCCCAGGCATCTCCGCCCCTGTTTTCCACCTCTGCCGTGTTCTCCGTTCGCCGTAGATGCATCCTGACCCGTCCCTGTGACCTCTAGTTTGCACGAACCCCGTCGACATCGCCAGAGCCGCCGCAACCAAGCTGCTGCCCATTGCTGTTTGGAGCCCTTGTGACCCTCTGTGACTGCGCCCCTGCACTTCATCACCCCCACGCGACTCCTTTGACCCCTCTCCACTGTCCCCCGAGCTCTCACGGTGAAGAATCGAACGCACTCGCCGCCGGCCGTTTCTCCGTCGTGAAAATGAGAGAGAGAGAGAGAGAGAGGAGGGAGACGAGCGCGTGCCGTTGATCTTTAGAGAAATGGTCACGTTTGAATCCCAAAACGGTACTGCGCTGCACGCGGGCGCAAGCGTGCTAGGCTACTTTTGTCTTAACGGGCTGTGAGCAGAGAGAGAGCCAGCCCATGCAGTGAGATTCTTTTTCCTTTTAGAAAATAACAGAAACATACGATTTACTTTAGGCTTCAAAAAAATAGGAAAATTGAGAAATAAAATCCACCAAATTTCCTTGCAGTAGGTATGCATTTTCTTAAACATATGCCACTTGTAGATCTAGATTTGGAGAAAGAGTTTTGTTGTAGTAATTAGTTTTCCACACACTGTCTGTTAGAGTATTTTGTGCATAAATTTTAGAATATGTGTCCAAATTGATCAAACTAACTTGCACTGAGTAGCTATTGAGTAGATATACCAGTAGGACTTGACCTCACATCAAGGAGAGTTGTCTGTGGTAAATGCCATCCATTTTGGTATTTGACAAGTAGGCTTTTCTAGGATTTTTAGAGAGAGTTTAATATTTATCTTTGATTTGAATCCACTTGGATGGGCTTGTGGATTCTTAGATCTATGTTATCCTAGATTTGTGTAATTTAAGAGCTCTAGATTATTTATGGCATGCATATCTAGCTTTAGTACTTTTATGTTAGGAATAAATCTTGTGTATTTAGTTTAGAATAATTATTTGCTAGTTGAAATATTGTTTTCTAGCATGTGTAGATGTTTTTCTATCTGTTAAAATGTTGTTTTCTTGCAGTACTAGTATGTTAGGAAGTCGGTGCATGTTTGGAAAACAAATAGAAATAGGGTTAGTCTAGTATCGTTTTCTAGTCTTTTATTTAATAGATTTTTGTGAGCAAAGTAATGATAGGTTTCTTACCTAGATTTTTAGTGTTTATTTTTTGAGTCCAGTACCATTTTGGTACTGGTTATGAGACGTTTTCACCTCTGTTAGTTTGCACTTATATTCATAGAGAAGCATGAGTAGCATTGTTATTTATTATTCATAGTGTTGTTATTCACTAGTATGAGTAGTTTGTATTTTTGTTGGGGTGGAAAATTGTTTTCCAAAAGTATAACCATAGGCATTTTGACCTCTTAAATGTCTTGGAAAACTAGTGGCACACCCACTGGTTCCATTTCATTTAGTGAGAAATAACATTTCTTGACCATAGTAGTGTTAGTGATAATATTGTTATTTTTGTGTGTACTTGTGAGGTGTTATTTTTGCAAACTTGAGTGATATTTTGTTTTGTGGATTGTTTGTTGTATGTATGACTTAGTACCATTCTTTTCCTTAGATTGGTTCAGATTGTGTGTCCTTTATTTTATTTTACGACGAAGAAGTAATTGGTGCCAGAGGATATTATTACCACTCGTGTTGCTATCAAGAGAAAGACCCTAACCTCAACCAAGGAAATCCATCCTAAAGCTTGCTGTTATACCACTTATCATTCTCTATCATGCATGTTTTACTTCTGAAGTTTTACAAAAATATGATTACCAAAAACTACTTTTGTGTGGCTATTTTTAGTAATATATATATCTCTATCACATTGCCATTAGTCAAACTTGGTGTTACCAAGCCTTTAGCCACCATATTGTATATAAGTACCACCAAAGATAACAATCTTGAGTCCATAAATGGACACTTTAAAAATGTGTTTTTGTAAACAAATGCTTTGTGAAAAGTCCACGGTGGAAAGGCGGGACCTTATTCACCGGGGGAGGTAAAGAGGATTGTTTTCAAAATGGTTTACAAAAGACACATAACCTAGTATTCGCTGGACAACCAAGACGTACTGCCACTCTACCTCAACATGGGTACGAGGCCTACCTAGAAACTTGTTCGTGTTAGTGTGTGTTCTATCCCAAGATGTTATAGAGAGGATGATTCTCTAAACCCAAGTGTCGCGAGGAGGGAGTAACAGGACATGCAAAGTGAGGGATTAAGTTACCCCCCGGATGCGACATTTGGGTCTCCTGCCGTGGCGGGGTGGGATCTTGTGCTGGGAAGATGAAACCCAACTGAAGGGATATCCATATACTAGCTTGATCAGAGTGGACGGTTAGGATCATTTATCTGATGTTCGCATACCGCTGTGTTGGTGCATGGGTGGTTCATGACAGATGATTGGATCTTGTGAATTGTGTACACCTCTGCAGAGTAAAACTATTCTGAATAGCCGAGCCCTCGGATATGGGCAGTTGAATGGCCATGTATCTACAATTGTGTCAGTTTTCAAAAAGGATGTCTATGGGAAAAGGATTTGTACCGCGGAGGTACCGATGAAGAAAAGCTGGAGTTGTTTACAAGAAGTTTTGCAAAGAAAAACTTTCTTTTATAAAACAAGTTTTATAAAACCTCTTGGATATTCAATATCTACAAGAGAAAGAAAACTATATTATTTTATTTTGAAGTATCTTCTTCAACAAAGATACAAAGATGATTGAAGCAACCATGATGTTATCTTACATACACCATGGGTAGTGAACCCTATGTATAGCCTACCTATTCCACCATATAAGCATACTTGCATTATGTAAGTTTATAAAGGATGTCTTGCAGAGTACATTCAAATGTACTTATATTGGTTTCGTCCCTGGCTATTTACTTGGTCAGACTTTGAGGAACTGTCGCAAGAGGAGGAGTACGAAGAGGAGTACTATACTGACGACTACGCGAATTAGGCCCGGTTTCCGGTCAACAGCCTGTACGTGAAGGCGTGACACGGGCTCTCTGCATTGTGTGTTTTGCTAAGTTTCCGCGGCATGTGAGACATTTTCCTGTCTTGCGTGGCAGTTATTAAAACTTGGTCATGTGACCATGTGTTTTAAGACTCTATTATTAGTGTAATTTATAATGTTATCTGTGTACCAACTCCGTATGTTGTTCACGACTGAATTCCTGGGATCGTGAATGAATGCATATGGGGGTTCTGGACCATCCGGTTTGGGGCCTCTACAGAGAGGCAGGTGTGCAGAGCGGAATGGCGCCCCGTTACGTTGTTGTGTGGCTTAAGGGCATGTACAATGGTTTTATATTGATCTTATCTTAATAATGTCACCTAGGATAATTGCTGTGTTAGCGGAAAGAGAAACAAAAAAATACCTTAGACTTCTCTTATCTAAGAGATCACCAATTGTCTCACCACATATTTAGGCTCGGAGATAAAGCTAAACATAACCCATTGTACAACATGTTTTTTTGTTATATCTTATTATGTGGCCGTGTCTAAGATATGACTGCCTTATTGACCATTGTACATGCCGTAATACCACCAGACCATAACGGGAGAGAGGGAGATGGGGCAGTATCGTTGCCACGTGCGCGTGCTGCGAGTCAAGAGAGACAGAGCGATGACTAACGGGGAAAAACGAGGTTGATGGCGGCGGGGTCAAGGCAATCATAGCAATGCGCCGCTCGGACTGCACGCGCTGGTTGCAGCTGATATATGTGCCTCTCCCCGCGTGCGCGGGTTTTAGGGGATACGGTGAAGAGGTGGGTGCGGTGCACCGTGACATGGTTGTCGTGGCAGAGGGCGGTGCACGCTCGAGGCGGCCGATGGTGGCGCACGATGACCACGGGGTTGTCACGACCGTGCACGCCTCCTGGGTGCAGTGCAAGTGCACAAAGTGCACTGGATATATGGGGTAGGTGTGGGTCTTTTTTTAGGTAGGGTTTTGGGTGTGTTTTAAACAGGATTTGAACCAAATTTGAATTCATCCCTTTTGATCAAATTCAGAAAATTCAGATTTCTAGACTTAGTAAAAATTCTAAGTCCCTGGTTTCCGTTATTTTGATCCAAACAGAATAGCTGATTTGAGAGTTCAAACAAATACCAAAAATTTAGGTTAGAGCATGGATTGAAAGTACTCATATCAGAGAGTCTATTTCCCATTTTTCTGAATTTGTAGACTTGGCTAAAGAGGAAAATTAATTAGCAAAAGTGGCAAGTGTGAACAGATTTTCTGCCACTAAACTCAACTAGCCAACTAAACAAACATGGAACAATGCCTTAAGCATTTTTATAAACCATTCCACCAATTTTACAAGTTAGTCCACACATCATAGATGGATGACAAGCATAAATATCATCCAAATAAAATATGTATCACTAAATCTTTGTTGGGCCAAAAGGCATGTTTACACAAGGGTTTATGTCACTACGTGACATGATAGTGAACACAAATCAAACACAAGATTAAACCAAGCATCCTTACAAAATTAACCAATCCTGCCTCCACCCCTACGACGCGACAATGAGCGAGCCCACGCCGACCCGGGGGTCGGTAAATATTTATGGGCACCGGTTCCATTTGCGGGATCGAGAGAGGTTGTTGGGCGGCTGACGGTTTTGGATCATAAACCAAAATCATGGATGGAATTGAAAGAAATAGATCACGTATTGGAACGTGTATGGACGGGTATACGAGTACATGGGATGTTTATGGGATTTGATTTGGATCACACGGGCAAACGTAGTGACAGGATCACGTTATCCTAATATGGAGGGGGCGTGTACAGAAGGAGACCCCATGAAATAAATTCTGCCTCAGCTGTTCCTCTAATGCTGAATCGATTGAAAATGTCAGGATTTTCACGCACAAGATAGATTGCAACTTTATGCAAGAATAAATAACTTGCTTGTAATGACTAGTTAATGGTCGGTTAGCTTGCCGACCATGGCAATCTCATATGGAAAGACTTGCACAACAATTTTCACGCATCTCCTTCTTCCATATTAGCTCCTTGGTACAGCTCCTATAAATATGTGGAGGGCTGGGTTAACATGGAAAGGTACGTGCTTTGGACAAGCTGCAACCGTGAGTAAGTACACGTACTCATGCCTTTTGGCTGGGTTAACATGGAAAGGGCTGGGTTAACATCTTATCCCCGTGACTTGTTGGACGGTGCACAGGTCCTATAAGTACGTGGGAGGTGCGTTCAGGTACCACATCACAAACAGTACGTAGCGATCGATCGAGTTATTCCTTCAATCGTTCATTCAAAAGCTACAAAGTAGTACAACCGAGTTTCCCATCCTTCCTCTTCCTAGCTGATGGGGTCCGTGGAGGTTGTCGCAGATGCCGTTGTGGCAGCTGACGGGAGCGGCGACTACACCACCATCAACGCCGCCGTGGATGCCGCACCTCGGAACAGCGTGACACGCCACGTCATCCACGTAAAGGCGGGTGTGTACACGGAGTACATCACCATAGGAGAGGAGGTGTGGAACTTGACGCTGATCGGCGACGGGATCGATCGCACCGTCATCTCCGGCAACCGGAGCTACGGCGGTCACGTCAAAACGGACGACAGCGCCACCGTGAGTAAGTACACGTACTCATGCATTCCGATGGACCATGTAAAATCATACTCCTGCACTAGCTATGCGTGCGTGTCACACTTAATTAGGGCGTGGTTATTTTGCAGATGTTGAAGGTCGAGGTTTCGTTGCGCACGACCTTACCATCGAAAACACGGCCGGAGCTGTCAACCACCAGGCAGTGGCGCTGAGGTCGACGTCGGACAGGTCTGCCGTATACCGCTGCGCCCTCACCGGCTACCAGGACACCCTCTACGCGAAGCAGAACACCCAGTTCTACCACGAATGCCGAATCTCCGGCACGGTCGACTTCGTCTTCGGCGACGCGGCGGCGATCTTCCAGAAGTGCACGATCGTTGCGCGCAAACCGCTCAAGGGTCAGCAGAACACCATCACCGCCCACAAACGGCAAGATGCTAGCGAGGCGACGGGGTTCGTGTTCCAGTTCTGCAACGTCGTCGCCGACGACGAGCTGGCTCGCGCGGACTTCCGGGTGGAAACTTACCTCGGGCGGCCGTGGGACGTGCACGCCCGCGTAGTGTTCATCGAGTGCAACCTCGAGAGCTTGGTGGATCCCAAGGGCTGGTTGCAGTGGGAGGACCGCACCGACGTCGACAACATGTACTACGGCGAGTACCGCAACTCCGGAACTGGCGCCGACGTGACTGGACGGGTGAAGTGGCCGGGCTTCCACGCGATCCGAGATCCGTCTGAGGCTGCCAGCTTCACGGTCCAGAATTTCATCAAAGGTGATCAGTGGCTGCCGGCCACAGGAGTCGAGTTCACGCCCGGGCTTGACCAGTGATGATGCATGCATCCTATACGTCCGTGAACGTACTATATAATTCCGTGTGGTAGTGTGTCACTTTATAGATATATGTACAGGCAATAGCGTTCATACTACTCTACTACTTCGGAGGTGTAGTACTCCGGCCAGTCCTTAAATTGTACTCCGAAGTACTAGCACGTTGTATAACAGTCGAGAAACATTTATTTTTCGTAGTAATATGAAATGACAAGCATAATCAGCTCTAATATGAGTTTTTACTTGGACCAAACATTGGAACTATATGAGATTGCGTGTGTGACGTGATTTTGTCATTCTAAATATGTAATGACGTGCATGCTAGTGCGAATCAAACAAAAGGACAGTCACGATGCTCCAACCTGGACCCAACGCATGAGTTTATGCCACGCAAGATTTGATCTGACATGGAGGGGTAACTAAGGAGAAAGGGAGGGATATGATATCCTAAACAAGGTACTCTCTTCGGTCTGGTGTAAAAGGCGCTCAAGGATGAGCTCTACGACCAAGGTTCGCATTGGTTGGGCAAGAAAAAAACAGGATAACACACCTCAATTATCTCCTTTATTTGTTAATAAAGGAGATAATTGAGGTGTGTTACCCTGGTTTCTTTTTGCCGGTTCATGATGAGAACCGAATTTTTGCGTTTTGAGGCGCGAAAATCGAATAAAATTTGAGTGAGGCTAGATGGGCATTCAATAACAGATCTGTTATTTCAGTAGGGTTATTAAAACTGTTTTGTGGCCTCGTCCCAGGCCGGTTCTAGAATCTTCACTGAGGCTCGCAGTACTTGGTTTCCGCTCCGTCTTCGGATCCCAGGCAGCATCCCTGGCCCGGGTCTTGATCCTTCGGATCCCAGATCTGGTTTCTACCTTCTTTGATGAACTCGCGTTCCTGGTGAGCCGGTTCTTCGTAAAACAGATTTTGACTTGTAAAACGGTTTTTGTCATGTGGCCTTCACCGGTTTAAGAGCAACGTAGTTGGGGACCCTCTTAGTCATCCCCCCCCCCCCAACATTAACCCCCAGGTTAGCATGAGCGCCAAATCAAGATTTGCTCGTTCATGTTAAGCTCCTGAAACTAAAACACAAATTCTCATAATATAAACTAAAAAACTGGGTTTGTTACTTTGCCATTGTTGGTAAACCGATTTTTTCCATGGTGGGATTTTTTTATCTCGGTCTATGCGAGATTATCTTTTTTGTCCGTTCGCTCTTCACTTATCTGCTTAAATATGATCAAGTTTATTTGGATAGTTATGTTTGCGAGTTTATCTCCACAATCTCATAAAATGAATATTTTCTTGTTTTATCCCACGATACTTTTCGAGCATTTAATCACACGAATCCGTTTCATTTAATGTCATTTATCCCTACGTTTGACCTTGGTCAATGCTGTAAATATCACATTTCTTATGGGCCTTTTTGCAAAAGATCGCGGTACCTATAAATACTGAGGCAGGGGTGACCCCTGGGTCATTCCGTACTACATCTCCCACTTCGTCTTCCACCTCTTGCGCCGCTTGGGAGCAAGCTTGAAGCTTCTCGCACTGCCACCACTAGATTTTCGCCATCGTCGCCGGAGGTATCTCTTCCTCCGCATGCGAGAAAAATCAAACCCTTCAAAAGGTGCTAGAACCAGCAAGGGGAAGAAGAAAAGTTCAGTGCCGGCTGCATCTTCTGCTAGGAGCAAGAAGGAGGTGTTCATGGAGTGGTGTAAATACAAGGTCATCCACAACCGGCTTACGAAGATGCAAGAGGTCAATTTATTGCCGGACAACATTTCCTGGCGTGCTTCTGGGTATGAGATCAGCCCCCCTCCCGCGGCGGAAAGGTAATCGTTTTTGCCAATCAAGTAGCCCCAGGTTTCCGGCCACCCTGGTCATCTTTCTTCCATAGGGTCTTAGCTCATTACTGTTTTCATCCCTAAGATATCCCTCTAAATTCAGTCTTGAATGTTAGCAACTTCCAAGTCTTATGTGAAGACTATCCCCAAATAGAGCCCAATCTAGTTATTTTTCTAGAATATTTCTATTGCAATAAACATCCTAGACTGCCAAGAGCTCGCTGATCGTATGTGGTGGTGTTTCCTTTGAAAGGCACAAAGATTATATTTTCCCCACCATGTCCTTAGCAAGCCACGAAAAGATATGGAAAAACCCCATATTTTACTTTAAGGACACTTCTCCACCCGGCAAAAAGCCTTTGCTAGGTTATAGAGCTAAACGTCTAACCTTTGAGGATAGGATGAAGGCCTACTTTGAACCGGAGACACGACATAAACTCTCTCCTTCAATAAAACGAGTTAAATATCTCCGACTTTATGGTCTTCCTTGAATAGATCTAACCCGGTGTTGGGTAACCTGGCACATCCAGCCTCTAAGTATTAGAAATCGGCTTTTCTATGAGTACACTCGCGATGCTTCAGATCCAATTAGGTACTCGAAGGAAACTCCCTCCGAGAAGAAACTGATCAAGATGGTTAAGACTTTGGTGGGACTGCCAAAGGAGAAAGTCATGGAAGTTGTTCCTGGCCCTTTTTCTGCATTGAACCCGGATCCTCCGGCGAGTAAACTACCATTTCAGTATAATCCAATGATGTGTTATTGTAAATAGGATTATTGGTTATAACCCGACTTTTAAGCATAATATGGCTTTGTCTTGTTTTCCAGCATTCTGACCCTTTCTGGGTCACGGACAAGGAGACGTCAATATCTCCAGAAGGAAATGGTGAGATGGACCAAGGAAATGACGAGGAGCAAAGAAGGTTAATGATCTATATTCCCGCAGTCGTCTTCATAACTAGTTTTCTTACGCCAGTTCTTTGTAGGATGATATAGATGATGTTGGATCGGACCTGGTTCCTGAAGCGCTGGTTCTCAATCCTTCCACTCCAATCTCAAATGATGCAGACACCGAGAAAGACACTCCACTACAAAAAAAAAAGACCGGCAAGCAGTCGCAATGGTGCCTCGATATCGCTTCTTCAATTCACCTTTGAACCCTTGCTCGTCTCTAAAGGAAACACAGGAAGGTGATGAAACTACTTGCAAGAAAAGGAGGAACAAAGTTCAGCATCAGAGGACCTGGAAGGTTTGCCTTAGAAATATTCTCCTTGTCTGGTTACAAAGCCACAACTACCACCCGTATCGTCTCATCCTTTTCTTGCTAGCAGTTTCATCACCCAAGTAACGATTAATTTTTGGCACATCCACTTTTTTTGTTCTTTTTCTTTTTCCGAGTTTTAAAGTAACCGCTTGTTGGAACGCGTAGAGATAAACAAAAACTTTTCTACGCGGTACTTCCACTACAAGAAATATGTCAACCAGTGACCATCTGCCCGTGACCCTGAAAAAATTGGTCACATATCTCGAGCCAATTGTTTGAGAGAGTCTAAACTTGTACATGAGTTGGTCACAATACAAACAGCAGGTGTTTGCTTCCCTATTCTGCCCCAATTGACACCAATTTAAATGGTCATGGTGCATGATATGTGATGTGTTTTGCCTACGTGTCAAATCTGATCGCCTATATGTTTGCCTACATGTCATGTACAAACAGGTGAGATATGGCCAACTCTACGCTGACTAGGAGGCCAAATCTGATCGCCTATGTGTTTGCCTACATGTCATGTACAAACAGGCGAGATATGGCCAACTCACCGCTGAATAGGAGGCCAAATCTCACACCTGCGCGCGTGCTTAATTGGCAAAAATGCAGTCCGCGGGGGGAGGGGGGAGGGGGTTGAACATGTGCCCGTAACGTGCTAACCACCATGCCAACTCATGGGTCGTCATAAAATACAGCATGAAACGCCTTTTAGCTTATAATACGGTCATGGGCCTTGGTCTTCCCCAGGGAATTAGGAGCCTGGGCCTTGGCCTGCCCGCAAGGAACAGAGAGGAAGGCCCCAACAAGCCGATTCGGCCAGGTTTTTTTTTTCGTTTTTTTTTCTTTTATAGTTTTTGTTTTAAAACTCCAAATTCAACCAAATAATTTTTATTTTTCTGTAAAAATTTCGTATGTCATTTTAGAGTTTAGGGAATGTTTTTAGCCAATAAAATACAAAAATACAATTTTTTGAATTTTTTGAACCTTTTATATTGATTTTGAAATACGGTCAAAACGAGGAACATGACCGTTCGTAACTAGGTGTTGAATCTTGAGTAAATATTGTCATATCTGTGAAGAAATAGGTACTTTTGTATCTAAATTGCAAAAAATCACAAGCAAGCTACGAGGCACCTGTAGTTCAAATTTGGCCTGGTTTCAGCTGAATCAGTAGGAATTTGTCTTTTTATAAGAGGTGGATGGAAATCTTATGGGAGTAACTAATTTGAGTTTTTTTAGATAAAATGTGGTCTAATACCTTTAGAATTTTTTGTGTTACAATTTTGCAACATATTTTTGGTAGATGCTTCACAAAAAACCCATTTTTTACACCCCGAAAATGGAAAATGGTGTTTTTATTCAACAAAAAATAAAACTTTCTTTGTCAAAAAATTTCTTTGTTCCCATATGCATGTTTGTGTGGAATATTGGAACATTTAAACAAACTATGCCATGGATGTGGCCATAACAACCGGAATTTGGCCCGAAAGCCATGAATCTGCGTAGATGATAGCTCATTTTTGTGAACACTTTTTCGAGGTAACTTCCGTATTTTAAGTTTATTATTTTTGATGGATACTAGGTCACATATAATGGCATATTGCGAAGATTATACATTTATTTGAATTTTTTTTGAACCTTTTTTGCCGATTTCAAAATACGGTCAAAACGGGGGACATGACTATTCGTATCTAGGTGTTGAATCTTGAGTAAATATTGGCATATCTCTGAAGAAATAGGTACTTTTTTACCTAAAAATGATTTTTGCAAAAATTCAAGAGCAAGCTACGAGGCACTTGTAGTTCAAATTTGGGCCTGTTTCAATTGAACCGGTAGGAATTTGTCTTTTTCAAAAGAGGTGGATGGAAATATTCTAAGAGTAAGTAATTTGAGTTTTCGTAGATAAAATATGGTCGAATAACTTTACAATTTTTTGTGGTACAATTTTGCAATATATTTTTGGTAGATGCTTAAAAAAACATTTTAGACACTCCCAAAATTGAAAATGATGTTTTTATTCAACAGAAAATAAAATTTTCTTTGTCAACATTTCGAGTTTTTTTTTGAATTTTCAGGAATTTTCTAAGCCAGTTTCGGGAAACTGTCAAAACGGGGGACATGACCGTTCGTACCTAGGTGTTGAATCTTGATGAACTCTTGGTGTATCTCTGTTGAAATAGGTACTTGGGTACCTAATTTTTTTTTTCAAAAAATAAAGAGAAAAATACGAGGCACATGTAGTTCAAATTTGGACCGGTTTCAGCTCAATCGGATAAAATTTGTCTTTTTCCAAAGAGGTTTATGTAAATCTTTTTAGAGGAAGTATTTTGAGTTTTTGTAGATAAAATGTGGTCTAGTAATTATATAATTTTATGTGGTACAATTTTGCAACATATTTTTGGTAGATGCTTCACAAAAAAACCCGTATTCTACACTCCGAAAATGGAAAATGATGTTTTTATTCAACAAAAAATTAAACTTTCTTCATAAACATTGTTAGTTGTTCCAATATGTATCTTTGTGTGGAATATAGGCACATTTAAAGAAACTATGCCATGAATGTGGCCATAACATCTGTCATTTGGCCTGAAAGCCAAGAATCTTCGTAGATGATAGCTCATTTCTTTGAACACTTTTTCGAGATAACTTCCGTATTCCAAGTTTATTATTTTTTATGGATACTAGATCACTTATTATAACACCACGCGAAGGTCTTGCTTCATTTCGAGTTTTTTTTTGAATTTTCTAGAATTTTCTAAGCCGGTTTCGAGAAACGGTTAAAACGGGGGACATGACCGTTCGTACCTAGGGGTTGAATCTTGATGAACTCTTGGTGTATCTATGTTTAAATAGGTACTTGGGTACCTTAAAAAATTGAAAAATTAAAGAGAAAACTAGGAGGCACCTGTAGTTCAAATTTAGACCGGTTTCAACGAAATCGGCTCAAATTTGTCTTTTTTCAAAGAGGTGTATGGAAAGATTTTTAGAGGAACTAATTTGAGTTTTTGTAGATAAAATATGGTATAGCAACTATATAATTTTATATGGTACAATTTTGCAACATTTGTTTGGTGGTGCTTCACAAAAAAACCCGTTTTCGACACTCCGAAAATGGAAAATTATGTTTTTATTCAACGGAAAATAAAAATTTCTTCCTTAAAATTGTTAGTTGTTCCAATATGCATCTTTGTGTGGAATATAGGCACATTTAAAGAAAGTATGCCATGAATGTGGCCATAACATCCGTCATTTGGCCCGAAAGCCATGAATCTTCGTAGATGATACCTCATTTATGTGAACACTTTTTCGAGATAAGTTCCTTATTCCAAGTTTTTTTTTATGGATACAGTTCACTTATTATAACACCACGCGAAGGTCTTGCTTCATTTCGAGTTTTTTTTTTGAATTTTCTGGAATTTTCTAAGCCGGTTTCGGGAAACGATCAAAACGGGGGACATGACCGTTCGTACCTAGGGGATTGAATTTTGATGAACTCTTGGTGTATCTATGTTGAAATAGGTACTTGGGTACATAAAAATTATTTTTTTCAAAAAATAAAGAGAAAACTATGAGGCACCTGTTGAAGGGGTCGTTGCATAGAAAACAAAAAAATTCCTACGCGAGAGACACCCGAAAGGCCAAGATCTAATCTAGGACACGAAGTGCAACGGGCAAAGAGAGGGTTAAGGAGAACACATACCCTCGAAGACACAAAGCATTACGAGTTCAAATCTCGTTGTTGGCGTAGTCGTACTCACACCGATCCCGTAAGCGTGAAGATGTGCACCCCAATCCGGCGGTGCCTCCGTGATCGGTCACACGTACGGTTGAAGACGACCTCCGTTCCCTCGGCCCAGTGGGGCTCGGAAGTAGAGGATCTCTCGGAACTCCAGTAGCACGACGGCGTGGCGGTGAAGAAGAATCCCACGGTCAGGGCTTCGCCAAGCCAGATACCATGGAATGGAGCAGCGGGTGAAGGGAAAAAGAAGTGGGCAAGTGTGTGGACAAGAGGAGCTCTCACCGTCAGTATGTAGGGGAGGGGGAGGCATCCCAAGAGGGGGGTGCGGCCAGCCATGGGTTGCCCCCACCTCTTCCCTCTTCATGTGAGTGGAAGCCCCACTCATACTCCCTTAATTTTCCAAAGGTTTTCTTTTAATAAATAAATAATACATTTTTATTTCTTTATTTATATTTGTTAATTCTATTAACAAACATTTGCATATAGCACCTCGAATCATTTGTTAATTCTATTAACAACCATTCGACGAAAAACCCCTTGAACTATTTCAATTTTCCACGAAACAATTTCGGTGCTGCCCGAAACATTCTTCGATATTCCGTATCCTCTCAAATGCGTCATCGAACCTTAAGTGTGTCACCCTACAGGTCGCGAATAACATAGACATGATCGAGACTCCTCTCTGATCAATAATCAACAGCGGGATCTGGAGATCCGTGATGACTCCTATATATTCAACGATGACTCTCGTGACCGTGTGAACCAACAGCGTCGTGAACTATTCCCTTTGTCTCGCGATAGTTTACTTGTCCGAGATTCGATCATTGGTATCAACCATACCTTGTTCAATCTCGTTACCGACAAGTACTATTTTCATGTTCCCATGATATAACATCCTTGTGATCATATCACGTGCTTGCAAGCGGTGTCGATGTGATATCACCGAGAGGGCCCAGAGTATATCTCTCCATCATTTGGATGGACAAATCCCACTCTTGATCCATGATCCTCAAATAATACTTTCCAAATACTTAACGACACCTTTATAGTCACCCTGTTACGGTGCGACGTTTGATGACATCAAAGCATCCTTCCGGTATTAGTGATTGACATGATCCCATGGTCTAAGGAATAAGTTACTTCGTATGTTTATATAACAATGTAAACTTAATGACTTGATCGCATTGCTATATTCACTTTGGGTATATTTTCATCACATCATTCTTTTAATGACATGACCCCGTTATTAACAACATCCAATGTTCATGACAGGAAACCTTGATCATCTATTAATCAACGAGCTAGTTAAAAGAGAGGCTTTACTAGGAACCATTGTTTGTTTATTAAGCACACATGTATCAACGTTTCCGGTTAATACAATTATAGCATGAAAATAAACATTAATCATAAACAAGGAATAAGATAATAACCATTTTATTATTGCCTCTCGGGCATATTCCCTTCACGTGTAGTTCAAATTTGGACCGGTTTCAGCTGAATTGGCTGAAATTTGTCTTTTTCCAAAAGAGGTGGATGGAAAGATTTTTAGAGGAAGTAATTTGAGTTTTTGCAGATAAAATGTGGTCTAGTAACTATATAATTTTATGTGGTACAATTTTGCAACATATTTTTGGTAGATGCTTCACAAAAAACCCCGTTTTGACACTCCAAAAATGGAAAATGATGTTTTTATTCAACGGAAAATAAAAATTTCTTCGTCAACATTGTTCGTTGTTCCTAGATGCATGCTTGTGTGGAATATGGGCTCATTTCAAGCGTCAAAAAAAAAACCTCTCTGCCTACCCCCCACACATCCCCGCTGCCGCAGACGCAACACCCCATGGCCGACGCGTGCGACCGAGGCCTTCGCTGACGAACTAGACGTCCAGATCTACACCAAGGCGATGGTTACCCGTGGTGGTGGCGCCACCCGCTCCGGTAATACTACAAAGAACGTTATAGTTATAAATATATCTTAGATGAAACTCTAAATTATAATTCTTGAAGTTTTGTTTTCTATTTTTATCAAAACTAGTTAATTGTTTCTACCAAACCTCTAACTGTTCAGCAGGGTCAAGAAATTGAAGGTCCCACCTGCAGCCACTTTGTGGTGAAATGCAATAGTGAGAGTGAAAATAGGAAAAATTCCAGAGACGAGCGCGCGAGTCGCGGCCGCGTCCCGCGCCTCTTATGCATCCCGCGCGTGAGAAAGAAACCGGTCCAAAGTCCAAAACCTAGTTTTCACACCTCCCTCCTCTCGTCGTGGCGCCGGCACCCCACTCACTCTCTCTCTCTTCTCCATCGATCCAGCCACCGAACACCTCCCTCCCTCTTCGCCATCGATCCAGCGGCGCACACCTCTGTCGCCGCCAGCCGTCGCACATGCTGGATCGAGTCCCTAGCACCTCCTTATCCCTCATTTCCCTTCTCCACGTCCACCACGAAACCCTACTAACCCCCTATCCACATCTCCCCATCGATCTGCCGTTGTTTGTTCTCCCATTGTTCCACATCCCTCCCTCTGCTCTCCTCGTCAACATCAGCACCAACCTCACTTCCCAACCGCGCCTATCCTCTACTACCCGATTGTCGCCTCTGATGTCGGCCACCAGGAGATCCTTTCCTCTGCTCATGTTCAACGCCCAGTGACCACCGCGTCGCGCTTGTCGTGCTCACCGGCGCTGCGGCCTTCGCCGCCTCTTGACGGCGGTACCAGCCCAAGTTGCTCCCCACGATGACGTCGCGGCCGAGGCGGAGGAGAGGGGCGCGGTGGACGTGGTCGTGCCGCACATCTACGCACCGGAGCTGACGACAACTAAGGCTTCCTCGTCGTGCAGGAGGTCAAGCTGATGTCGCCTCCTCGACCAGATCCCCTCCGCCTGGGTCTTCCTCACCGAAGACAGCAGGAGCCCCTTAGTCCACCTCACCCTGTAGGGTGGGGAGCTCTCCTCGGAATGCCGAGACGGTTTTTGCGTTCCCCGCCCTGGCCGTCAGATCCCGACCGCCGCTACTTGACAGGAATCCTCCGCCAGCATCTTCGGGAGGGTACCCGACGGCACCTAGGCCGTGGACGCGGACATCAAGGTCGTGCTGTCGTTGCTGCTCTTGGTAGCTACCCCTGTCTCACTCCCCCTTTCCTGTTAGATATATTTACTGGTTGCAACACGATTTGATTTCTCTTTACTGCCTTCTTATTTGTCTTCTTGATTCTTGCAACACAAATGGAAAACAACATCAATTTTGCTTAGTGATGAATAATGCTCTTGCTTTGGCCGGAGGCAGTGACCTGTATTTGAATGAAACAAATGGTGGTTAGTCTACAAACCCCTGTAATTTAAGAAGCATTCCATTACCTAGGTATTTTCATGTAGTTGTTGTGCAATTATACAACAATGAGATGTGGTTCACCATCTCCAACTGATGTTTGCTTCTTCCGCATTGCGTGCTGCCCTGGCTTATAAGGTGAAAATTAATGAGCATTAGGATCCAAGTGATGAATTTTCTGAACCGGTGGATGTATATATTTGGGTGCTATTCAATTAGAAAATGTCTCCATCTAGATTATGTCATCAGAAAATTTGTGACACTTATTTGCTGGACATTTTTCTTTTCTTACTTCATTCAAGAAAAACAATATGGTTTCTATGATTACAAAAAAATATGAGCTTAACTACTTCAACGAACAGCTCTAATTTAAATAATTACTCTTTAACCTCATCAAACTATGTCATCTGTCAGCATTGTTGTTATTTTCCTATTTTGCGGTTAGGATATTAGTTTAGTTAAATGTGGAACGAATTATGATATCAATTGATTGTTTCTATTTGGCAGCTGCAAGAGTAACCATGATTCTTACCCGTGTGATGGAGCGCATCAAACCTGGACAGTGCACCACATTTATAGTGTCAAGTACATCGTGCTGCAACTGCAGCAACACTGCCTTCTCCATATTAGATAAGCCTCTGGTCTATCTAAATCCTCTTCTTTTTGTACTTGGTTGATTGATGGGCCATGGTGCCATAACATGTTATTGTGTCGAGTCCCTCTGATGTGGAAGCTATGGTCTGAATAGCTTTATATTATGTTCTGTTATAGTATTTGTGATGTTACTTTATGGTCACCGGCTCACTGTTGTACATGTTGTTGTCTGTTTAGAGTCAATGTTGTTAGTGATAGTCAGATGCTCATGGTTGAGTTAGTTCTTATGTGTTGTTGGTCCTATGAAGGGCATGCATTGTTTATTTTTATAGTTATTTGCTTGTGAAATATTCCTTGGTTAACTACATACTAAATCTTTAACTTCTGAATATTCGATGTACACTGAATGTTTATTTGTCATGTGCCAACTTAAATGCTGAACTAGGTGTTACTGTGTTGCACTATTTGCTGAAACTATGCCATGGTACCCATAGGTCAGTGTTGTTCATCCCTAGCATATGCTTGTTGATGTATCTTGTATCGGTATACAGCGATAGATTAGTTTGTCCAAGATAATTATTTGTACATAGTTTTCTTTACTGTACACGAAAAATCAATCTCTTCCTGTTGTATATTTCAGATAATTTTTTTGTTTACTTTATCTTGTATTTATGCGCAAGAATCTACTCCTGCTGGTCTCTCTCTCTTTCCCATCATGATTTCACTTTCACTATCTTATTCTCTCTCTCTACTGTAGATTCTATTGACCGCACAGTGCCCCTCCTAGCCGGAGTCGAAGCGGGAGTAATATGGATATGTTGTTGATGCCGACGTTGGAGTTCATGAAGTAGAACATCGGACAAGTACACCAAGGGCGCTAGTTGAAGCACCTCCTCCAAGCCGCCGACGGCTCCTTCTTCCTCCGGACTGCCCCTACTGTGAGCGCATTCTTACCCTTCTTGTTGATAATGGCTCTTTCCTGAGATTTGATCTTCCAATTAATGCCTTCCTCGGTTGCTCGTTGTTGCTAATCATTTGGTGTTTTCCGTGTTATTCATGTTTTTTTCCCGTATGTGCATTGGAGGCTGAAGCAGCAACCTCACCAAACTTGCATAGCTCCATTATAAGATTGAAGAGGAAGACCATGCAACATTTCTTTTATTTTCTGTATTTATGTGTTGAATGTATGATATTTCGGTTGCTTTGTGTATACATAAAAGTTATAAAACAATTTTGCTGGCCTTTAGACCTTTTATTTGTTGCTTAGACCTAAAATGTGTAATTGTTTGCTGATGAAAAAAATATCAATTGTTGGTAAATGTGGTATGTGCTATTTGTTTGAAGTTGGGTTGTGATAAGTACTGGTTGGGCCGAATGATACATCGTCCGGTAAAGGGCTATAGCCTAGGTAACATGGGACAAAGACGGTATAGAAAACAAAAAAAAAAGCTAAAAATAATATCGACTATTTGGCCCAAAAAATAGGAAGGCCGAATTGTTCACATAGCCCATGTATCTAACCAGAATTGATAGAGAAAATAATTGGATGAATTTGTTCGAGTTGGCCCATTGAGACGTTGAAAACGGAAAGAATTGTTTTTTAGGATTTGATGACTAATTGGGATAGGCCCATATAGATGGCTGAGCTGGACTTGCCACACGAGTTTTGCCACGTTGGAATCCAATGTGGCTTGGCTAGATTGCGAGTGACCAAAACAATTGGTCAGAGACTGCATGACCTTCCATTTTGGCTACAGAAGGTCACATTGATTCAATCGTGACGCCCGTAACCTGACCAAGAGATTTTGGTGATAGAAAGGTCACAAATGATTTTACGTGACCATTCGGTGACCAATATGGAGAGTCACAAGATAGCATATTTCTTGTAGTGTTCCAAGATCTAGCCGACGTATAAGGCCACGAGGATTACCACTAGACGCGCAGGTGCGGATTATCGATGAAGCACGTCGATGCAGTATAGTCGCACGATCCGATCCAGCCGATCCAATCCCTCGAACGTCGAAGTGCTGATCGTACAACACCTCTACCGGTATCCACACGTACGAGGAGGAGCTCCGACATCGGACTTCTAGGTTCGGTACGGCGGCTGGACTAAGTGGGGCTAGGGTTCCCAATGCATGGGAGTGAAAAAAAACTTATGCCTATTGGGCAACCTGCGCCCCTCTTTATATAGCGAGTGGGAGTGGGCTTCACAACGCTTGTTGCCCATTCCCTCTGTGAGTCCAACTCACTAATTCAGTCCATTTCCGGTTCGGGTTCAACCCGACCAATATATTTGCTCCCGCTCTTAAGTGTGCGACCTTGCATGCTCATGGCGACCTGGGCACGATTGGAGTCCGACTCCCAATCGATCAACCGGTAGCGGCTCCTAGCAGCACGTTCCGACTCCCAAGTGCCATAGAGTCATGACGACATACCTTCCAATGTGACTTTCATGTGAGCCCCTTTTGCCTCACGATATACCTTGCCGAACTATAGGCGAATTGTCGCCATCCCTTAAATAGCTCAACTCTCTTCTCGGTTCATGATATATGATTCATCTGACTAACTCTTAGTCAATAGACCCAGTAAACACTTAACTGAGTCACACATGGCCATGCTTCCGGATCACTCTCCATTCGGAGGGGCAAAATCCCATCTTGATATGCAAATGACGACTTACTCGCTGCATCTCAATATGGGTCATTCCGACTTGCTAAACTCTTTAGCCGAGTCTATGAACGTTGGAATGGCATCGCCATGCCCATGACAAGTGGAACCGAGTCATCACCAAACACTCACATTAGTCTAGGGTGTGTGTCCAGCACAACCTTAATGAACAAGGAAAATTTACCATGAACAACATGAATACATAGTTCCACAAACGAATCACATATTCAATGACATATATCACATGTTCAAAACAAGGACGACTTAATAACTTTATGAATACATTGGGAATTGTGTTTTTGGTGATGGAGGTTTTACCGGTTGTTCCTTGTATAGAGGTTAAACCTTTCTACATTTTATTTTATTTTCCGTTGCTCGGAAGTGATTTTTCTCTGCACGATCTTGTAGAGTTTTTAGTTGCGAACTCAATGAGCCAAAGATCATCAAAAACAGTGTCCGGACGCAAAAGTTATGAGCGTTTTAGTATTGGTGTTTCTGCAGTTTTCGTCAGGCCGGAATTTCCGGCATGCCGGAGTCTTCGGCCCCAAAACACATCCAGGGGTTGCTCCAATGGTGTCACCCACTATATAGGGTCTGGAGAGTGCCCGGAGTCTACGGTTCAGGCTGGAGTCTCCGGTCTTCACGCGTAGCCTCTGGTGTGAGTTTTCCTACAATGACTCTTTTTCATGGGGACCTATAAAAGGCCCCCTTCTTCCCCCAAAGAGCTATGTTTTCCAAGCACAAATTTTTTCCCTCTCTCTCCACCATTGTTGACCTTCGAAAGCTTCCCTATCTCTCATTTCCTCCTATGATTCTTGCATATCTTTGGGTGAAAAGAGAGAGGAGATCTAGATCTACATTTCCACCAATCCATCTTCCTTCTTAGTGAGGGAAACCTAGTAGATCTTGATCTTGGAGTTCTTGGTGTTTCTCCTCCATTGTTCTTCCTCTCTTATTCCCCCATAAGCATTTGTTGCTTTGTTTGAATTCCAGAGTGAAGGATTAGAGCACTTGTGCTCTTGCCATTTTCATCGGTTGCATCGGTTTGCTCTCTCAACGAGGATTCACGGAAGTGAAAGTTTGTGGACATTTACTTTTAGTTCTTAAACCCTATATGACTTGTGTTGTTCTTGGGAGCCTCCAATTGAATTGTGGATGCGTTCCCCAAGATTCTGGTGACATCCAGATCCTCCAATTAAGCTGTGGATGTGTGCCTCGATCGAAGGTTGTCAATAGTGGAAGGTGAACTAGGCCTTTGTGGTGAGGTTCATCGGAGAATAGGGTGAGGCCTTTGTGGCGTTGAGTAGGCCCTTTTGGCGAGATCACACCCCTCCAATGAGACGTACTCCCCTCAAAGGGAGGAACTCAAGAATACATCTTCCTCTCCTTGTTGAAAGTGCATGGTGCCCCCATATGTGGTTTTGGTAAGTAATGACAATCCTTATGGACTAATGTTTGCATTGAGTTATCCTTGTAGATCTTGTCCATAGGAAACAATTGAGTTCATGTGTTGAACTCTATTAGCTTCCTTGATGGCCTTTGTTATATTCAAGGATTTATATGAAGAATGGTCATGGTTTGATTTGAGCTTATTGCTAGTGTGTATTGAAGAAATGTAATAGGTGATCTTTCATTATTATCTTTAAGACATCATCATTTTAAGTGAGAAGAAAAGATACAAGGTTGATCAAGAAAGTGATCAACACACAAAGCTACAAGATATACCAAGTGGGATTATGTATGTCATGGTATGGTAAGAAATTGTCAATATAGCTTTGTGAACTAACCCATGATATGTGTGTGTGGCATCTCTATGCGTGGTTAGGTATCTTCCCATGGGCATGAACCAAAAGGAAGATTTCATGTAGCTCATGGTCTATGTTGTTGTCAAGCGGTGTTCGTCATATAGCTTGACAAGGAAGATCAAGTGAGCATCTAGAAGAAATCCTATGCTTGATTCTTGCCACCCTTTTGGATATTGTGGCCTTGTGAATATTTGCCAACAAGGGTCTCTCCCATAATGGTGTATGGGGGAGCAACTTGAAGGTCTTCATCAAGCGGAGCTTGTGCTAGCAAGAACGATCAAGAAATAAGATCCAAATTGAGAGAGTCAAGATCGTTATCATCTAGATTAAGTGGAAAGCTCAAGGAAAAGGTATAATCTTGATAGGTTTTCTATTTTACCTTCTCGTGTCTTTGGGAGACCGGGTTATAGGATAGATAGTCGTACTATCAAGAGGGGCTCTCAAGTGAGTAACGTGATCGAATTGTTGTGGAGAGCTCTAACCTTTGCATACTTTCATATCATCTTTCTTGGTTCTTATTTGTGTTTTATCTCCTTGGGATTTTGGTGCTTGTCGTGATCTTCATGCCAAGCCAAGGTTTATCGAAAACGGTTTTGGTAAGAAAAACTTGTTGCGTTTTTGGTGGTGAAAATATCCGGTTCAGCCTTGAGAATGTTTCCACGACTTCCATGTGTGGTAAATTCTCCATTCCTTTTTTTTTGGATATTCCTTGTTTTTAACTTTCCAAGACATTTGGATTCACCTAATTCGGAGTTCATTTGCAAAAGTTTATGTGTGTTTTCGTGTTGGAGGTTTTACGGGTGTTCCTATTTGAGAGGTCTAAAACTTTACCCATTTGGTTTTATCTTCCACTGATTTACAATAATGTTTCTTTTCATATTCTTTTAGTGCTCGTCGTTGCAATTTCAACGAGCCCAAGAACATTGAAAACGGAGTCTGTATGCAAAAGTTATAGCATTTCTCGTATCGTTGTTCAGTCACTCTATTGCAATCCAGAATGATTCCGGACTATTCCAGACCATTCCGACTTGGCCGCAAAAACCTCTGTTGCAATCCCGAATTATTACGGACCATTCCGGTATGGACGAAAAAAGTGGAAAACGGCTAGTTTTTTTAGCACCTATTTAAGGGGCTTTCTTCCCCAAAGTCCCCAAGTCTTCCCTAGCCCATTTTCCCTCTCTCTCTCTCTCTACACCATTGTCGACTTTTCAAAGCTTGATCCTCTCTCAATCCCTCCAATGATTTTTGCATATCTTTGAGGGAGAAGTTAGAGGATATATAGATCTACATTTCCACCAATCCATCCTCCTTCTTAGTGATGGAAACCTAGTAGATCTTGATCTTGGAGTTCTTGGTGTTTCTCCATTGTTCTTCCTCTCTTATTCCCCAATAATAATTTTTTACTTTGTTGGAATTTGATAGTGGAGGATTTGAGCACTTGTGCTCTTTCCATTTGCATCGGTTCCATCGGTTTGGTCTCTCCACGAGGATTCATGGAAGTGAAAGTTTGTGAGCTTATTACTCTTGGGTCTTGGACCCTAGACAACTTGTGCTGTTCTTGGGAGCCTCCAATTGAGTTGTGGATGTGTGCCCCAAGATTGTGGTGACACCAAGAGCCTCCAATTAAGTTGCAGATCCGTGCCTCGAGTTTGAAGGTTGCCAATAGTGGAAGGTGAACTAGGCCTTTGTGGCGGGGTTCATCCGAGAATAGGGTGAGGCCTTTGTGGCTTTGAGTAGGCCTCTTGTGGTGAGCTCACACCCCTCCAACGATACGTACTCCCCTTATGGGAGGAACTCGGGAATACATCATCGTCTCTGTGTGCCTCGGCTATTTCTATACCCGAGCTTTTTACTTATGAAATTTACATTGTGATAGCCTTCGATATTGAAGTCATATATCTTGCTATCACCTTGTTACTTATCTTTCTTAGCATAAGTTGTTGGTGCACCTAGTTGACCCTAGAATATTTAGGTTGTGTGCTTGTTAATTTAAACACCTAGTTTATTTCCGCATTTAGCAAGCCTTAGCCGGAAAAGTTTTAATCGCCTATTCACCCCCCCCCTCTAGGCGACATATTGTCTGTTCAATTGGTATCAGAGCCTGGGCTCTCTTATTAGGCTTTACATCCTAGAAAGTACGATGTCGTTTAAGGAAATAGAGCATGATCCCGCTTTTATATTCTATGTTAGAAATTATGATGTTTGGAAAATTCGCATTCTTGATTTTCTTATGGACATGGGTCCAAAGTATGTAAGGAGAATTGTAGATATGGCTTTTCCTCCTCCAAAGAATTCTCAAGATTTATCTTTAGAGGATGAGGAAAACTCTTATCTCGATACTCTAGTATCTAATGGTCTCTTGTGTGTTTTGAGCGATGTAGTCATTGAATCAATCATGACTTTTTGGAACGCTCATGAGTTATGGACAAAACTTAAAGATATATATGATGTGTCCAACATTATTGAGGATGCTTGTTATCCATCCACTTCCGTCCGTGACGAGTTCACATCTGTCTCCACTCTACCAACATGTGATTTGTCACAAGGTAATGATATGGTGAGTGGTGATAGAAATTGTGTCGTGGTGGTGTCACGGCAGATTCCATAGGATGGCTAAAGATGTGGGAACGATGGACGCTGGAGGTATTCGGGGAGGGATCACGCGACGAGTAGCCGCGTGAGGTAAGAACAATGCACTGCAAACAACACGATCTACCCAGGTTCAGGGCCCTCGTGAGGAGGTAAAACCCCTACTCCTGCCTTTCTTTGTGTATTATGATGTCTCTCCGAGTAGCCACAGTACAAAAGATCTTGCTACCGAGTAGCCGCTCTCCTCTCTATGTGATGAACTAGGTCAAGATCTTAGGGTTTCTAGGGTTTCTCGTATGCGATCCCTCGCGCAGGAGGCGGCGGGGCACCTTATATACATGGTGCCCAGCCGGATACGTCCAAACATGGACAAGTGTCGACATAGTGTGCACATCGTCCTTCTTCCGAGTTCCCGCTGACAGCTTTGGTTCCTAATCTTGGCTGCTTCTGTAAAGTCGTTGGGCAAAACCAAGGGGACAGACTGGTATCACTGTGCCAAACACAGAGTAGGGCCCCCTTATCCTGCGACCGCCTGCTTCCACACTGTCACTGTCAGTCAGCCGGCCCCAGATGAACAGTGGTTCGAATAGTGCCAAGTACGGACCCAGGATACGCGGGATCCCGTGTCAGAACGGCTCCTTTGACTTTCTGGCCCGAGTAGGTTCCCGCCAATTTTACTCGGGCCAAATCTTCTACTCGAGCGGACAGAACTTGGTTGATTCCTTCTTCTGGTCGTCTTTCCGTAAGACCGAGTAGCACTCGACCGGGTAGCAAGTTACCGGGTAGAAGGCTACTCGACCAAACTTCTACTCTGACCTTTGCCTTTACCACTTGCCTTTACCCTACTCGGGGGTAACCCCCCGACATTAGTCCCCGAAGCTGGTAGAGTCTTGCGAACTCGTTCACTAGGCTCTGCCAGCTTAAAACCAATCTTTGTGACACAGCCCTTGATCCTCGAGATGCCGAGTGAAACCTCCGAGTAGCTCTCTGAAGTGTTCCTTGAGTTCCCTCTCTTCCGAGTAGCAGCCGCACTCTACTCTGCAGCCGAGTAAAAAGACTTAGAGAGTTTTCTCAAATTGAGCCTCTGCAGCGCAGAGCACAATCCAGCCCTTCGTGCAGCAACCGGACACGTGTCAAGCATCCACGCCCCCGTCGTCTCGTTGCCCAGGACACTACGTGCCACGCGCCCATTTTTTACGCAGCGGGCCCACCGGCTCGTCATGTCCCATCAAGCGTAATAATAGGCCACGATTCAGTGGTGGGATCAATTGCGGCCGTTACGCGCGCGTCCCGCGCTTGTGTGCGTTTCCAGCCGGCCACATACCCCACCACACGCCACGATCGATCCCACTTCCTCGATGGTAACGGTAAAACCGCGGAGAGGATATAAATACCCCCACCGGTAACTTCCTCTTCTCCTCCCTTCGCACTATTCCTCTTTCGTCCTCTGTTCTTCTCCGCCGCCGAGCTCTCCGCCGCCGCGCAACCTTTCGCGCCGCCGCGGACTCAATTCACCCAACCAAATCCTTCCGATTCTTTCCACCCCTCCTACTCGCGACCATGTCTCGCGCCGGCTGGGCTGGCTCGGTCGTCACCGCTGAGGATTGCGCCTGGCTCGTGAACACCCGGAGGGTTCCTCCTGGTGTGGAGTGCCGGCCGCCTGATGGCGAAATCGTGCCAACCCCGCGTGAGGGTGAGCACGTCGTGTTCATGTCGCACTTCGAGCGCGGCTTCGGCCTGCCGGCCTCCGACTTCCTCCGCAAATTTCTGGACCACTTCGGCATCCAGATGCACCACCTTCCACCCAACGCCGTCGTCTTCCTCGCCTACCATGCCGTGGTGTGCGAGGCCTTCCTCGGCATCCATCCTACGACGGATACTTGGCTGAGGTACTTCCATCTCCGCCAGCAGACCACCGGGAAGAAGGACAGCGCGGGCGTCGGTCGCGCGACCGACACCGGCTGCGCCATGATGGTACAGCGGTCGGGGACCAACCACCCCCGTATCAAGGGGTTGGATTCCGTCCGAATGTGGCAGAAGACGTTCCTCTACGTCAAGAACATCCCCGCCACGAAAGAAGCAAAGGTAATGGATCGAATCAATCTGCCCGCTTGGAGCACTCGTGCTCCGACCGGGAAGAATTGGAAGACGAAGCCCGCCAATGACCTCAACGCAATCGAGATAGAAGACCGGCTCGGTTGGCTGAACGACCAGGGCCTCAAGAATGATGATCCGGTGGCCTGCTGGATCAAGAACCGAGTGCTGCCTTTGCAGGAGCGCTGCCACCTGATGTGCTACATGGGTGGCCCCCGCGACTGCACCAGAACAACCACCATCGAGCTCGACAACGCAGATGTTCCCGCGCACGCAAGGACCATCCTGACGACGAGCCTTGGCGACCATTGGCAGTATGGGTTCGTCCCATACAGCCGCACGAAGCCGATTACGCGGGTAGGTCCTCCTTACTCTGCTTTCTGCATACGCGTTCCGAGTAGATAACTTCCTCTTCTTGCCGCGACTAGCAATCGCCTTCGGTACCGAGTAGGGTACTTAGTCGAATCGCCTAGGCTTAATGTGCTTTGTGCTTGCACGCCTTGCCGGGTAGCCTGCTCGGGAACAATTCTTAGGCTTGATATGCTTGATGTCAGCACGCCTTTCCGAGTAGGACATTCAGCAATCACGTTTAGGCTTAGTGTGCTTTGTGTTTGCACGCCTATCCGGGTAGAATACTTAGTAAGTTGCCTAGGCTTAGTGTGCTTTGTGTTTGCACGCCTATCCAGGTAGAATACCTTCCTGCTACTCGGCTAACCTGTGATGCTTCTCTGTTCTTCAGGTCCTCAATCGCCAGCTTATTGAGAGCTGCGAACGCTTTGAAGGCAACTGGTTTGCTGACCGCGAGGAGGACGATGTGCCCTCCTTTGATGCCGCAGATCAGATCAACCTACCTCACTCCCCCACAATGGAGAAGCACCACGCAGAAATGTCTCTTCGCGACTGGTCTGAAGATGACTTCGAAGGTAACAGTGCGCTCTCTTTGCTCGTTTGCGAAAAGCACTAATCCATTGTTTGCTGTTCTCTGATTCGCTCTTCTTCTCTTTTGAATCCATAGATGATGTTGCCGACGAGAACGAGGGTGAGGACGAAGACGAGAACGAGGGCGATAGAGCCCTTGATGTCAACCCTTTGTCCGTCGCCGCTCCTAACACCCGCAAGCGGACTGGCAGTGACGCCCAAGAGCCCCCAGCCAAGAAGAAGAAGCCAGCCGAGAAGAAGAAGACGACCAAGACGGTCGTGAAGAGGCCAAGGCGAAAGATTCCCTCTACCAGCGCGTAAGTTTCTTCTCGGTTGTCTCCCCTCTCGTACTATGCTGCTTCCCTTAACCCTCTTCTGATTTCTGAATTTCCTTTTCTCTACAGACCTCCCCTGGACGCGGACGCTGCTCTCGCGCCCGACCAGGTTAAGAAGCCAGCTGCTCCGGTTATCAACCTCGACGAGGATGAGGCCGACGAGGCCAACGCTGCTGCCGCGCAAGCACAGAACACCGATGCTCAAGGAGCAGAGTTGGAGCAGCAGTCCCGTGCAGAGTCAGCAGCACAGGACACTGCTGCTCATCAGGAGAGACCCCCTTCTCCTCCGGCCAACACCGCCGAGGAGATTCAAGATCAAGATCAGGAGATGCAGGATAACGCCGCCCTTGAGCGGCCAGAAATTGAACAGGAGCAGCCAACCACAGGAGCTGCTGATCAAGAAAATCCCGCTGCCGAGCAGCGGGTAGAAGATGCCACCATGACAGATGCCACCTTGACAGATCACTATCCACTGAGCGACGCGCAATCGGGCGCCGCGCAGAGTAGCGCCCAACCAGATGGCACTCCGGCTAGCGCGCCCCTGGCGCCGCCAACTGACCAAGGCAGCGCCCCACTAGATTCCTCCTCGGCACAGCCAGCTCAGGCTACAGCCAGCCCTCCCGCTAAGGCGAACACCAGCAAGAATGCTCAAGATGCTGCCGAGAAGGAGGCAGCCGAGAAGAATGCAGCCGAGAAGAATGCCGCCGAGAAGGCGAAGGCTAAGGCTGAGGGGAAGAAGCCCGATACGCAGAGAGCCGAGAAAGAGAAGGCGATGAAGCGGGCCAGAGAGCAAATGCCGCCGCCAACCTCGACTGGACAGTTGGTGATCCGCGAGTCCGGCACGGTTGCCGCTGCGACCTCTGCTGCCGTTGCTGCCGCTGGCCAGCCTTGCTTCCCGGACTACATGGTGCAGGTTAGCCAACAAAACCTAATCGGCTTCACTCCCAAGGATAAGCAACTTGCCCTTCAGAAGGGAAGGAAGGTCGTAGCCGTGAACTCCCCTCCCCCAGCTCCAAACCAGAACAAGTCCGTCACTATTGCTTCCCGCGGAGTCCAGGATCAGACAATAACGTCACGGAGCCTTGAGCAGGTACTCGACACCATTGGCTTTATTGACGCCAAGTGGGATAGCAAGGTTCTCGGCACAGACAACTGGCATGGCCTTGGGCTGGGCGCAATCGACCACATGCGCATCGACTGGAACAAAGTGGACTTGGGTTACAAACCCATGACTGTCTCCATCGACACTGCGACCCTAGCCGCCAAGATGTTCCTTCACCGCAAGAACGCCGAGGACCTCGAGCAAGCCTATGCAGTAAGTCTTAACCTGTCCTTTCCGAGTTGCATTTTCCTTCTCTCCTATTCGTCTTCATTCTCCTTTACCATCACCCAGTCCCCGAGATTCTGGCCGAGTAGCCGGATGCTCTATCCGAGTAGCCGCCTACTCGGGTTGAATCTTTACTTCTTTGTTCTCACTTGTTTTTCTTCTCGCTTCTCAGGATAGCGTTCTGAAACGGACTGACCTGCACCGCCGTCTCCTCTGGAACCATGCTATCGCCAGGAGGCGGATTGCTGCATTGGAAAGAGAGAAGGCAGCTGCGGAGGCAGCGAGCAAGAATGCCAATGACAGCACTCTGCAGCTGTCTGAGATGAAAGGTACGCTTTTAGCTGCGCGGTTCATGCGTTTTTTGTTTACGCCCGCTTCTGCTTTCTTTTGCGCTAACCATTCCTACTCTGCAGAGAGACTGAAGGCCTTAGCTGAGGAGCACGGGAAATGCCGTGCGTTTGTGGAGGAAGCCGAGTCCACCATTAAAAGATTAGAAGGTGAGTTGCTGTCTACTCGGCCTAATTCTTGTTTCTTTTGCTTCTCTGCTTCTCTGCTTAATCTTGTCTGGCTCTCCGCAGAAGATCATAAACTGTTTGTTGAAGAACACCAAGACTGCGTCAAACCTGAAGAAGTGCAGCACCAGCTGTCCAGCCAGGCCGTTGAGCTGGTGAAGGAGCACACTGCAGAAATGGAGAAGCTGCAACTCCAGCTGCAGAAGGTACTCCAGGATGCCATCAATATTGGCGCCGAGAGAGACAGAGTGATCGCCGAGAAAGCCAAGGCCGAGACTACATTTAACGCCAAGGAGGAGGCCCTTGAGCAGGAATGCGAGACGCTGAAGAAGGCCAATGCTGGGCTCTTCGCTCAAATGAATACTCTGCGTCAGATCCAAGATAGGCACATATCCAATGAAGAATCCTGGAGGACCCAGCTGCAGGAATTGCGCCACGAGTTGAATCGTAAGTCTTTCTTCTTTCTGCATCTTTTCCACTCGGTCTCACTTCTTCTCGGTTCTATTTCTGAATCTCTCACTTGTTGTTGCAGAAATCTTTCCTGACATAGTCTCCTCTTGCGCGCCTGCTTTGGCCAAGGCCCAAGCAGCTCGTGCTGAGAAGGGCGAGGCATCTGACACCAGGGCTGAAATTGAGGACAGCATGCTGGTGATGCGAGGCCAGTTCGAGTGCCTAGCCGGCGTGGGCACCGATCTGGTGCGCGTCGGCTTCGAGCTGCACAAGCTATTCTGGCCTCAGGATCCTGCGCCAACCACCATCCGGGGCCTTGCTTTCAAGCTGCAGAACGTGAAGGCCGAGCTGAAGAAATGGCGCGCCTCGGGAGCTCGGGCGGGTGCTGATTTGATGCTTCTCTGCATCGCTTCCTGGTACGAGAATCTGAATATGGAAATCATCCGCGGGAAGCGCGACAATTCCAAGTGGGAGATAGACCCCAGCTGCGTGGCCATGCGCAAACTGATTGCGTACGAAGTCACGGAGTGCGCTGAAACAGACGTCTTCATCGACGGCCTCCCCGAGCCCGACACCGAGGTGGAGGAGGACGATGAAGAAGATGAAGAGACAGACTCCGAGCTGGAGTCGGGCTTCTTCGATTCCCCCAGAAGCAAGGCCGGGAAGGGGAAGGCCACGGCCGTCGCGAGTAGCGATGAGGAGTAAGAGCACATCGACACCGCCGCACTTGGATTCGGCACCTCCTCAGGAGCCGCTCTCGACGACACGGTACTCACCCCTGGCCAAGCCTCTGGTTCTTCTTCAGCCCCAGGGCCCGTCTCGGTGGCCACGGCCACTTCTGACCAGGTAGCCACCGAGCGCGACGTCGAGATGGAAGAGTCCGCCACCGTCTAGTCGGAGGCGGATGCCACCAATGCCGGCGCCCAAGAAGAAACCGCAAGGACAGTTACCGCCAGCTCGGAGGCAGAGGCGACCAAGACCACCACAGAAGATGCAGCAGCCAAGGCCAGCACCGACAACACTGCCTCCTCCACATGATTTTACCTGCAAACTTTTTTACTTGAACACTTATCAGATCCCCGGGATGCCGGGAGCAAATGTATCAGACTATCTTTGTTTTGCTTGCTACTCAGGCTTTATCCCCACTTGTGGAATGGGTGGTCGACGCCGTCCCCGTCGAACCAGCGGGGCGGTGGTGGCGCTCCACCCGCGTCTGCGCCCCTTGGCAAGGCCAAGGGGACTTCACAGAGAGTTGCCGAACTCGAGCAGGAGGTTCTGCCCTATCTTTGCTTCTTTCTTCAGCAACACAGCTTCTGAATCTAATTTTCGGCTAGGTTTCTTTACTCACTCCCTGCTTCTGTTTCGAACCACTTCAAACTAGGATTCCTCATCTAAGTAAGACCAATTAATATACTACAGTGTTCTTTTTATCTCACGTCGTTAAATGTCTGAAAAGTAAAAGCAACAACATTGAAATTAGTAAAGCCTTCCAAGTCTTCTTCGTTTTGAACCAGCAAGCTTTTCAAAACCTACGTTCAAAACCTAGGGTTAACATTATTGTTTCCATGACCAAAGTTTACTCTTTGCTGGCTCATAAAGAGTCAAATGTTCATGTGTTCCATAGAAGAACTCACTTTTGCGTGCTGCTTTGTCCAGACTCTGAAGTAAAAGCACTGCGGATTGTTAGATGGGTTCTTGTACTACCAGTGAACACATTCCCAGTCATGTTATTTGTCATTATTTTTTGGTTCTCTAGTATAGAATAAACTGTAAGCTATAGCTAGTGTATTCTGCCATTTAAATTAATATAGATGTAATTATTTCTGCAAAGGTGAAAGGTCTAATGTGAAACTTCTGTTTTCTGTTTCCCGCACTTCCTGTAATTTGGATTTTTCCTCACCTTTTCAGTCAGTGGCTCTGTCAGGACATTTGATTCCCATAATGGTTATAGTTATTTACTTGTGTTTCTGTGTATGTTTTGCAGTTACATAAATACCAGTACAATCTGGGTCTGGTTTTGATTGAGAATAAAGAGCGGGCAGCCAAGCTTGATGAAGTCAGCCAAGTACTCGCGCAAAAAGAAGAGATTTTGAAGCGGGAGCAAGCTGCACACTTGAATGCTATATCAGAATATGAAAGGCGAGAAGAAAACATGCGGAAAGCACTGGGTGTTGAGAAGCAATGCGTAGCTGATGTATGTTGTTCTATATCTCATAGTTCCTTATTCTTGTTTTACCTGTATCTGCTAACACTGCTAATAGCATACAACGATCGAATACATATATGTTTTATACAACACTTTATATTGATAAAATCTTTTGAAAACATCCAAAATCTTGTGGTTCATGTTATCTTAGTTCTGAGTATAATGGACGGCTAGAGTAAAATGTTTGCTGAAACATTGTGTTATTTTTGCATTACCAGTTCCTATGATTTGACAAAAGAGCAATCTTTTGTAGTGCACTGTCTAATTTTTGGCTTCAAGTCTCTCCGGAAGAATAGCGTCTTTGATGCTGCAAAACAAACATCCAAGAAGATTTTGTGGAAGCGAGGATATAATCCACGCAGCCGAGGCTTCATGCTTTCAGTCTGCTCAAGTAGTATTGCTCTTGTGCATTTAGGCAAATTTCTTGTGCATGTTTAATTCCTTGTGCATGGAGTAGTGTTTATTTATATATCTGATCACTAGTGCTTACTCAGTGTTCTTGTGTACCAATGCATGGGTATTGCATTTATTCAAATATCTGGTGTGTTTCTTCATATTTCTTGTGTGCCAATTTTCAGTATTCTGCTGCTTACTGTTGTTGTTTGGTGAAGCCATTTGAAATTTAAGACATTTTGTTCTATATGTAGGCTTGTTGCTACTGATTTTGTCCAAGACCACCTTCAGTGACAGACCAAAGCCATCATGTATGTATTTTGCGCCAGCAGGAGTTGTTGAACAATAGCTTGCTCATGCAAAGGTCAATGTTTGCCGATGATCTGGTTCAGAACCACTACTTGTGTGATGCTCTTCACATGTGATGAAGAATCCAATCATGTAAAAGCATATTTATGCCCTCTTAGATTGCTCTTGCTCAGTTCACAGTTCTGGAAGAATATAACTATTTAGGAACATATTTATGCTCTTGTGCAATGTAGGATGAACTGAATTTTGAATATGATTAGGACATTTGTTCTGTGGATATTGATCATGTACTATGTAATGAATCCTATCAATGTTCACGTGTGTGGTACAGCATTGTCTTCATTGACAAATTGTTTGTAATGTGAGTATTTGATTGAATCGTGAATGTGAAGTAGAGCTCGATCCGCCGTCGTGATTGTGAACTTGTACTCAATCGGAGGCACACACCTGTATATGTGTATTTGGAACGCGCAGTAATTCTGCAAATTTTAAAAACCGAAAATGTTATACGAGGCGCATATTAAATGCGCCTCCTATAAGTTATAGGAGGCGCATTCCAGAATGCGCCTCCCATAAGTTATAGGAGGCGCATTCTGAAATGCGCCTTCTATAACTTATGGGAGGCGCATTCTGAAATGAGCCTCCTATAACTTATAGGAGGCGTATTCTGGAATGCGCCTTCTATAACTTATAGGAGGCGCATTCTGGAATGCGCCTTCTATACTTGAATATATAGGAGGTGTTTAATTTGAAATTAGTCAATTTGAGCAACACTGGCTCGATGCCGGGTTGCGTTTCCATGCAAGTCCCCGAGTTGCATTTCTTATTCACTCTTTCTTCTCGTCTCAGCTCTACCCGCAGTTTACTGCTTTATTGGTATTCGAGTCACAAGAGTTCAAAGGCAGAGTTGCAAATACTTAGCCACTTAGAAAACAGTCATAGTAACGCAGCCCACCACTTAGCCGAAAAGAAGAGACAAGTAACAACAGTAAAACTACACCCTACTCGGTTCCTGCACCCCCTCTTCCTTAGCAATTTTTCATGTGCTCATTGACCTTGTGCTTGTTCTCTTGCTTGCCATGAAGCCGGGTTTCGGACAGCAGCGAAGTCGAAGAGTTGGCATGTAGGTTTAAACACATTACTCAATATGCTTATGAACTTTGAAGCAGAGCAACCGAGTAGGCAAAGAGTAAAGCCGAGTAGAAACACTTAGAGCAATTTGGACGAGGGCAGTCCCCGAGTTCAATTTCAGATTGCAAAGTGGAAATGAGAGTACATCCACATTTTGCTCACGAATGAAAGCGACGGAGTAGAGCTACATTCCAGGGACGCTTGGATTCCTCTCCAGCTTTGTCTACCCTGTTCTTCTGGGATGGCTGTACGTCGACTAGATAGTATGCATCATTGTGCAAAGCTTTGCTCACGATGAAAGGTCCTTCCCAAGGAGGAGAGAGCTTGTGCATCCCGGCTGTGCGCTGCACGAGCCTAAGGACCATGTCTCCTTCTCGGAAAACCCTTGGGTTCACCTTTCGGCTATGATAGCGCCGCAGGTCTTGCTGGTAGATAGCCGAACGTGACAGAGTCAGCTCTCTTGCTTCTTCAAGCAGGTCAACGTCGTCTTCTCGAGCTTCTCTCGCCTCCACCTCAGTGTAGAGGGTTACTCGGGGGGAGTCATTCTCTAAGTCTATTGGCAATACGGCCTCAGCCCCATATACCAAGAAGAATGGCATGTAGCTGGTTGACCGGTTAGGGGTAGTCCTTAGACTCCACAACACCGCTGGCAACTCGTCTAGCCAACACCCAGGTGTTTTCAACAGCGGCTCAATCAGCCTTGGCTTTATACCGGCAAGCACCATGCCGTTAGCCCTTTCAACTTGCCCATTTGATGCCGGGTGCGCCACTGACGCAACGTCTAGTCGGATATGCTTGTCTCTGCAGAACCGCACCATTGCTCCCTCAGCAAAGTTCGTGCCATTATCCGTGATGATGCTGTGCGGGTAGCCATATCTCAGGATTATATCCTTCAAGAAACTCACAGCTGTGGCTCCATCACACTTCCGAATAGGCTTCACTTCTATCCACTTGGTAAATTTGTCAACCATGACCAAGATGTGAGTCATGTTGCCTCTAGCCGGCTTGAAGGGACCAACCATATCCAAGCACCAAACAGCGAATGGCCAAGTAATGGGAATGGTTTTCAACTCGGAAGCAGGCAAATGAATCTTACTTGCAAATCTTTGGCAGCCATTGCATTTCCTCACGATATCTTCAGCTTGCTTCAGGGCAGTGAGCCAATAGAAGCCATGCCGAAAAGCCTTCTTGACCAATGCCCGAGAGGAGGCGTGATGCCCACATTCTCCTTGGTGTATCTCTACCAGAATCTCTTCTCCTTCTTCGGGTGACACACAGCGTTGCAGTACACCAGTGGCACTTCTCTTGTGCAGCTCATCTCGGAATATGGTGTATCCCTTGGATCTCCTCTGAATCTGCCTTGCAGCAACTTCGTCTTCCGGCACGGTACCGTCCTTTAGAAAGGATAATATGGGCATAGCCCAACTCGGTGTCTCCCGTGTAGGAAACACTGGTTCGTCCACTTCCATTGGAATAGGTATCTGTTGCTGCTCTGGAGGGTTAGGAGCACTTCTTTGAAGTCCTGACCGGTTAGCGAGAACTTCCTCAATGAATGCGACAGCCTCTGGGTCGAGAGGAGCAGTCCCCGAGTAAGGAGTGGCAGTCCCCGAGTAGGGAGTGGCAGTCCCCGAGTAGGGAGTGGCAGTCCCCGAGTAGGGAGTGGCGGTCCCCGGGTTCTGTGTTGCACTCTCCCAGTCAATTTCCATGGGCTCAGCTTCCTCGCTTGGCAGAGAAGGAACGAAGATGGACTCCGAGTTGGGGGATGGCTTGATAGATGGCTTTCTCAAATGCTCCAAGGCAACCCCCGCCGGGATGTACTGCCGAGAAGATCCCAACTTGGACAGCTCGTCTGCTGCCTCATTCTCTGCTCGGTGGATGTGCTGGAACTCGCAGCCTTCGAAAAATCCAGTCATAGACTGCACCAGGAAGCGGTACGATGCCATGTTGGCATCCAACGCATCCCAAGTGCCAGAAACTTGCTGCACCACCAGATCAGAATCGCCATAGCATATGATGCGCTGCACACCCACCTCCTTGGATACTCGCAAGCCGTGCACCACGGCTTCGTACTCTGCAACATTGTTGGATGCCTTGAAGTGTATCTGCAGCACGTACTTGAGCTGATCTCGCTTGGGTGACGTAAGCACTACGCCAGCACCGAGCCCTTCCTTCACCTTCGAGCCATCGAAGTGCATCTTCCAATAGTTAGAAACTGGAGCAGGAGGTTCATACTGCACCTTGGCCCAGTCCACTAGAAACTCCGCCAGAATTTGAGATTTGATGGCTTCTCTTATCGCGTACGCGGGAGCGTACGCGGCTAGCTCAATCGCCCACTTTGCTACTCGGCCACTCGCCTCCTTGTTGCCCATGATATCAGAGATGGGAGCAGAGCTCACCACAGTGATAGGATGCTCCTAGAAATAGTGCTTCAGCTTCTTAGCGCCCAGGTAGACGCCATAGGTCATCTTCTGATAGTGCGGGTAGTTTTGCTTGGAGCTCGACAGCACTTCACTCAGATAGTACACGGGGCGCTGCACACTTTTGCCTTCTTCTTCTCGCTCCACCACAATCACCACGCTGACTACTCGGTTAGTAGCAGCAATATATAGCAGCATAGGCTCCTTGGGTAGCGGACTAGCCAAGATGGGAGCGCTACCCAGCATTGCCTTCAGCTCATTGAATGCCACGTCTGCTTGCGGAGTCCAGACAAACTTATCACTTTTCTTCATCAATTGGTAGAGAGGCAGGGCCTTCTCGCCCATTCGGCCGAGAAAACGGCTCAGAGATGCCAAACAACCAGTAAACTTTTGCACATCCTTCAAGGATCTCGGTAAAGACATGCTCTCAATAGCTTTTATCTTTGAAGGATTGGCCTCAATGCCTCGACTAGAAACCAGAAAACCGAGTAGCTTTCCAGCTGGTACGCCAAAGGTACACTTACTCGGGTTCAGCTTCATTTTGTACTTGCGTAGGTTAGCAAAGGTTTCCTCAAGATCGGCAAGCAGAGTATGTGTTTTATTCGTTTTGATGACAATGTCATCTACGTACACCTGCACATTCTTGCCGAGCTGATCGTGCAAGCATTTCTGCATGCATCTCTGATAGGTTGCACCCGCATTCCTCAAGCCAAAACACATGACACGATAGCAATAAGCCCCATACGGGGTAATAAAAGCAGTCTTTATTTGATCGGTAGGATTGACAGCGATCTGATGAAAGCCCGAGTAGGCATCAATGAAAGACAAAAGCTCACAACCAGCAGTGGAATCGATAACCTGATCGATGCGTGGTAGCGGAAAGGGATCCTTGGGGCAGGCCTTGTTCAGGTCGGTGTAGTCGACGCACATGCGCCATGCAGTAGCAGCCTTGGGATCCTCCTTCTTCTTCTCGACCATGACCGGGTTGGCTAGCCAATCCGGGTGCAGAACCTCCACGATGAAATTGCTGACCAGTAACTTGGTGATCTGATCACCGATAGCTTTCCTCCTCTCATCTCCGAAACGGCGCATAGCTTGCTTCACCGGCTTGGCGTCTGGACGCACATGCAAAGAGTGCTCAACCAACTCCCTCGGGACACCTGGCAGATATTCATTGGACCAGGCAAACACATCCCGATTCTCACGGAGGAAGTGGATGAGCTCGCCTTCCTATTTCTCCGACAACCCGGAGCCAATAATGGCTACTCGGTCGGGGAACTCGGGGTCGACCTGGACCTTCTTCGTCTCCTTAGAGGCCTGGAAAGCAGTGCCGTGCTGGGAGCTCGGCATCCCGGGCACAACACCTTGCGCAGCCTGCGCCATGGCCACCACCTCATGTATCTTCCTCTTCTCGGCAGCAATCACCATCGACTTCGCCAGCTGAGAACCAGCAGAGGCACACTCCATGGACTTCTTGTAATCGCCAGCAATCGTGATCACGCCATTGGGACCAGGGATCTTCATCTTCAAGTATGCAGTGTGGGTGGAAGCCATGAACTTGCTCAGAGCAGGTCTGCCGAGTAGAGCATGATACGGGCTTTGGTGGTCAACCACCTCAAACTTCAGCCTCTCTGTGCGGCAATTCTCCCTGGTTCCGAATAGCACATCCAGCCACACTTGGCCCATTGGGGAGCAAGAGATCCCCGGCACAATGCCATGGAAAGTGGTCTTGCTGGGTATCAGCATGTTCTCGCCGATGCCAAGCTTCTCGAGTGTATCCTTGTACACGATGTTGATGCTGCTGCCGTTGTCGATTAGCACCTTGCTGAACTTCACATTCTTCTCGGGCCCCAGGAAGGTAGGATCCAGCACCAAGGCGTAGCTACCCGGATTGGGCATTCCCTTGGGATGATCAGCTCGGGACCACGAGATCTCCACATTGCACCAGTGCATGTATTGAGGAACAGCAGGGATCACAGCATTCACCTCCATAGCGCGCCTGTGCTGCGACTGCTTGTCGACAGGCTCAGAAGTGAAGATCATGTAGCTCTCGTGGTGCTCTTGGTACTGGTTGCGGCCCCCATCCTCATTGTTGCCATTGTTGTTGCCTTGGAAGTTGTTGTTGTTGCCTCTGTTGTTGAAGTTGCGGTTGTTGTTGTTGCGGTAACACTCGTTGTTGAAGTTGCGGTTGGCTCCTAAAGCCACTTGGTTCACATTCTCTCTTCTCGGGAAGACGGGAGGCCGAGCTGCGGGTGCGCGAGCAGGTTGCACAGGAGCGTTCGCGGCTGGCAGGGGAGGAGGAGGAGGCAAGCCCTCATTCCTGATCAGATCCCACCATTCGCACTGCCGAGTAGTGTGGTTTGCTGGCCTTGAAGGGTGATGGGTGTGGAAGCTGCATGGGCCATCCTTCATGTCATCAAAGACAAGTTTCTTTGCCGGCTCCGAGTTGCCGCTTCCCGACTGAGGAGCTCGGTATGGCTTCTTGTTGCCTTGGCCCTGATTCTGGTTGCGCCCGTACTGGGCTCCAGCAGGTTTTTGCCCTTGGCCGTTCCCAGCTCCAATCCCCACAGCATTCACCTCCTCTGGGTCATACCGAGTATCTAGTCGGTCACCCCTGCGCTTGTTGCGGAACTCATTGCGCTTGAAATTTCTTCTCGGTTCGGAGGAGTCTAGCAGTGGCTGAGTAGGATCACCGAGTGCGTACTGGTCCGCAATCTTGATGGTCTCTGCCAGAGTGTTCGGCATCTCCCTCTGCAACCTTTGTCACAACATGCTTCCGTGCTTGCATCCTTGCGCAAACCAAGTGATGGCCTGCGCCTCGTTCACACCCTCACAGGTGTTCCGCAGTGTGCTCCACCGAGTAAGATACTCGCGATCCGTCTCGTCTTCTCGTTGTCGGCAAGCCGACAGCTGCTGCGGCCTATTCGGCCTCTTGTACGTGCTGGTGAAGTTGCTGATAAATGCCTCCGAGAAGTCCAGCCAGCAGTTAATGCTGCCCTTGGGCAAACCATTGAGCCAAGTGCGAGCCGGACCCTCTAGCATTTGCGGCACATAGCGCACAGCCCACCTTCTGTTGCCACTCGCGATGTGAACCGCAGTGACGTAGTCGATGAGCCAGTCTTCTGGCTTGGTGCTGCCGTTGTAGCTCTTGGTGCCCCTCGCGAGCTGGAAGTTCTTCACGGAAGGCTCGTTCATGATGCGCGGGCCAAAACAAGCAGGACCGGGAGGCCCCGTGTTCTCTAGCCGCGCTGACAGGTTGATGCGATCCACCTTGTAACGAACATCAGCGGGCTCCAGCACGCGCTCCCCTACTCGGTCCAGGATGTCATATCCAGCTAGCCCCATAGCCGAGTTGCCGTCATTGTATCTGTCCTCCTCCATGGCCACAGGCTGCTCCACCAGATTGGCTACTCGGTCAGCCGCACGCGGCCGAGCAGCGGCCGCCTGGCGAGGCCTCTGCCGAGTAGGCTGAGCAGCCTGCTGCCGAGAAGTACCCGGACGATCTCCTCCTCGTGTTTGGCTTTGAGCTTTATGGGCTTGAGAGCCTGCTCCAGCAGAGTTGTGTTTCTGGCCGGACTGACGCGGCACAGCTAACTGTTTCGCGCCGTCAGTCGGGTCGTACACCTGAAGTTGCCTGTTTCCACCCGAGGTGCGACTGCGGTCCTTCTCGCGACTGGGATGCGGGGATGAGGCCTGATCCATAGATCTAGCCGCATGCGAATGCACCACCTGCGAGCCGCCAGCACCCGGGTTTGCTTTCCGGAACTCCTCATTCTGCCTTGCGGCCTCCAACACCAACTCGTTGAGCCGTTCTTGCTGCCTAATGCGCGCGTCGCCGTCGAGTCGAGGCAACTCGGCGGCTATGGCCTCTGCAGCTCTAAGTGTTTTGGCGGGAGTGCTGTATCTGGGCCTGTTGGAAGTGTTTGCGGTGGCAGACTGGCTAGGAACTTCTCCAACTGTCGCCATCTCGGCGCCTAAGTTGCGCCGAGTGGGACCTACTTTGCTAGCACGCCTAGCGACTGGCGTAAAGCCGTGTGCCTTGTTGTACTCGATCTGGTCTAGACTAAGCTCAAGTCTAATCTTCTCAAGCTCCGCCTGCTCGGCAAGAAGTGCCTGGCGCTCCCTTTCGAGCTCCTCCTTCATACTCAAGAGCTCGAGGTCGGTAGGAGGCAGCATACCAGTTCTTCCCGCGGACGCAGGGATGGTTGGAGTAGTAGAGAGAGGAGGGATGCGGTTGCTCTCCTTCTCGTAAGGCTTGTGCTGCTTCCCGGCAGCGCTCGAGCCAGCAGGATCGTTGACGACAGCAGCAGCGCCAGTAGCGCCCTTGCCGGCGTTCACAGCCTGGCCGGCCACCATCACCTCAACGCTGTCCGCGGAAAAGCGCGTAGGCCTTCCGCGAGCAGCGATGACGGCAGGAGGATCTTCTGCCACCAACACCTCCTCCGGAAACTCGTTGACGACGGCGGTGGCGACGTAGACGAGGTGGGAGCCGAAGGAGATCACCGTGCCGCCCTCCGGCATGGCCTTGCCGCCGAAATCACCTGCGTTGTTGGTGACGAAGTCGAAGGAGCCGAATCTGTGGACAAGGCCACAGACCACGCGCCCCGCTGAAGAAGATCCCGTCCGAACAGAAACTCCAGCCAGCGCCGTTGGTTGCCCCACGGTGGGCGCCAACTGTCGTGGTGGTGTCACGGCAGATGCCATAGGATGGCTAAAGATGTGGGAACGATGGACGCTGGAGGTATTCGGGGAGGGATCACGCGACGAGTAGCCGCGTGAGGTAAGAACAATGCACTGCAAACAACACGATCTACCCAGGTTCAGGGCCCTCGTGAGGAGGTAAAACCCCTACTCCTGCCTTTCTTTGTGTATTATGATGTCTCTCCGAGTAGCCACAGTACAAAAGATCTTGCTACCGAGTAGCCGCTCTCCTCTCTATGTGATGAACTAGGTCAAGATCTTAGGGTTTCTAGGGTTTCTCGTATGCGATCCCTCGCGCAGGAGGCGGCGGGGCACCTTATATACATGGTGCCCAGCCGGATACGTCCAAACATGGACAAGTGTCGACATAGTGTGCACATCGTCCTTCTTCCGAGTTCCCGCTGACAGCTTTGGTTCCTAATCTTGGCTGCTTCTGTAAAGTCGTTGGGCAAAACCAAGGGGACAGACTGGTATCACTGTGCCAAACACAGAGTAGGGCCCCCTTATCCTGCGACCGCCTGCTTCCACACTGTCACTGTCAGTCAGCCGGCCCCAGATGAACAGTGGTTCAAATAGTGCCAAGTACGGACCCAGGATACGCGTGATCCTGTGTCAGAACGGCTCCTTTGACTTTCTGGCCCGAGTAGGTTCCCGCCAATTTTACTCGGGCCAAATCTTCTACTCGAGCGGACAGAACTTGATTGATTCCTTCTTCTGGTCGTCTTTCCGTAAGACCGAGTAGCACTCGACCGGGTAGCAAGTTACCGGGTAGAAGGCTACTCGACCAAACTTCTACTCTGACCTTTTCCTTTACCACTTGCCTTTACCGTACTCAGGGGTAACCCCCCGACAAATTGCATTATGGATAGTGAATTTACTATTGACTATACTTCATCTCTATCTCATTGCCATATTCTATCTTTGGACTTAATATCTTCTAGAACTCAAAGTTCCATACATGCTAGTGTTTATAGTCATTGCACATCATGTAATAGTTGTTTAACTAAATCTCATGATGATATGCTTCCTATGTGTTGTTTTCATAAAAACAATGCTTCCATTTCCTCTAGTACTTGTGTGGCTAACAATGTAGAGGAATCCCATTTTTTGGTGGAACAAGACATCGACCTTATTGGTGCTTCAAGTCAATCTTCATTATTGTTATCCATTTCCCATGTGTGCCTTATGGATAAGGATTCAAAGGTATCTCCACCTTTGGAACCCACTACATCTTGTGATGATGAGGATGAGGATTTATTTTGTGGAGAGTATGAGTATGAGGTCTATTTAATGGAGAAGGGTGAGTTGGTTCTTCTTGATCTCCCTAAAGGTAGTAAAGCTATCGCTCCTTTGGGTGAAATATTGGGCTTTTCTATTTATATCACTAAAATCATTGAGAAGAAAGGTGAGATTGAAAGAAGTGACGCCGATGAGAAGGCATCCCTCACTATGTCTCTTGAGGAAGAGCATGAGCTCCAAGTTACTCTTGAGTAGAAACTTGAATCTATTGAGGAGCTCTATAATGAAAAAATATCCTATCTCACTAAAGCACATGACCATACTAATGCTACATATAAAGTGCTTAAAAATGAAAAGGTTGAATTTTTTGTTGGTAATGCTAATCTAATTGAGGAAAACTCTAGGTTGAATAATGAGCTTGCCTAGTTGTGTTCTTCTATTACTAGTGATTCTTGTGCTACTAACTCCACATCTTGTGAAGCATCTATTTTGAAGGACAATGTTGAGCTAAGGGCTCAACTTGAGTTGATGACTAGCAAGTGTGGGAAATTGGAAGAAATCCATGAAAAGCTATCTAGCTCTCATGCGGATATTCTAGAATCGCATGCTAAGGTAAAGTTAGCTCTTTAGTCTATCAGTACAAAGGTAAAGCCTCATGTGGTTACTAGAACAATATCTTCAAGTAATGCTACATTGCCTTGTTCTAGTATTAGTAATTCATCCTCTCATAATGTTTCTACATCTTGTGATGAGTTGCTTTCCTTGCCTTGTTGCTATAGCAATGAAGCATCTATTTCCTATAGCTCTTGTGTTGATTCTAACCATGTAGAGTAAATTAAAGAGATCAAGTCCCAAGTCACTTCTTTGAAGAAAGACTTGGAAAAGATTCATGAAGGGAGTTCCACCCTTGACAATATGTTGAGAGTGCGAAGACTTCTCAATGAAAAGAGTGGACTTGTATTCAAATCCAATATCAAGAACAAATCCATAATTTACAAGAAGAAGGGCCAAGAACAAGTAAAAGATCCGGCCAAGATTATTTGCTTCAAGTGCAAGATTTAAGGGCGCCTTGTTAGATCTTAGCCTTTGAAGAAGAAGACTATTAGTGATAAGCAACTAGGGAAGCGGCCTCTTGTTCAATCTCATGCTCAACCACGAGTTGAACAACGAGCATCTCCTAAGAAGACTCAAACCAATTCTCCTAAAGTTGAGGAGCCTATTAAAAGAAAGAAAAGAGTCCATGTTGCTACCTTTGTTGTGAGAAGGGACAATTTGCTTCTTCGTGCACTAATGGTACATTATCCAACCCTATCCTTGTTGATGATGTTTATTCCATTCAGGACGATAATGTGGGAAATTTGTTTTCCAAGTATGTTGGTACTCTAAGTGGTGTCAAGAAAACAACTATTTTGGTTCCAAACCTATTGTGACTAACCTCTTAGGACCCAAATTGGTTGGGGACCAATAAGTTCAAACTTGATCAATAGGGTATTGATGGAGGTCATTGGAGACTTGGCTATCTCATGAAGAATTAAAGGATCTTCATCAATTATATTTCCTCGAGCCAAGTAACTTGTATCTAAATCATATATTCATTCAAAGTTACTTTCCCCCTTGCATGTGTTGGTTTTGTTTCTAGCATGTGTTTGTATATGGTGTGCTTACTACTTACATATCTTGAGTAATCTAGTATGTGTTTGTTGGTTTGAACTCCATGTACTTGTGTATTTTGTGTTGGGCCTTTCCTTGCTAACTTTTTTGTTTGTTTTTAGTTGGCTCTTTGGGAGATTAATGGACTATCCCATTTTGGGGGAGTAATATTCTCTTGGAACTTTACTATCCTAAAAATGTGTGTACATGAGTAATACAACTTAGTGTTGATATATCAATATTATCTAATCTCTATGTGGTATGTCTTTCTCATGAGAAATTAAAATTCTAATGTCCATTAAATTTGTCTAGTTGGATTTATTTTCTTTTCCTCTTGTTAAAAAAAATGGATTATCACATTATGGGGGAGTAATAAGCTATGCGCATATTACAAGCCTATAAAATGTGAACATGTGAGGTATTGCCACCTAGAATTTATATTGTAACTATCTTATTCTTATGTGGCATGTTGCTCAAACAATTTCCATTTTTTCTTAAATGTGTTTTGTCTCTCTTATTTTGATATCTTGTTTGTGAGAGTATCTTGGTGCTTTGCATTTTCGGTTCTTATTTGAAGCCTTCAAGAATCTCTATCTAAGCATGTTTTTCTATTCCTATCTTTTGTCACATGCTTATGTTTTGTGATTATGATTGTGAACAATTCTACCACCGAGAAATATCTCCATACATCTATTGTATTTGAAAAGTGATAATAATTTGTGGTAAGTTTATTGATCATATATACTTTGGCCTTTGCTCTAAAATTTCCTTGTTTCTTGCCAATGATTTGTTTGGTTTAAGTCCCCTGTGTCTTCCTTGCTCTACTCAAAATTTGTTTTGTGCTTTCTTGTGGTAGGAAAAGCAATGATCCCATACTTGTGTACTTATGTTCAAAGTCATACTTCTTTGGGTTGCACTATTCTTGGGGAATCTATCCTACATTGAGTAGATCACCGTTCTTTAAATTGGTATTGCATCTTATTGATTTTATTTAAACATGACTAGTGTTTGAACAATATATATGGAGAGTAATGATTCCATTGTGTGCATTTTGTATTAAAATTCAAGATCATAAATAATGCACTATTCTTGGAAGAACTATCCTATATGCGTTTGAACACTTGTTGTCTTTAAATTTTATTTTATCCTAATGACTTGTCTCTTTGGAAGACAAACATTTTTCATCTTGGTACTTTGTATGCCATCATGAAAAGTGTAGTGGGTTTGTTTATTCTTTGATTTTTTTTGTATCTTCTCTCTTGGTTTGACAATTCTCTTTCTTTTCACTCTTGTGAGTGGCTTCTTGGTTTCAGTGGTGCTTTATCCAATTTGTATCATGTTTGGTTCTTGAAAGTTTTGTGCATGTATGTTTACTTTCTATATCTTTTGACATTATTACTTTCTTTGATCCAATATATAGAATAACTCCATCAAATCCTAAATGGCTAAGATGTGCATGAAATTCAAATTCATATTAATATGCACATATTTGTGTGGAGTTTGTCCTATGTATTGTATATTTTCTAACTACTTTAGACCCAATGAGTTTGGAAACCTTTTTGTACTTGAATTTTGTTTTTAGGTACATTGGAGACACATTGGTTTTTTGCTCCATTCGTAAGGAAGGTGTTCTCACCATGGTATTATAGGAGTCAAGCTACGATGATTATAAAACTCGCATCCTCTTCATCGCCAATGTCGTCTCGGTAACAAGTATCTATTCCATGCATACATTTCTAGCTTTCAACCTTGTGTAGGTTGCATGTTGGCATGAATTCCTTTTGTTGCATTTCATTTGGTTATTGCAAATGTCTTATCAAAAGCATCTTTATTGCAAATATGAGTAAGCCGGGATGATTACATATCAAAGGGATATTTATAATCATTTTCATTATTCACCAATCCCAAGATATTAATCTAGCATCTTCTACTCAAAGTCTCTCATATGAAATATTGATATTTTCTCAAAACCATTTGAATCTTTTGTGATATGCGTTACCTTTCTCGAAGCATTTCAACTATCATTTTTTCCTTCTGATATTTGTGATGCTTTGATGAGTTTGTTGACTTTTTCATATATATCCCTTTAAGATAAAACTAAGCTTAGTGCTTTGCTTTCAAGCAAAAATATTATTGGTATATTTATGAACCTATCTTGGATATCATGTTCTCCACCTTTGTACCTATTTTGTGTGTGCATGTTTCTTTGTGGATATATATCTTTGTGATTGGTGTCCACTTAGGAACTTATACACACGGAAATATTTACATCTTTAATTGATATTGTTTTTCTTTAGTGACCACCTTTTATTGATCTATATTCCTTGGCGGTTTCTAAAAGGCACAAGCTTTTCTTTTCATTTGGTATTCCTTTTGCATCTTAATAAGCTTGTGGACCAATGTGTTTTATCCTTTGTAGGTTCGTGTGTATGGGAAAGACATGATATGCACTATGTGCCCCATATATTGAAAGACTATGTTAATAATTCTATCATCCTATTAGTCTCCTAAAAATGTTTTCCTTGCCACATCCATCTATTTCGGTTGAGTAACACTTTATTTGTCGCTTTTTGATCTTAATTGCTCAAATTGTGTTTGTTTGCTTGTTGCTTTGCTTCATTTCCAATATATTCTCTTTCTCTTGTTTGTGTTCAAAATTATCTAGAAGGGAGTTATGATTACATGTTGTGCACATTATATAGTGATTCATATCTAACATTGTGAATGTACCTTGGGGAGTTCCCTCTTGATTTTCTAGAACACTTGGTTGATCTTATCATAATATTGATTTTGGTCAATCGGTTTTCGGATCCTTTGGTTGGTTGCTTATTTACGAAAGTATCCTTTATTTTGAATTTGCTTGTAAATCTTTGGATCCTCAATATAGTTTGATCGCCCTCCATCTATTACTAGTTGGATATATGCTCTTTATTTCACTCATACCGTGAGGAATGCATACACTATAGGGGAGCTCTTATTATATTGGCCTTCTAATCTTTTTGCCCATTTCGGTAATGTATGCCAATGGGGGAGAGGTTTAGAGGGTTTAAGGGAATTTGGTTTTATGCTTTAGTTTTGTTCTTAAGCATTTGCCTTCCATTCTACTGCATCATTGCTCTTTGTTTTCCATGGTTTCTTAATTCATGATATAAACCCTCGTAAAAAGGGATTGTCATCAATTACCAAAATGGGGAAGATTCAAAGTGCATGGTGCCCCCATATGCGGTTTTGATAAGTAATGATAATCCTTATGCACTAATGTTTGCATTGAGTTATCCTTGTAGATCTTGTCCATAGGAAATAATGGAGTTCATGTGTTTAACTCTATTAGCTTCCTTGATGGTCATTGTTATATTCAAGGATTTATATGAAGATTGTTCATGGTTTGAGTTGATCTTACTGCTAGTGTGTCTTGAAGAAAAGTAATATGTGATCTTTCATTATTATCTTCAAGACATCCTCATTTGAAGTGAGAAGAAAATATACAAGGTTGATCAAGCAAGTGATCAACCCACAAAGCTATAAGATATACCAAGTGGGATTATGTATCTCATGGTATGGTAAGAAATTTTCAATATAGCTCTGTGAACTAACCCATGATATGTGTATGTGGCATCTCTATGCGTGGCTGGGTATCTTTCCATGGGCATGAACCAAAAGGAAGATTTCATATAGCCCATGGTATATGTTGTTGTCAAGCGGTGTTCGTCATCTAGCTTGACGTGGAAGATCAAGTGAAGCATCTAGAAGAAATCCTATGCTTGATTCTTGCCACCCTTTTGGAGATTGTGGCCTTGTGAAGATTTGCCGACAAGGGTCTCTCCCATAATGGTGTATGGGGGAGCTAGTCTTGCTAGGAGACTATAATAACATATGGATTATAAACATTGAAACGTCGCGCGATCGTTGTTAGAGACTGATGCCGTCACGAATCAAGTCATAATATATAATTAAGCAGTGCAAGTTGAATTACCGTGAGTCTCTAACAACGATCGCGCGACGTTTCAATGACCCCGTTATTAATAACATCCAATGTTTATAATCAGGAAACCTTCATCATATATTATTCAACGAGCTAGTTAAAAGAGAGGCTTTACTAGGAACTATTGAGACACCCACAAATTCGTGGCTTCTGTCCCCTCCTATAAAAGGAGGGGTGGGAGGTCCATCTCCCACACACACACATTTGTGTCATCTCTTCCTCCCTCCTCCCGCTGCTCCACCACTTGTTCATGCGCTTGGTGAAGCCCTGAATGAAGTTTTCTCCACCACACCACGCCGTCGTGCTGCTGGAGTTCAGAGGGATCCTCTAATTCCGCGGCCCGCTGGATCAAGGGAACGGAGGTCGTCATCAACCGTACGTGTGACCGATCACGGATGCACCGCCGGATTGCGGTGCTCATCTTCTCGCTATCGGGATTGTTGTGAGTACGACTACGCCAACAACGAGATTTGACCTCGTAAAGCTTTGTGTCTTCGAGGGTATGTGTTCTTCTTAACCCTCTTTTTGCCCGTTGCACTTCGTCTCCTATATTAGATCTTGGCCTTTCGAGTGTCTCTCGCGTAGGAAAACTTTTGTTTTCTATGCAACGACCCCTTCAATGCCAAACCATGTGTGTTATATTGTGTAATGGGTCTTGGATGCCCAAGATTCCCTCACTCTTTGTGCTATGGCTTCACCAGCGCCACATTCTCTTTCAAGGGTTCCAGGACTACTTAAAGCCCGAAACTCCCAGATCACACGGAATGGGGGGGGGATCTTTCGAAGAGGTGGGATCTACCATTGTCTTGGGTGTTACTTGGGCCTAGACTAACACAACCAAGCAATTGTTTCCGCTTTGTTACCCCATTCCGGCTATAGTAGCCGGGTCAGAACGGCAGTTCCGTCTTTTTTCCCAGTGGGGCTATGGTTTCTTTGGAGAGGGGCCTCCGGACCGTCTGAATACCACAAAATCCCACGGTATGCCATTACTTGTTTGTTATAGTGTGGCATGGGTATTGGATTCCCAAGATTCCCTTACTCTGTGTGTTATGGCTTCACCAGCGTCAGATTCTCTTTCGTAGGTTCTACTTAGAGCCCGAAACTCCCGGGTCTCATGGAACGGGGGCAATCTTGCCAAGAGGTGGGACCTACCATTTTATTGGGTGTTACTTGGGAATAACCTAACACAACCAAGTAACTGGTTCCACTTTCCTACCCCTTTCCGGCTCAAGTAGAGGGGCCAAAACGGCACTTCCATCTTTTTCCCAACAGGGCTATGGTTTCTCTGAAGAGGGGCCTCCAGATCGGCTGAATGCCACCAAATACACCATGGTATTTCATACCATGTGTGTGTATAGTGTGTCATGGGTCTTTGATGCCCAAGATTCCCTCTCTCTCTCTCTTTGTTATGGCTTCACCGGCGCGTTAGATTCTCTCTAGCGGGTTCCAGGACTACTTGGAGCCTGAAACTCCCTAAACTGATGGAACTCAGGGAATCTTGCCAACAGGTGGGCCCAAGCATTTTCTTGGGTGTTCCTTGGGCCTAAACTAACACAAACAACCAATTTGTTCCACTTTTCTACCCCTTTCCGGCTAAAGTAGAGGGACCAAAACGGCAGTTCCGTCTTTTTCCCAGCGGGGCTAGCTATGGTTTCTCTGGAGAGGGGTTCCGGATCGTCTGAATGCCACCAAATCCCATGGTATGGAATACAATGTGTGTTAGAGTGTGTCATGGGTCTTATATTCCCAAGATTCACTCTCTCTCTCTCTCTCTATGTTAGGGCTTCACCGGCGTTAGATTCTCTCTCGCGGGTTCCAGGATTACTTAGAGCCTGAAACTCCCGGATCTGACGGAACTGGGGGAATCTTGCCAAGAGGTGGGCCCTAATATTTTGTTGGGTGTTTTCTTGGGCCTAACCTATCACAACCAATCATTTTATTCAACTTCTCTACCCCCTTCCGCCTAACGTAGAGGGGCTAGAACGGCAGTGTCGTCTTGTTTCCTAGCGAGGCTATGCATGGTTTCTCCGCAGAGGGGCCTCCAGATCGTCTGAATGACACCAAATCCCATGGTATTATATAATATGTGTGTTATTGTGTGTCGTGGGTCTTGGATACCCAAGATTCCCTCTCTCTCTATGTTAGGGCTTCACCGGCGTCGGATTCTCTCTGGCGGGTTCCAGACTACTTAAAGTCGGAAACTCCCGGAACTGACAGAACTCGGGGAATCTTGCCAAGAGGAGGGCCCTACCATTGTCTTGGGTGTTCATTGGGCATAAACTAACACATCCAAGCAGTTGGTTCCACTTTTCTACTCCCTTCCGGCTCATGTAGTGGGGCTAGAACAGCAGTTCCGTGTTTTTGCCTAGCGGGGCTATGGTTTCTTTAGAGAGGGGCCTCTGGATCGTGCGAATGCCACCAAATCCCATGGTATGACATACCCATGTGTGTAATAGTGTTTCATGGTTCTTGGATTCCCAACATTTCCTCACTCGGTGTGCTATGGCTTCACCGGCGTCGGATTCTCTCTGGCGGGTTCAAGGTCTACTCAGAGTCGGAAACTCCCGGATGTGACGTAACAGGGGGAATCCTGCCAAGAGGTGGGCCCTACATTCTCTTGGGTGTTCAGTGGGCATAAACTAACACAACCAAGCAGTTGGTTCCACTTTGCTACCCCCTTCCGGATCACGTAGAGGGGACAGAACGACAGTTCCGTCTGTTTTACCAATGGGGCAAGGGTTTCTCCAGAGAGGGGCTGTGGAGTCTGGATCGTCTGAATACCACAAAATCCCATGGTATGCCATACCATGTGTTTTATAGCGTGTCATGGGTCTTGGATGCCCAATATTCCCTCTCTTTGTGTGTTAGGCCTTCACCGGACTTGGATTCTCTCTAGCGGGTTCCAAAACTATTTAGAGCCCGCAACCCCCGAATCTGACGGAACAGGGGGAGTATTGCCAATAGGTGGGTCCTACCATTTTATTTTCTGTTACTTGGCCCTAAAATAACACAACTAAGCAATTAGTTCCACTTTTCTACCCCTTTCCGGCTCACGTAGGGCCAAACTGACACTTTCTTCTTTTTCTCCAGCATACCTAGGGTTTCTCCGGGGAGGGGGCCCCGGAGCGTCTGAATTACCACCCAATCCTAGGGTATTCCAAACCATGTGTGTTTGATTGTTGCTTGGGTTTTGGATGCACAAGATTCCATCACTCTTTGTTTTATGGCTTCACCGGCGCCACATTCTCTTTCACGGGTTCCATGACTAATCAGAGCCTGAAACTCCCAGATCTGACGGAATGGCGAGAATCTTGACAAGAGGTGGGCCCTACACTTGTCTTGGGTGTTACTTGGGACTCACCTAACACAACCAAGCAATTGGTTCCGTTTTGTTACCCCATTCCGGCTCACGTAGACGGGCCAGAACGGCAGTTCCGTCTTTTTCCCAGCGGTGCTATGGTTTCTCTGGAGAGGGGCCTCCAAATCGTATGAATGCCACCATATCCCACGGTAAAAAATACCATGTGTGTTAGAGTGTGGCATGGGTATTGGATTCCCAAGATTCACTCTCTCTGTGTGTGTTAGGGCTTCACCGGCGCCAGATTCTCTCTGGCGGATTCCAGGATTACTTAGAGCCTGAAACACCCGGATCTGACGAAACTGGGGGAATTTTGCCAAGAGGTGGGCCCTACCATTTTGTTGGGTGTTCCTTGGGCCTAACCTAATACAACCAAGCATTTGTTTCCACTTTGCTACCCCATGCCGCCTAACGTAGAGGGGCTATAATTGCAGTTCCGTCTTTTTTCCCAGCGGGGCTATGCATGGTTTCTCCGGAGAGGGGCCTCCAGATCGTCTGAATACCACCAAATACCATGGTATTCCATACCATGTGTGTTATAGTGTGTCGTGGGTCTTGGATGCCCAAGATTCCCTCTCTTTCTGTGTTAGGGCTTCACCAGCGTCGGATTCTCTCTAGTGGGTTCCAGGACTACTTAGAGCTAGAAACTCCCGGAACTGATGGAACTCGGGGAATCTTGTAAAGAGGTGGGCCCTACCATTGTCTTGGGTGTTCATTGGGCCTAAACTAACACAACCAAGCATTTGGTTCCACTTTGCTACCCCCTTCCGACTCATGTAGAGGGGCCCGAACGACAGTTCCGTCTTTTGCCTAGCGGGGCTATGGTTTCTTCGGAGAGGGGCGCCTCCGGATCGTCTGAATGCCACCAAATCCCATGGTATGCCATACCATGTGTGTTAGAGTGTTTCATGGGTCTTGGATTCCCAACATTTCCTCACTCGGTGTGTTATGGCTTCACTGGCGTCGGATTCTCTCTAGCAGGTTCAAGGACTACTCAGAGCCCGAAACTCCCAGATGTGACGAAACATGGGCAATGTTGCCAAGAGGTGGGCCCTACCTTTGTCCTGGGGTGTTCATTTGGCCTAAACTAACACAACCAAGCAGTTGGTTCCACTTTTCTACCCCCATTCCGGCCGGAGTGGGATTTCGACATCGCCAACCTATACCACTCCCACGTCAAGGTCGACGGCGACGCGCTGGTGGCCCCTTTCACGGAGCATGAGATCAAGCACGCCGTCTGGTCCATGGACCGCTCCAGTGCGCTAGGGCCTGATGGCCTCGAAGCAAGCTTCTACTATTCGTCTTGGGACACGGTGGAGCCTGCGCTGTTGCGCCTGTTCCAGGGCCTTCACTCGTGCGACATTGACGTTGTTCCAGGACTTTCACTCGGGCGACATTGACCTGGAGAGGCTCAACCAAGCCCATGTCGTCCTCCTCCCCAAGAAAAGTGGCCTTCTCACGTCTTCGTCGTTTTGGCCAATTTCCCTGCAAAACTGCTCGGCGAAAGTGCTCTACAAGGTGCTCACCGCCCGCCTGAAGTCGCAGATCGGCAAACTTGTTCATGTTGATCAAACGGGGTTCCTGGTGGGGCGCAACATCTCTGAGAACTTTTTTCTCGCAACTGAGCTATTTCAAACATGCTGGCGCTGCCGCGCACCGTGCGTCGTGATCAACCTCGATTTCGTAAAGGCATTCTACTCCGTGAGCTGGGCGGGACTAAGGGCGATCATGCTGGCAAGGGGCTTCCCCGTGCTTTGGTGCGATTGGATCGGCAACATCCTCGACTCCTCGTACTCCGCCGTCATGATAAACGGAATCCCGAGGCGCTGGATCAAATGCATGCGCGGGCTGCGCCAGGGAGACCCGCTCTCCCCCTTCCTCTTCCTCCTGGTCGCCGATGTGCTGCAACGCCTCCTCAACGACGACCCCGTGCTGCTGCATCCCCTCCTTCCCCCTACGCCCTGTCCCGATCTCCAGTACACTGATGACACCCTCCTCATCGTGCGTGCGGACGCGGGGGCGGCGGTGCGGCTGCGTGCTGTTCTCGAGAGCTTCGAGCGTGCGACCGGGCTTTCCATCAACTACGGCAAGAGTACGATCGTCCCAGTGCACGTCGGCGACGAGGAGCTCGCTGAGTTTCGAGATACACTGGGGTGCGCGATCGAGGGAGTCCCCCAGACGTATCTTGGGATGCCGCTGTCGGCCGAGAAACTCCGGCTCACCGCGTTCGCGCCGCTGATTGCCAAGGTTGGAAAATATCTGTCCGGCTGGTCTGCTCTCCTGCTCTCCTACGGCGGTCGCCTCGTCCTCATCAACGCCGTCCTCGACGCCCTCCCCACCTACGCAATGGGAGCACTCACCCTTCCCGCCGGGATCGTGGCAGCAATCAACAGAATTCGTTGTTCCTTCCTCTAGGCCGGCGTGGATCCCGTGTCTGGAGAAAAGTGCCTCGTCGCGTGGGAGCGTGTGTGCCGTCCAAAGAAGGAGGGAGGCCTGGGCGTGCGCTGTCTCGCCACGCAAAACAGGTGCCTGCAGATGAAACTGCTCCACCGCCTGTTCCACGCGCCTGACGAATCTTGGCCTTGCTGGGTGTGGACCTCCCCTCACGGCGCCTCCGTCGACGGGAACATCGAGCTCTCTACCCTCTTCGGCACACACTGGTGTGACCTGCGGCAGCTGCTTCCGCTCTACCACGACCTCTCACGAGTGACGATCGCTGACGGCGCCCGCGCCGCTTTCTGTCTTGACCATTGGCTGTCAGGCAGCGCTTTGGCCTCCAGGATGCCGGATCTGTTCTACCACAGCGTGTCACAGTCCATCTCGCCGCGCGCGCTCATTGCCACCGGGCTCGACGCCAACCTGGCCCCGCGCCTCTCCGCCACCGCCACGACACAACAACGCATGCTCCTCTCCGCCCTTGGCCAGGTGCGTCTTTGCGACGGGCACGACACACGCTCGCACCCGCTCTGCGCTAAGAGCGGTTGCACGCTAAGCACGTCCTCCCTCTATGCTTTGTGCATGCTCGGAGGGGAGATAAGTGAAGACTACTCCTTCGTTTGGCATTGCCATGCTCCATCCAAAGTGAAGTTTTTCTCCTGGTTGCTTGTTCAAGGGAGGATCCAGTGTCGTGCCAACCTTCTCTGCAAGAACATCACCTCGCGGACAGTGAGTGCGCAATCTGTGGTGCGGGAGTTGAAGACACAGATCACATTGTGTTCGCGTGCCCTTTCGCCCGCAACTTCTGGAGAGTGCTTGGCTCCCTACCAATGCCTCTGTCGCGAGTTCCTGCTCGTGCTTGCCCACTGCCTGCTACTGCTCCTAGATCCACTGCATCGACTCTGAGATTTCTATGCTTCTCGCATCTGAAGAACTGCCGAGAGGATGCTTTCATGTGGCGCTCTCGCCTCCCTAAGGAACGCCAGGCTGATGTGGATGCTTGGCTTCATCTCCTCTCCTCCGACAGATCGACACCCTAATCTCTGTCGGTTGCTGAACCCATGTATGCTTTCCTTTCTCGTTTTCTCCCTTGATGTAATGCTCGGTTTTTGGGGGTTCTTTTCGACCTTCCCTTGTGGAAAGAAGGAAATATAAATTTAGGTGGGTTCTTTGCTGCACCCCGTTGGAAAACTCAAAAAAAAAAGCAATGCTCTATCCATCAGGTGTGTAGTTTCTGATTCAGGTCAATGTGCAGCTCAGGACATCTTCTCTGTATCCAGCGTGACTTTCTTCAAAAACGCTTCGCTCCCACGCGCAACAAGCGATCGGGAGGCGACTCGTCTGTGCCCAGATACACCGTCCTCCGTCGGTCCCTGCCAGCTCCGTTGGCCATTCTGGCGACGCGAGGAGGTGGGGACCATGGTGTTTCGACGCCGGCTTGTAGTTAGGGTTTGCCTAGTGTTTTCTTGGAGCGTCGTCTGGGTGGTGGGAGCGACGTCCGGGCAAATAAATCTGCCTCAACTCCACTCCCATACCGGCGGCGATCTTCACGGCGGCGTCTCGGAGTTGCTGGCAACATGTGCTGCTCGGTCCTTCAGATCGACAGATTGGTCTTCTCGTCGTTCTTTAGATCTGGCAAGATCTGTTTCTCGGTGTGTCGCTGACGTTCGTGGCTATTCGCGACGGCGATGGCAGCCGGGGAGGGGTGATTCTTCTGGAGCGAGAATGTTGGTCCGGAGGTGGTGGATGTGTCGTTCCTCTCCGACTTCGTCGATGGGAGGCGACAGATCTTGGTCCAAGACAGCACGGGGACGTCCCCCGGTCGACGTGCCACAACGATATGTGCCTTGATGCGTGCAGTGGACCTGTTCATCGACTCACAAAGCCTCGTTCGCGATGGTGCTTTCTCGGATCTTGCAATGTTGGAGGCTCGACGTCTCTTCTTATGTTCGCCTTGGCGGCGATGGAGTTGGACAGTGGCCATTCGCTACGGTGGTTGCAGGAATCCATAGGGATCGTTTTGTATTTCTCGATCTTTTAGGTTTTTTACTGCAAATTCAGGATAGTCATTTTATCCCAGTTGTCTTTTAGTTTCCACGTGTGTTGCTTATTGTAACTTGGTCTTCGATTAATGAAATACGTGGTAGCCCTCAGAAAAAAAGTGTGACTTTCTTCACGCTACTCTGTAAAATGTACGTAAGTGATAAAAATTTTGTTGTTAAAAAAAGAGAACGATGAAGGACTGCGTTAGTCTTTGCTCAAAGTTTTGGGTTTATTGATAGTGTTTGTTGACCAAAATGGTTGTCTTGCTCGCTAGAAATAGCTTTCCGAAAAATAATGATGATTGTAGTGTTTGGAATGAACCCGACTTTTTTTTTACTTTATGAACCCGATTGTTTGTACGGAAATATTAGTTTTTCGTTCACAATTGGTTAATGTAGCTGAAGGGAATATGCCCGAGAGGCAATAATAAAATGGTTATTATCTTATTCCTTGTTTATGATGAATGTTTATTTCTCATGCTAGAATTGTATTAACCGGAAACGTTGATACATGTGTGCTTAATAAACAAACAATGGTTCCTAGTAAAGCCTCTCTTTTAACTAGCTCGTTGATTAATAGATGATCAAGGTTTCCTGATCATGAACATTGGATGTTATTAATAACGGGGTCATGTCATTAGAAGAATGATGTGATGAACATATACCCAAAGATAATATAGCAATGCGATCAAGTCATTTAGTTTACATTGTTATATCAAACATACGAAGTAACTTATTCCTTAGACCATGAGATCATGTCAATCACTGATACCGGAAGAGTGCTTTGATGGCATCAAACGTCACACCGTAACAGGGTGACTATAAAGGTGTCGTTAAGTATTCGGAAAGTATTAGTTGAGGATCATGGATCAAGAGTGGGATTTGTCCATCCAAATGACGGAGAGATATACTCTGGGCCCTCTCGGTGATATCACATCGAAACCGCTTGCAAGCACGTGATATGATCACAAAGGATGTTATATCACGGGAACGAGAAAAGAGTACTTGTCGGTAACGAGATTGAACAAGGTATGGTTGATACCAATGATCGAATCTCGGACAAGTAAAATATCGCGAGACAAAGGGAATAGTTCACGGCGTTGTTGGTTCACACGATCACGAGAGTCATCGTTGAATATATAGGAGTCATCACGGATCTCCAGATCCCGCTGTTGATTATTGATCGGAGAGGAGTCTCGATCATGTCTATCTTATTCGCGAACCGTAGGGTGACACACTTAAGGTTCGATGACGCATTTGAGAGGATACGGAATATCGGAGAAAAGTTTGGACAGCACCGAAATTGTTTCGGGGAATATTGAAATAGTCACCGAAATTGTTTCGAGTAATTTTGAAATAGTTCAAGGGGATTCTTATCAAATGGTTGTTAATAGATTTAACAACTAACTCAAGGGGTTATATGTTAATGTTTGTTAATGGAATTAACAAATATTAAAATAAAGAAATAAAATTGTTTTATTTATTTATTAAAGAAAACCCTTGGGATTTTGAGTGGGAATTCATGGAAGAATGAGTGGGTTGAGTGGAGACTCCACTCACATGATGAGGGAGAGGTGGAGGCAGCCAAAAATTCGTGGCTGCCATCCCCTCCTATAAAAGGAGGGGTGAGAGCTCCCTCTCCCCCTACACACACTTGTGTCATCTCTTCCTCCCTCCTGCCGCTGCTCCACCACTTGTTCGTGCGCTTGGCGAAGCCCTGAGCAATGTTTTTCTCCACCACACCACGCCGTCGTGCTGCTGGAGTTCCGAGGGATCCTCTACTTCCGCGCCCCGCTGGAACGAGGGAACGGAGGTCGTCATCAACCGTACGTGTGACCAATCACGGATGCACCGCCGGATTGCGGTGCTCATCTTCTCGCCATCGGGATCGGTGTGAGTACGACTACGCCAACAACGAGATTTGATCTCGTACCACTTTGAGTCTTCGAGGGTATGTGTTCTCCTTAACCCTCTTGTTGCCCGTTGCACTTCGTCTCCTAGATTAGATCTTGGCCTTTCGGGTATCTCTCGCGTAGGAAATTTTTTGTTTTCTATGCTACGTTCCCCTTCAGTGGTATCAGAGCCGGATCTATGCGTAGATGTTTTGTACGGGTAGAACACATAGGTGTATGTGGGCGTTGATGATCATGTTATTACCTCCTTGATTATTTTATGATCTTAGTGGCATAGTGGGATGAAGCGGCCCGGACTAACCTTACATGTCCACGTACATGAGACTTGTTCCACAACTGACATGCAACTTGTATTGCATAAGTGGCTTGCGGGTGTCTGTTTCTCCTACTATAGTTAAGATCTAATCTATGAAGGGTTGTTAAAAATGTGTTTATCAACGTTGTGGTTGATGTTCGTAGGTATGAACGGTTCTATCCTCGAAAGCCCTAAGCCACGTAAAATATGCAAAAATAAATTAGAAGCGTCTAACTAGTTTTTGCTGGGCATGTGATGTGATATGGTCAATATTACAAATTTGATTATGAGATGATCTATTTTGTAAATTATTGATATACCGTAAGGTATCCATATGGTTGTCTTCTTATTGATGGACAAACAAGTTTGGGGTACCGTGGTACTTGGTACCACGTCGGTGGAATGATTGAGATCATACCATAATGCACATGATGGAGATCAAGTGCAAGAAGGACCATATCATATCACGTTATCCTTTCATGTGATGTCTGTGATGTTGATCCTTTTTATGCATCTTGTTTTGCTTAGATAACGTTGGTAGCATTATAAGATGATCCCTCTCACTTAATATCAAGATAATAATGTGTTCTTCCTTAAGTATGCACCGTTAAGAAAGTTCGTCGTTTCGAGACACCACGTGATGATCGGGTGTGATAGACTCAACGTTCGCATACAACGGGTGTTTTCAAGCCTAGCATGTACAGACATGGCCTTGAAACACACGCAATACTACGGTTCTACTTGGCGAGCCTAGCATGTACAGACATGGCCTCGGAACACGTAACCGAAAGGTAAAGCATGAGTCATATGGATGATATGATGAACATGTCGATGTTCGCCTTTGAAGCTACATCATCTCACGTGATGATCGGTTTTGGTGTAGTGAATTTGGTTCGTGTAATCACTAAAGACAACTAAGAGGGATGTTGTTTTTGAGTGGGAGTTCATGGTTTACTTTTGAATTAACTTGAACTTATTTATCATGAACAACAAATCAAAGTGAATTTGCACAAATTGTAGTATTCATTGGCATCCACATAACACTTAGATTGTTAATTGAGATATAACTGTTATGATCTGGTAAATACCATTTAAGATTGGTACCGTATTAGTGAAATTTAAAATTAAGTCCTATTGTAGATTTTTGGTATTTCCTACCTAGCTCCATATGGTTAATGAATGATTGATCTAGAGAGCAAATAATTCCTACTTAGAATCCAGAGTCATGGTTGCTTTCGTATCACTTTATCTTCAAAAGAATGTTTTGTTGATCAAAGTGATTTAGGAACTGAAAAGAGTTGTTTTCAGAAATAATCAAGTGAAAGATATATTGATATCCAGAAACTTATTTGTGGCAACATGACTGAGTATAATTTAGCGTGACAATGTTTGCTTATATTATCTGAATATATGCAATGATTGAAGACGCTAGGCGTTTGAATATTCCAAGAAGTTGGGCGCTCAAAATTATCCTCTAAATCCCTTCCTTCGAGCTATAGTAACTTAATCATAAAATTGTTATGAGGGGATGGATTAGAAGTATGGGTAAAGTAGTTTACCTTACTCGGAAATTGCTAAGAGTGGAATCTAGAAGAATGCTATTAATATGGTGATATTAGTAGAACAATCAAACTCAAAGTATGACTCAATGGGTGATAGTATATGACTAACACGCCAAAGAAAATGAGCTAGTAAGACTAGCATTGTTTGATGTTGAATGATTCTTCTATAAAGGAAAGGGAATATTGAAAATAGAATTACAAATAGATATATGGCAGAAAAGAAGATAACTGGAAAAGTCCAGCTCAGGAGTATATACTTGATATACAAGATATAGATGTATTACTAGTTAACAAAGTATTTTTGGTATTTTGATACCACATTGGTTGGTATGAGTTGTCATACAAAGCAACGCAATGAAAGAAATACAAGGGCCTAAAAGGAACTAGTAATAGATGTGGAATTGATTATGACAAGAACATAAATAAAGTGTTATTGTGTTCATTGTCGTATCGAACCAACCAGTCAAGATTTATTTGAAGAACTTAATAATTTGTTATTTTGTTCTAGTCTTTTGTGAGAACAAATGAGATTGTTCAAACTATGATCATATTCCATAATTGATGGATATGTTAATATAAATCATGTTGGTAAAGTAAACATCTATAAGACTAAATGCTAAACGTTGCAAGACGTTGAAGAGTTTCACTTAAATTGTGACACCACCATTTTAGTTCATATCGGAAAGGAAAACATGAAGGAACTCCATATTGATGGACTTCCGGAGTCATTTTATTGACGCTTGTGAGACCTCTTCCAAAAGATGACTAGAATTCCGTTCTTAGGCCAAAGTAGAATGGACGACTAATTTAGTGGAGATTATACATATTGATGTATATAGTCCATTATGTGTAGTCATGTATGGTGGATTAATTTTTCCTTCATAAAATTCTGTCGATGATTTAAGTAGATATGTGAGTATATCTATTTAAAGGGAACAAAGTTTGACATTTTGAATTGGTTCAAAAGGTTGTTAATATGAAGTTAAAATCAATGTAACAAGATAATCAAGTATTTATGATTGGATCATAAAGGATAAAGTTTGAGTTACAAGTTTAGCAAAACATCTGAGAAGTTGCAGAATTGTTCTACAACTTATACTTCTCGAATACCCCACATTAGATTGGAGTATTCAAAAAGACAAAATCAAACCTTGTTTGACATGGTAAGATTAATAAAATTGCCATTATAATTTTGTAGTTTATACATTAAGGACAACCGCTTGTACATTGAAAAGAGCACCATCATGATCCGTTGAAATTGACAACATATAAGATATGGTTTGGGTAGTGACCCGAATTGTCATTTTTCTTAAGTTTTGGTATGCATAGCATGTGTAAAATATTTACAACCAAAATAGGATAAATATATGTTTATAAGGTTATCCCAAATAAAACATTGGGTATTTCTCCTATCACCGAACCAAAAGACAAATGTTGTTTGTCAGAAAGGGTTGATTTCTCGAGAAAGTAGTTCTTGCGAAACAAGTGAGTGGGAGCACAGTACAAACTCAACGAGATTAGAGAATCTTCGTTATCATGTCAAGAGTAGCGCAGCACTGGAAGTTGTTCCGGGGTTTACTATTTTGACTAAGTAGAAGACACTACAAATGTTGTAGATACTTCAAATGAGTTTGCGAACTGTACCAGTAAAGTCCAAAAACTTTGTACTTAGAACAACTTGTGGTTTAAGTGTAAAGTGTTGTTTTGACAACAAAAGGACCTGGACCTTATAAAGGAAGCAAATGATGGGCCCTGACTTCGTAAAATTGACTATGAGTCATTATATCCGCCATGGTATCCTTGTATGAATATCAAGTATGTGACTTGGTAGTCCTTTCGATAGGCATGATGCCTAACGATATCAAAAGGGTCTATATAGTGACAAAGACATGGATTTTACATCCTTTGAAAGTTGTACTTATTGAAAAGTTGTTTCGACGAAGTACAGAGAGTTGACTACTACAAGATTTTGATCTTCCGTAGTGATGCTTTAGTCTTTGCGGATAGTTCTAGCAAAAGGTTACATATTATGATATGGAAGTTGAATAACAAAACCAACTCTCCTCTCGAGGAAGTTTGATCAAGGATGTGTACTTGACACAGTCTGAGAGTTTTGTAAAATTCAAAAGGTTGCTAGAAAGGCATGCACACTTTAATGGTTGAAGTGAGCATAACGAAGTTGAAATCTTTACCTTAATGAAGTTATCAAAAGAGTTTGATTCCATCATGAATGATAAAGATGCTTGTAGAGTTACAAGAAATTAAGTGGGAGCGTTATGACATATTTCCAATACTTTATGTAGATGACATATGGTTGATTGGAAAATATGTATTTTAAATTAACACGGTTAAGATTTCATATTGATGAAAGGCTTAGAAGATATTGGGCATCGATATCTATAAAAGATGGATTGAAGCGCCTGATATGATTGAAGCCAAATTACATAGATGAAATATTGAAGTAAGTCAATATAAAATTGATAAGAAGGAGTTCTTGTCACATGGAAAATAATTGAGCAAGATTCATGTGTTTTGACACATGATGAGCATCATTGAAATTGAGATTTCTAAGTCATGTTTCCATGCTATGTACACAACTAGATGAGTCCTATGCTATAAAATGTTATAGTAGGATAATTCATATGATGATTAGACAACAGTGGGAGAGATCCTTGTGTCATTTTAGAAATGCTAAGGATATGTTTTCCTATATAGTAATGACAAAATAATAGTTGTAATATGTTACACTAATAGTCTTGTCATTTATTCAAGTAATTTTATCTCAATTAAAATATGTGATGAACGGTAGCACAATAGGATGGAAGAAAGTTCCATGCTGGATTTGAAAGAGTTTCAAAATTAAAATATTGTGACAGATACTACAACAAAGGCTAAAGTATATCGTTGTGTTGACAACTGATTATAAGCGTATTTTGTGTCAAGGAGTTCTTTATTGAACTTGGTGAATTTCCAAGAATGCTGAAACTATGAAGCTACATTTTCACAATGTTAGTAACATCAGTTTAAGCTGAGGAATTAAGGTATCACCGGAACTTGGTGAGTTTCCAAGAATGCTAACACTATGAAGCTACATTTTCACAATGTTAGTGACATCAGTTTAAGCTGAGGAATTAAGTTTTCACGAATTGACTATATATATACAAAGCCATCTCATTAGAGAATGAGTGATGCGTGTAGACGCAAAGAACATGCAAATACAATAGGACCTGAACAGTTCAGATCTTTTTGATGATGTTTACCGCATGCGAAGCATGGTAATAACACTGGTACGCCATATGTGTTAAAGTGCTTACAGACTAGATTATTGACTCTAGTGCAAGTGGGAGACTGAAGGGAATATGCCCGAGAGGCAATAATAAAATGGTTATTATCTTATTCCTTGTTTATGATGAATGTTTATTTCTCATGCTAGAATTGTATTAACCGGAAACGTTGATACATGTGTGCTTAATAAACAAACAATGGTTCCTAGTAAAGCCTCTCTTTTAACTAGCTCGTTGATTAATAGATGATCAAGGTTTCCTGATCATGAACATTGGATGTTGTTAATAACGGGGTCATGTCATTAGAAGAATGATGTGATGAACATATACCCAAAGATAATATAGCAATGCGATCAAGTCATTTAGTTTACATTGTTATATCAAACATACGAAGTAACTTATTCCTTAGACCATGAGATCATGTCAATCACTGATACCGGAAGAGTGCTTTGATGGCATCAAACGTCACACCGTAACAGGGTGACTATAAAGGTGTCGTTAAGTATTCGGAAAGTATTAGTTGAGGATCATGGATCAAGAGTGGGATTTGTCCATCCAAATGACGGAGAGATATACTCTGGGCCCTCTCGGTGATATCACATCGAAACCGCTTGCAAGCACGTGATATGATCACAAAGGATGTTATATCACGGGAACGAGAAAAGAGTACTTGTCGGTAACGAGATTGAACAAGGTATGGTTGATACCAATGATCGAATCTCGGACAAGTAAAATATCGCGAGACAAAGGGAATAGTTCACGGCGTTGTTGGTTCACACGATCACGAGAGTCATCGTTGAATATATAGGAGTCATCACGGATCTCCAGATCCCGCTGTTGATTATTGATCGGAGAGGAGTCTCGATCATGTCTATCTTATTCGCGAACCGTAGGGTGACACACTTAAGGTTCGATGACGCATTTGAGAGGATACGGAATATCGGAGAAAAGTTTGGACAGCACCGAAATTGTTTCGGGGAATATTGAAATAGTCACCGAAATTGTTTCGAGTAATTTTGAAATAGTTCAAGGGGATTCTTATCAAATGGTTGTTAATAGATTTAACAACTAACTCAAGGGGTTATATGTTAATGTTTGTTAATGGAATTAACAAATATTAAAATAAAGAAATAAAATTGTTTTATTTATTTATTAAAGAAAACCCTTGGGATTTTGAGTGGGAATTCATGGAAGAATGAGTGGGTTGAGTGGAGACTCCACTCACATGATGAGGGAGAGGTGGAGGCAGCCAAAAATTCGTGGCTGCCATCCCCTCCTATAAAAGGAGGGGTGAGAGCTCCCTCTCCCCCTACACACACTTGTGTCATCTCTTCCTCCCTCCTGCCGCTGCTCCACCACTTGTTCGTGCGCTTGGCGAAGCCCTGAGCAATGTTTTTCTCCACCACACCACGCCGTCGTGCTGCTGGAGTTCCGGGGGATCCTCTACTTCCGCGCCCCGCTGGAACGAGGGAACGGAGGTCGTCATCAACCGTACGTGTGACCAATTACGGATGCACCGCCGGATTGCGGTGCTCATCTTCTCGCCATCGGGATCGGTGTGAGTACGACTACGCCAACAACGAGATTTGATCTCGTACCACTTTGAGTCTTCGAGGGTATGTGTTCTCCTTAACCCTCTTGTTGCCCGTTGCACTTCGTCTCCTAGATTAGATCTTGGCCTTTCGGGTATCTCTCGCGTAGGAAATTTTTTGTTTTCTATGCTACGTTCCCCTTCAGTAGCCAGTTCCTTCCTTGCCGGCTATCTACTGTGCTAGGTTGTTATCCTACCTCCTCTCACCATCAACCAAGGCAAGCAGCAGAATGGAGATAATTATATCGATACACCTGGATCTCACGACGCTCTCACGGATTACACCTGGATCTCGGACTTAAATGTGGATTTCTTCTCATCACATTGAGGAGTTCATTCATCTATGGGGGCTTACTCAGGATACCACTCTTACTATGGGACAGACGACTCCATCCGATGGTCTCTCACGCCGAGTGGAGTCTACACTGCTAAGTCTGCCTACGCCGCACAATTCATTGGTACGACGCCCTACGGCTTCACCTCCATCGTTTGGAAAACGTGGGCCCCCCAGAAATGCAGCTTCTTTGCCTGGCTCGCGGTGCAAAACAAACTTTGGACCTCAGACCGCCTAGCCATCAGGGGATGGCCGCATCAGATCAGCCTTCTTGCCAGCTTTGCCGCCGAGAGCCGGAGACGGCTAGACACATCATTTTCGAATGCCGATACTCCAAGCGGGTGTGGGCCGACGCCTCTTTTTGGCTTAAGTGCCCAGCCGTCTTGCAGACCCTGGGCCCAGGGCGGTCTACGGTCTTAGACTACTGGAAGTCTTTGGCTGGTTCGGATTGCTCATCGAAGAAGGGACTCAAGCCCGCCTTAGTCCTTGTCACCTGGGAGATCTGGAAGGAGAGAAACGCGAGGATCTTCAGCAACAAACTCTCCACGCCAGCTTCCACTAGTAGGAAAAGGCTTACCAGTGACGAACAAAATCCTGTTCGCCAGGGCTATCTAGTTACCGCTGGCGAACACCAGTCTTGTTCGCCAGCGGTATGTTTGAAAATTTGAAGTTTCCAAAATAAATGTTTTAGCACTTTTTTTTTTCAGAATTTCAAAATAGTTGAATTTGGGAATCTTTAACCACGGTGTAGAATTTTTTTCTTCTTTTTTCCTATTTTTTCAACTTTAAACGTCCACTTCCCGCTAGGTCACCCATCCTCCCAACCGAGCACGCTTAACTTTTTAGTTACATCCTACTACTCTACTTAGGAATACCTCATTCTTTCTTGTCAATATAGTACTATCAATCCTCTTAACTATTACACCATATCTATAAATCCATAATTCCAAATTCGACAAAATGAGATGTCTAAATTGATCAGAAGAATACGAGGAATCCAAATATGACATCCTTATTATATTTTCTGGAAAAAAACATTTTTTATATTTTTGGAATTTTGAATTCATTTAATTAAATTGATATGTACCACTTACCGCTGGCGAACATGTAGCACGGTTCGCCAGCGGTATACTGAGTGGGGGGGGGGGAGGCAGCCAACCGTTAGCGCTGACGAACTCGCCCGTTGGTTCGCCAGTGGTACTATCTTAGCGCTGGCGAACCGTATAAAAGCTTCGCCTGGCCAACACCAAAACGTGTTCGCCAGCGCTAAACTGGTGGCTACAAGCCTTTTCCTACTAGTGTTCCCTCTTTGACCGTATCAAGAATGAGGGCAAGAATTGGATTCTTGCTGGTGCCAAGAACTTCGCTGAAGCTATTGGTTGATCGTTCTATCGACTTTTGCCTCTTAAGCATGTAGCACTGGTTTTTTTTTTCTTTTCTGGGCCTAGGCCCTTTCTGTTTGCTACTTCTATATCAATATAAAAGGCAAAACTTTTACGTAGTTATACTTCAAAAAAAAAATCGATACATGCAAGGTCTAGCCATCTCTTCTACGTAGGAGTACTATTTAATGCGAACTACTGCCACCATATCATAGAAACAGACTCGATGCCCACTACAACGGCAAACAAACAAAAGAAACTAGCATGGCGCGACGTGCGCCACGCAAAAGACTAGTCATAGTGGGAAGTATCATACACAAATATCATGCATATGATACTATCTCTATAATGCATAGTACCCCCCCCCCCCGCCGCCGCCGCCGCCGCAGGAGCCCAGTTCCTCTCGGTGAGGGTGGCCTCTGGGTGGCGAGAAGGATGGCGGCAGAATCGTCGTCTTCCTCGTTGCCGTCTTTCGGCGTCGAACGCCGGAGCTGCTCACCTCTACTCCGCTCACGCCTGGGGACTCGTCATTAGCAAGCGCCGCACTCTGTCGTCGCCAAGGGGCCAGGTCCGGCTTGTCAAGCTGAAAAAGGAGGAGGAGGACGAGCTGGAACTTGACCTGGGGGCGGCCCTCGCATGGTCCGACAAGGACCACATCGCCAACGAGGTGGCGAAGCACCGGCGCGCTCTGGAGGAGTTTGCTGTCCGGAGATGCGGCAGCGAGAAGAACGGCGTCATCGTGCTGGATGACGACGACGCCGGGCCGCATCAGGTCCGAGCAACGGCGATGAACCTAGGCAGGGCTGCAGCTACGTCGTTCCAAAAAGGAGCCGACGAGCGATTCCGCCTAGTTTCATAGTTTCTTAAGTTTTCGAATCGTCCCCGTATAAATCTGCCCTATATTTGGAACTATAATTATAAATCGCATAAATTTCGTTCAAACTTGTTTGAATTTCTCAAATTTTAGTCAAATCTCGCCGTGTCGCCTGGGTACGCGGCCGGAAACCATCGCCCCTCGAGGGTACGCGGCCGGTTGACGCGCTCTCTCAGATCTGCAACATCCGTCACGGATAGTAGCAAAGCTTTCCGGGCGGAGTCCGGCAGGACCGCGGGTGACGTCTTTGACAGGGTTGGGCCGTTGCTTCGATTGGTGCCGTGGCTGGCCTGAAAATTGAGCCAGAAAACGGTGGCGCAGGCAGGGACCATCGTGCGCTGCGTGTGATTTGTGCAGTGGACGGGCCGTGCCAGTGGAGCTGTGGAGCTCACTGCGCTCTCCGGACGCTGTCGTCTCATGTGGTGTTTGCTTCTGCTGCCTCATCTCTCAGCAACGCTCGATCTAGCTGGCTGGACGAATGGAACCCAGGAAATAGCTGAGATGCAAAAAAACATTAGGCTTTTGGGTATTTGGATATTTATTTATATGATCTAACGATCTGCAAAGTTTCACCCAAAAACACTATAAAATTCGGGCTACGAAAAAAAGAAAAATCTATGGCTTTAAATGAATAAAAAAACTTTTTTTTATCACAACAGTTTCCTTTCTTTAAGACCCCAGATAATAAAAAATTCGCCGAAACTTGTATCATACGTACCATACGAAATCTGTTGAACAAGTACTCCCTCCGTTTCTTTTTACTCCGCGTATCATACGAAAAGACTTTTCATGAAAACAATTTTAGTTGTTGGTAAGTAGTATTCCCTCCGTTTCTTTTTACTCCGCGTATTAGTATTGTCTTATGTCAAACGTTCTAAAGTTTGCCCAAGCTTATAGAACAAAAAAATTAATATTTCAAGTATCAAATGAGTATAATATAAAATATATTCCATGATGAACATATGATATTGACTTGGTATTGTTAAATTTTATAGTTCTTCGTATAAAGTTGGCCAAACTTTAGGAAATTTGACTTTTAGCAAACCTAATACGTAGACTAAAAATAAATGGAGGGAGTATCATGGTTTTCCCTTCTACAGGAACATGTCTAGTTAACCTTCATCTCCACGCATTTATTGTGCTCAAGCTAATTGATACTACTGTTTAGAGCGTGTGAAGCTTCTAGTTATTTATATGAACATCGAATACGTCTTCTTCTCATACTTCAGAACAACATCATACGCTCGTTGTCATGGGCTAGTGTTCTTCTCATATTTGGTAATAATAAACTCGAGGATGCACAAAGTCGTCACCGCAAGTCCTGAACTGAATATTTTTAGTAGAAGAGACGAGGGCACGTAATTGTTGTGTTGTTTTTATATGTGTAAGCAAGAAACTAAATATCTTAAGAAGACATGTGCACATGATGTCCCAGGCCCCTTGCACTAACTAAACTAATTTATCCTTCTTCAATAGACTCACACCAACCATTGTTCTAAGTAATTATATAGTCTTTCATCTTTAGTCATCTTCTCTACATACATATCTTCTGTCGTTCTCTTCTTCTCACTTATGTAGTCTATATTCGTTTTCTCACATAATCAGCGATGTCGGGCATAAGTTTGGTGGTATTCTATAAGAGCCACATATGATGGAAGGAAAATAAACACACCTAGTACAAGAGAAACATGAGTTTTGAGAACCGGAGGCACTAGGAATGTGCTATTAATTAAATCATGTAGGTGTTTTTGTGTTCAGAAGCTCGCTAGCTAGGGAAGATATGCCACTCTATCCAACACATTTCTCCATTGGACAACACCTTCTACCAACTCTTTTTTCCCCCACCTACTATGGTACGAATCTAGGAGTTGCCAACAATTTCCATAGCTGTTCATGAGCGGTGCATGAGACCTATGAGCTTTATGGGATTATGTGGTTACGAATCAAAACCGTGAAACGAAAGCTGAAGATGTGTTTGTTGGCTAAGTCATAAACCAAGACAGTTAAGACAATATTACTACACCGAGTGTCCGGTCTTGTCCAGGATCTTGGCCGGTATTACTAGCCACAGGTTGGGAGCTGCCCCCAACGGCCATTTTTTACCTCCACCTATATAAAGTCTTTTGTTACTCCTTTTAAAGGAGTCTATTTAAGCTCTCCCCCCCCCCACAATTTTCAACCACCTTCAAGCTCATAAATCTCTCTCCTCATCCGTGGCACACCCCAGTTTTGGATCCTGTACTGTAGTTCAAGGAGACAAAAATGTGGGCCAACAATTTTTTTCTCTAACAACATGTTTGTTTGGACTAACATGTGTGTGTGAAAATAGTCATATATGCAATTCAAGATTTTATTCATTTTAATACCAATACAAATTTTTCCTGAAAACACTTTTATGTTTTCTCTGATGTTTTCCCTAAGGGACTTGAGTTATTTTTATTCCAACACTTGGATAATGCTTATTTTCATCTTGATTTAAAATTTTAGGTTTGTTGGATCCAAGCAAACAAAAACAAAAAATTATTTATGGAAGTTTACTTTTATGTTTTCTATTAAAACTTTCGGTGAAAATATAGCCAAGTACCTGTTTTTCACCCTTGTTTTCAATAGGATATAATATTGAATTTTGTGTTTTCTTGACTTGTATTTGTTCTCTGTTATGTGGAATACAAAACTACAAGCTTAGTTCGATTTATGGAATTTGAAAACAATCTTTTTCATGTTTGTTTTTGTGGAAGAAAAATAACACAGAAAAATTCCATTTTTAGAAAACAGAGAAAAACAGAAAGGAGCTCTTTTTTAACTTTGTTTTCGTAGCCTTCCACTATTCCAATTTTTTTGAAAGGTGTTTTTGAAAGTTTGAAACATGTTTAACAATCTCCAACTTTGAAAAAAAAAATTGAGTTCCATTTGGTCCATCAAAACAAGCTGGAAATTTTGATCTTTTCATCTGATTCCAACACTTAGAAAATTTTCTAAGTCTTTGTTAAATGCATTTTCTGAATTTTTACTGAACATTATTTTTACTGAGATTGGGCTACTGTTTTCATTGGTTTTTCTTGCAAACTTGGAAGTGCCACTATGCCATTTGTGCTCACTATTGTTTGTGCTAGCCTTGGATGATGTTGTGGTGTTTCTAGAAGGTTTGGGGGTAAAGAAAACGAGAGTGGCAAGTAGAGGAGACAGAGGGGAGAGGGCACTACCTGGCCGCACTGTGCGTGGCCAATGTGGCCATGCCACGCTGTGTCCGTGCTCACCCTCGACGTCAGGAGCAGCACTCGACCACCCCACACCTATCTGACACCTTGCCAACCCTGCTGCATGTCGCGGACACGCTCCAACCCACATTCACGTGCCAAACTCGACGCACCCGAGGGAGCCCCCATGCCTTTGACGTCGACGCCGCGTGTATAAGCCACCTCGCATGCAACCCATTTGCCACTACCATCCCCACACTCACCTCACCCGCCTCGAGCCTTTTGATCGAGCCTCCGAGCCCCCTGTGGTCGCTGCAGTGCATTTCTCACCGCCGGCCACCGTGCACGGGGCGACTAGGTGGTATCTGACCCCGCCGTATTCACCGCTCGTTCTCTCCACCTTTGCACTCCTCGTAGCCGTATGAGCCTCATGACCGCCCTCGTTGGTCCTCTCGCTTGCAGGACGGTCCCTGTCATCAACCGGGCCGCCGCGGCCGCACTGCCTCCGCGCCGTCGACTGGAGCCATGTCGTCGCTGAATCCAGCGTCCTCCACCGCCCGGAAGCCCTGCTACCTCCCCGATCTCGCGCCACCGTGTCCCGCAGCCCCACGGTGAGGATTCAGCCGGTCCCGCGCCGCTGTTCGTCTCCGATGCGAGAAGAGAGAGAGAGAGAGAGGAAGAGGACGACCCAGGACCGTCGATCCGTGGATCAACGGCCTCGCTTGAACGACCCTGTTTCCCGCGCTTGGCCCCCGCGTGTGCATGCAGTTTGGTCACCTTTTTCCTAGCTGGGCCGCGCGCAGAGAGAACCCAGCCCGTGCATCTGTGTATATTTTCCTTTTTTAAACGTAAGCATAAACGAGTGTTTGCTTTTGTCTTGTTAGAAATAGTTTTCGTGGAAATAAAAATTCCATTAAAAACTGTGGAAGTAGAGTATCATTTTCCTAGCCACCTCCAACTTGTAGATTTGGATTTCATTGGTTATTTTTGCAAAATTATTAAAAGTGCCAGAGAGTATCTATTAGGCCATTTGGTGCATAACTTTTTGTGTATGTAACAAAATTGGTCAAATCAAATTGTTTTGAGTAGCCCTTGAGTAGATATGTCATTAGGGCTTGGCCTTGCATCAAGTAGAGTTTCCATCTGGAAATTCCATCCATTTTGGTAAAAGGCCAGTAGGCATTTCTAGGATCTTTAGAGGGAGTTTAGAAATGATTTTTGATGTGGATACACCTGGATGATCTTGTGCGTGCTGATATCTATGTAATCCTAGATTGGCGTGATTTTTGGAGCCATAGATTATTTTTGGTGTGCATTTCTAGTTTAGCAGTTTTCTGCTATTATTAAATCTTGTGCAAATAATTTTCAATAAATGTTTGAGTTATGAAATCTCGTTTTCTAGCATGTGTAGATGTGTTTCCCTCTTTTATTAGGATGTTTTCTTGCAGCACTATTATGTTAGGAATTTTTTGCATGTTTGGAAAAACAAAATAGAAATAGAAATAGTCTAGTATTGTTTTCTAGTCTTTTATTAAATATAATTTTGTGAGCATGTCTTTGTGTGTTTAATACCAAGGTTTTTGATGTGGTTATGTTGAGTCCACTACCATTTTGGTCCTTATGTGGTTTTGGTATCATCTATGTTAGTTGGCAGTTTGATTTGTAGAAACCATGTATAGCATTGTTTGTTTGGTTTATTTAGTTATGTTGTTTTCACTAGTATGAGTAGTTGTGTGATGATTGCTTTGATAGATTAATTTTCTCAAGTGAGACCATAGTCTTTGTGACCTCCCAATTTTTTGGTATATTAGTGGAACACCCACCGGTTCCATTGCATTTTTGTTAGGGATAAAAATCCCCTACCATACACTTGTTTACTAGTAACATATATTGTTATATGTGTGTTTAGTATTTTCCACCAAGGAAAATAGATGATTGCTCTACTTGTTTGATTGAAGTGTTTTGTAATGCTTTGTAACTCCTTGTATGTTTAGTTGAGGTACATTTTTTTACATAATGTTCCCTTGGGAATATCATGTTAAGGAGTGATTGACTATTGTTTTTATTAAATTGAGTGTTGTTTGCAAATAGAAATATTTTCCTAGTGTTGGTAATTTATGTGGATAGAAATTCCTTTGAGTGGTTTGATTTTAGGAAGTGTTTGATTGAGCGTGTATTGAGTGCATAGATACTGGTTGTATAGCATGTCACTTTAATGCTTACTATTTGGGTATTAGAAAACCTTGATTTATTAGACTTGGTTGATTCTTGCTAAGTAGTTGTTTTCATTGATTTATTTTAGTATAATTGTTTACTAGCATGTGTAAGGTGATGGGGGGATAGTAACCCGGTAGGCCAACTCCAAGGTGTAACCTGGCCCAAAGGACGCTGCGCAGGATCCGGCTAAGGATAAAGAAACTTCTGGAAGGCCCAAAGTTTGTAGGCCTCGTAACCCGGATTCTAGGTTGCGAGAAGGAAAGCTAGGGTTTGTAAGCAGAGTTCGGGTAGGATTCAAGCTGCGCCTTGGAGGGCAAGCCAGGGGGGGTACGGGTGCTTTATAAACCGGCCCCTAGGCTTAGTTTGGCAGAGATTCGCGTCATAATCGTATCACCAATTATCGAGTATCTAGTGTAATTCGAGAGTCGTATTGTCAACCTACGATTTGAGACTCGGCGAGTTGTTTGCCGGTTCCCAGATCGCTTATCAACATGTTCTCCTTCGAGCTAAACCCTCTCCCAAATACCTGTGTCGACTTGCCCCAAGATTAGTTACCCCTGGTAACATCTGCCGTGATTATCCCACGACAGTTGGCGCCCACCGTGGGGCCTGCGTCCAAAGGTGTTTACATCACGAGAGAAGCTCGGAAGAATATGGAGAACCTCGTCGTCGGCGAGGTCTACGTCAACCACGAAGGAGAAAAGATGGTGGACGATTCCGGCTGGGGGCCAGAGTCGGATCATCTCGAAACCGGATCCGTCGTAACAATCGGCCGCATCAACGTCTTCATCGGTATGGTATGTACTTCCAGCCCGAGCCCTGACAATTTTGGATCTGATTCTGTGTCAGGGGAAGCCACCTATGTTCAATCGGAAAGAGAAGAATCGGTCGGAACAACAGGTCAGATAGAAGAACTCACCGCGAAGTGGAAACAGCCGGAAGATCTGGCATGGACCCCGCGCGATCAGGTAGAAAGAGAAGAGGACACCGAGTCTATCCGGGATCTATTGGAGAATCGATATGAGAAGGACAACAGCGAAGAAGAACGGCATGAATTCACGCCAAGCATCGTACGCCGGGTTGCGGTTTACACGGCTCCCGCGGCCAACGTCAATCAAGAGAGCGTGATCGCGGCCGTAGTCGGGACGGCTCAGGCATTGAACCAACAGCAGGGTACAGCTAACCCGGTCCTGATCCGGGTTGATGGTGAGTCGGCATCCATTACCAGTCGCGCAGCCGATGAGGAGCTACAAGCAAATATGTTCGGATTCCAAGCAAACCGGACACCAGGGGCAGGTCCTTCAAATCCGCGTCACCCGGCCCTGTTCGATAACAACCTGATTTTAGATCCTACTGTCCTTGCCACGGTTATCACTCCAGAAAACGCGGCGGAACGTGTCAGAGATCTGGATGTGGCTCGTCGCGCGTTGGAACAGCAAAGAAGGCAGGTAGAAGCAGAAAGACAGGGGATGGCTGCACGGCAGCGCGAGTTGGATGCATTAGAAACCCGGCTCCGGGAGGAAACATCTAGAGTGCATCAAAGGCACCAAACCAGATTGCCAGCAACGGGCGGGGTTATTAATCCGGCTACTATGTTTATTACACCCCAGGATCAACCAATCCCAGCGGTAAATCAGGTAACTGCACCCCCGCCGGCGACAGTAGGAACACAGCCGGCAAACGAGCAGGTCGGGTTACGCCAGCCGCAGGCTAGAGTCGCAGCCGGCAATGAGTTACCACCGCCGTCACGATTCCGCACACCAGCGGGTCACTACAACAATCCCATGGACAACGTGTATGCAGCAACACTCGCATTGAATCAAATTCCTGTGAGAGAGTCGCCCCATGCAGAAGAAACCCGGCGAGCGATTGATCTGCTACACACCACGGTGGCACAGCAAGCCAATTATCCGGATCATATAAGTGGAATGCATGGGACGCCATACGCCAGTCAGCAACAAGGCAATATCCAAACAAATTCAGCACGGCGAAGGGAAGAGCAGCAGCAAATGCCACCTCCACCTCGTGTCCAGACAATACCAGCAGCATCAGCAGCGCAGGCGGTTGTGGATAGCTCCAGGGCCAGGAGAGTCGGGGCCGGATCTGTAGCGCATGGATTACCGGCGGCACCACGCCCCGCTGCACCTCCGGCTGGATCGCACGTTTCCCGAGTAAGACCAGCACCAACCACCCTCGCAGGACCCAAGTGTCTCTCGGACGACATCAGAGCTGAACCTGACCCGGAAAAGTTCAAAGAGCCAGGAAAAGTAGTGAATTATGAGCCGACCATGGATCCGGAAACGTGGTTGAGCAGTTATGAGATGGCAATGTCAATTCGCAATGCGTCCGAGAATCTTCAAGCCAAGTTCATGTACTTGATGATGTCAGAGGGAGCAGCAAAGTTATGGTTCACCAATCTGCCGGAAAAATCGATCAAGTCCTAGGAAGAATGAAAGACCGCGTTTGTTAAGCACTTCCATGGAACGTGCAGAAAGTTGTTCACTGTTGATGATTTAGAACGATGCGTTCAGAAGAAGGGAGAGTCAGCACGCAGTTGGGTGCGCCGGGTTATGGAGATACTCCATTCATCCACAGATATTCAGCCCAAAGACGCGCTACAAGCTATGGCAAAAACATGCAAGTATGTTCCTTTAGTACAATAGTTAACTCGCATGAAGTCCAGTAGGAATGCTGTGGAGGTTACAATGGGAGAATTAATGGATGCGTGCAACAAACACGCCGCAACGGACACCACAGAGGAGGAAGTTGATGACAAAAAAGCAAAAGCGAACACAAGTAGTAGTGGAAGAACCGGCAATGGATCGGCACCGAGTAATAATGGAAATAGCCAGAACAAGCGCCCGTTTGAAGGAAGCTCCGAGTTTGTAGCTAATACTGAGGCCGGGTCTTCGCGACCCAGATCTGAAGGGAATTTTAATACCGGAAATCACAATGGAGGACATTACCAAGGACCTCCAAGACCAAGCAACAGTTGGGACATATTTAGAATGGCATGCCCGAAGCACAGCAGGAACGGCAAGCCGGCTAATCATTCCTTGGAGCAATGCGCCAGCTTACAGAGATGGAAGAACGAGGAAGTAAACAAAGCCATGCGAGGTGCGGGTCGGGGAGGAGGCCCGGGTCCAGGTGGAAATTTGGGCAACGGTCCGCCCCCAGCCGGTAACCCGGCGGCCGGAAATCCGGGCAACAATCAAGGGGGAGCGGGAGGTTTCCAGGCTAACCCCAAACAGTTGGGTCAATATCATGTGCATACTACGGGAGGCTCTAACAAGGATAACAAGATACTAAAGCAGGCGGTCAACTCAGTTTCTTCTGCTGTTCCGAGGTATTTGAGGTGGTCAGAACAGGAGGTAACATGGAGCAGAAGGGATCACCCGGATAGAGTGGATCACCGGGAGTCTTAGCGTTGGTAGTGGCACCACAGGTCAATGGGTACGAGCTGAAAAAAGTCTTGATGGATGGAGGAAGTAGCATCAATATCCTATACTGGGAAACTTTTCTGCGCATGGGTCTCATGGAGTCTCAGCTACAAAAAAGTACAACAGTCTTTCATGGGATAGTGTCGGGTCATTCAGCGTGCCCTGAAGGAAAAATCGCATTGGAGGTGGCTTTTGGGGAATCAAAGGACAATTATCGAGTTGAGTGGCTCACTTTCGAGGTGGTTAAGTTGCGCAGTCCTTATCACGCATTGTTTGGAAGGCCGGCTTATGCCAAATTCATGGCAAGACCATGTTATGTGTATCTACAGCTGAAAATCCCGGGTCCAAAGAAGACCATTACCATACATGGAAATCGAGATATAGCAGCTGAATGCGATGAAGGGGATGCGGCAATGGCCGAGCAAGCCTGTAGGAAAGAGGAACTCAAGCATTACCGATCTCAAGCGGACCTGGAGGAAAGGGCAACTTCAAAAAAGCCGAGCTCTGAAGGAGAGAAAGCAAAACCCAGGGCAGAACAAGATGCTAAGATGGTGGGCTTCGTCAGGAGCGATCCTTCCAAACTGTCTGGCATAGAAGAGGAAATCACACCGCTATCTACAGCTGGCCGCGCTATGAGAACGGCACACCCGGATTGGCTAGCAAACCCGGTACTCATCATGAAAGGGCCCAACAAATGGAGAATGTGCATCGGTCGCGCCAGCCCGGGGCCGACTCTCGAGAAGAACTAAAATAGTGTAGTGGACAGCAGGTTTCATACGCACTCTTTTCCTACCCAGGGTACCTAAGGGGACTGGAAGGTTTTTAATGAGGCGGCCTGCTGACCCAAACTTTTCCGTATCAATAAAAAGATGGTTTTCAAGTCTTGTCATGGTCTTTGATTCGATTACGGGTAAGTGTTATTCATTATTATCAATACATCAGTATCATCAAAATACATCGCACATACATAGGTCTTTGGGAGCTGAACTGCTTAAACAGTAGTCACGAACCCAAAAGACCCGGCCTTGATGCCTATGAGTTATGAGGGCCGGTTACTCGCAAGACGAGTACGGCTGCAATTTTATAACCGGACAAAGGAGCCAAATTTCTTGGTTATTCTTACTTAAGCTTGATGTGACTCGCACTAAAGTGGCATGATCTGTTCGCTTACGATTACAATCAACCATGCAGCCCAATGGGATTTGCTTGACCCTGTTTTTCGTATAGATGTAACAACATGGTATCCACGCGAAAGCCGGCTTACAGTACAAGATAATCAAAAGGGTCATCTAAACCACAAGTCTATGCAGAGTACAAGGCTGATAGCCGGAAACTCACCAAGTATTAAGCATGACTTCAGTATTTACGCGAACGGCTATTGGTTTTCGGCTTGGTAAAGAGCAATTTGTCTTCTGTGAAAGGCCACACCCCCCTGACTCGTACTTTGGGTCATGGGGACTGGGGACTTCGAAACAGAAACAAACTGTTTAGCTATTGAAGCTCGAAAGATCCTAGCTTCCGAGTCTTGGGGACTTAAAGAAAAGTCCGCTTATCAAAACCCACGATACTCGGAAAACCGAGTCTCGAAAAGGGTATAAAAAAACAATCGGGTATCGAGAATAAGCTTAAGAATAAGACAAGGGTCAAGATTATCAAAAGCCGGGAGAGGCACAAAGTTATCACGAATTAAAAGTACAAAGTGACAATACCAGTAACAAGGGTGCACAGGCGCACCATCAAAATCATACTAGTTTTAAAACACAAAATACCAGACATCATCTTACTCGGCATCCTGCGAACGGTCTTCCGGGTCTTGGTCTTGGATCTGCTCCTTAGCCTTTCCAGCAGCATTACCCGGACTTTCCGCATCAGGACGGACAGGCGGAGGAACAGCTGGTGTAGAGGTAGACGGCCTTAATCCTAACTCGGCCTCTCTCTTAGCAGTTTCTTCTTTCCTCCTGGCCAGATCAGTCGCCCATTTTTCCAACATATCAAAGGGAGGGGGTGCCTCCGCCAAGATGGTTTTGCCTTCAGCGTCGTACGAGCTCATGATTGTGTCCAGTTCCATCTTATCGGCCAAAGCAGTGGCCGAGTGGCGTACGGCGGATTGTATAACTTTGAAATCCTTGGGCGTAAACTTGGAGCCGTCAGCCTTGAATTCTGGAAACCCGGATATTACCTTTGCCCGGTCAAGCTTAGGAAAATAAGCTTTCGCCAGCGTAAAGGCCCAGGTCATACCGATCCGGCAAGACGAGCGCTTCCATATCTCAATCCTTCCAGGCACCGTTGAAAAGGCTTGCATAAGGTTTTCTTCGCCCGGGTATACCTCGGAAGGCCATTTCACGGCGTCCAATATAAGCTTTGTGCCGGCAAAAAATGTCCGGAGCACAGTCTTCAGCGTTTTAGCCTTAGCAACGGCATCGTCCTCTGGAGCAGCAAGGTTCGCACCTGCAGTTGAAACAAAGGAAAGCATATCAGTAATCCTGATTATCATAACGATAAGATAGAGGCGTGTAAGCTAAACAAAAACAAAAACTCACTTAACAAGATGCGATAAGTGTCCGCAATCTGGTTCGACAAGTTTTTCAACGTGGATTGGGCAGCATTGTACTTCTTCTTGTATCTGGAAACATCTTTTTTCAAAGTTTTCATCTCAGCCTCAAGGGCTTCTCTGCGTTTTACCTCAGCAAGCAGGAGCTGTTCGGTCTTGAGTAACACCTCGTCGGACCGAGTAATTTCTGCCTGCAAGGAACGAGTGAAAGTGTAAGCCGGATATCAGGACAAGCCGAGTATTGTATGAAGTGTCGAGCGCAACTTCAGCAATTTATGCTCGGAACTTGGGGACTGGGTATATAGTAAGAGATATCAAATAATGTTACCTGATGCACTGCGGCCATACGCTCTAAGACACTTCCCTCTGAGGCCTTCATGGCGAGGAGAGCACTCATCAGCTGGTTAAAATTATCGTTACCCGAGTTAGAAGACTCGGGGGCGTGGAAGCTTGGAGAAGAAGTTTTCTTCGTGACAGGAGACGGCACCCGGGTCATCCGAATGTCGGAGTCTGGCCTTCCTCCCGCGCCCAAAGCCGCATCTTTTTCCTTCTCGCTTGCGTGCGAGGCTATTGGATACCCGGCTTCTTGCCTAGCCGGGTTCGTCGGTGACGCTTGCTCATCACCAGCTGTGGTGAATGCATCATCAGTCGGTTTATTCTCACCCCGGTTCTCAACCTCCATGTCTTCCTGGTCGCTAACAACGACCGTGGCCCTATAGAAAGTGCAAAGGTGAAGTTAGCGTATAGTCATGAAAAAGGCGATAAAAGTTCGGCATAACATCAGGAAAAGAACATTACCCGGGGTTCACTGCGAAGTCCGAAGGAAAGCCGCTGCTGGACCCGGAAGAAACTAAAAAATACCAAGCAAGGTGTGAGATTACCTTGTGAGGGAGTGTTTGGGAAAGATTTTTGTGTATGGAGAATACCAGTATGCCGAGCTGCAGGCGATGAAATACCCGGGTTAAGGGTCTCATTACCCGGGTGGTTCCGAGTCGCCCTACGTTTGGTCGTGGGTGGCTCCTTCAGTTATGGCCAAAGGGGTGATGCCAGGGTTAGCTCATGAATGATATCACGCGAACGCAAATTAAACACAAGGAAATAAAATAGAACCTGGAAGACGATTCCTTGGGGTTTTCTTTTAGATCCGGCTTTAATTGCCTGCTCCGGTTCATCTTCATCGCTGGCGGACTCCACTTTGCCGTCCTCTTCTTCCTCCTCGTCTTGGTCTTCTTGTTCTGAAAGTTATCAAGGTTATAGTATGGAAATGAGAAGTAGGGTATGACGAATTCAAGGGAACTAAGTGTGTACCTTCGTCCGAGTTAACGGCATCCCCTTCCTCCTCCGGATTTCCGGAGTTAGGAGGAGTATCAACCTTCCAGAAGTCGTTGTCGGCCTGAAGTGAAGACACCAGAACAAGGGTTAACAGTTGTATCAAGAGGAACGGATAAAGTTGAACTTGTTAGAATCAGGTCCTTACCGCGGGGGCCGGGTTCTCGAGGGTGAAGGGTTCTAATCCGGCTATGTTCCGGATTACCTCGAGCTTTTCCGTCAGAAAGCCCTTGATTGTTTTGTTGGTATCGCTAGGAGCGAAATTGCTGGTGGAGTATCGGATCGGGTCCGTGGTTTGACCCGAGTATTCGCACATCAGTTTTGCGCCGATGGAGTTGGGTTGGATACGGAAATTGACCCAAGTCTTCACCAGGTTGAGCCCGATGAGGCCTTGGGCCGATAGAATGGAGATTTTAGCCAATAAAGGCAGGATTGCCTCCCTGTCCGAGTCAGGGGCAAAGGCGTTGAAAGTTTCAGAGATGTCGAGCTGACCCTCCGAGTTACCCGGCAATTTCTTTTCGCCGGGTGGGGAGGTATCCTGGCAGTAAAAGTATGAGAGCTGTCAGTGCTTTACGTGGGAGTTGAGGGTGAGAGGAGGCATTAAGGAGTTCTTGCGGCGTTGGATAGAAACCCCGCCGCAAGCAAGAAGTGCACCGTCACCGCTTTCGCGGCACGGTTTGCACTGGAAGAGTTCGACGAAGAGAGCTAAACTTGGCGGAGTGCACAAGTAAGACTCGGAGAGAACGATAAAATGAGTGATGTTTAGAACGGAGTTGGGTCCTATGTCGAAAATGCGAAGGCCATAATGGCTTAAAACGTCGCGAAAGAAAGGATGACCCGGAGGCCGGAAGCCCCGGGTCACATGTTCAACAAAACAAATTACCTCATTTTCTGCTGGAGTAGGCCGGGTTTCATTACCCGGTACTCTCCAGTGGATAGTTTCCTGAGGGGGAAGAACCCCTAGCTCAACCAGTTCCTCTAGCTTGGCCTTGGTGACGGAGGACCGCGCCCAGTTGGCGGATATGGAATTCGTGGTCTTGGCTTTAACCGGCTGCTTTCCTTGTCTCTTGGGCGCCATGGGGTTAACCTGAAAAGGCGTCAGAGAAAAAGATGTGAGAAATGAAACTCGGAAACTGCCAGTTGACCGAGTATTGATAAGTGGTGCCAAGTTAACCTGGAAGTTAAACATGGTCCGGGTATTGCTTTGCTAAGCAAGGTACGAATTGCCCGTACATCTATAGTGAGCAAATGAGCCGGAGAGGGAGGACTTTCCGGGTGATAGGAACAAAGGCGGAAAATTTAGACGGCCCGAGCCCAAATTGGGAATTCCATTTCTAGATTTGTGGCAAAATTAATGATCACAAGTGGTAGGAGAGTGAGTTAAACTGTGTATCTTATCTATTGGGAGGGCTAGAATAAATACTAGTGACCTAATTCGGCATGACCCGAGAAATCACGGGCGGCTCGATTCAGATCTAACCTGAGGGGAAGCTAAGAAATTGCAAGGATAAATTAGAGGATGTAAAATACTTACCGGAGGAGTTTGAAGTGAATCTTTGCGGAGGCAGATGGCGCAAGCTTGGTGCCCTTTCGCGATTCTTGGCGGGCAGATCGGAGGTTTGGTGGCGGATCTGAGCGGCGGAGTAAACCGCGCTGTGGCGGAGCGCAACCGGCGACAGATGGGCTCCGGTGATGCGCGCGAGGCTTCCGTGATGGTGCTCTGTGAGCTCGAGCTTGAAAGGAGGCAGGAAGAGGAATGGGGAAAATGAGCCGTTGGAGCTAGGGTTACCTCCAAGGGCTTCTTTATAACGGCCCGGATGGAAAAACTTAGCCCAACGGGCGGAACCCGGAAATTACGGGGTAGCGGCTATCTATTTGAAATCTGCGAGATACACTTTAAGCGTGGAGCGAGGTATCCAGATGAAAAAGAAAAGGAGATCTTCTCCTTGGTATTAAGATCAATTATCGAGAAAAGTGTAGAGTCTTGGAGTTTTTATTAAGGCTTAGACCTGGAAAGTTAGGAAAAGCATTTGGAGGAGAGCCGGGTTACTACATGGCCACCATGGAGTTAGGCCCAGCCATTTATCAAAGCATTGTAACCCGGCCTCCATACACTTATGTGTTTGATATTTTTGCAGGGAATAGCCAGCGCTTCGAGGAGGAATCCGTGAAGCCCAAGCTATTCTGGGGACTACTGATGGGGGGATAGTAACCCGGTAGGCCAACTCCAAGGTGTAACCTGGCCCAAAGGATGCTGCGCAGGATCCGGCTAAGGATAAAGAAACTTCTGGAAGGCCCAAAGTTTGTAGGCCTCGTAACCCGGATTCTGGGTTGCGAGAAGGAAAGCTAGGGTTTGTAAGCAGAGTTCGGGTAGGATTCAAGCTGCGCCTTGGAGGGCAAGCCAGGGGGGTACGGGTGCTTTATAAACCGGCCCCTAGGCTTAGTTTGGCAGAGATTCGCGTCATAATCGTATCACCAATTATCGAGTATCCAGTGTAATTCGAGAGTCATATTGTCAACCTACGATTTGAGACTCGGCGAGTTGTTTGCCGGTTCCCAAATCGCTTATCAACATGTTCTCCTTCGAGCTAAACCCTCTCCCAAATACCTGTGTCGACTTGCCCCAAGATCAGTTACCCGTGGTAACATCTGCCGTGATTATCCCACGACATAAGGTGTATGTGTTGTTAGTAGGTATTTATAATCATGTGTTGCTTGTTTAGGGATATGCATCCTTGTAGTGTTGTTTGCTTCTCTAGTGTTGAATTAGTGTCACCACTAGATAGTATGAATTTGCTCTATTATGTTTGTCTTTCTATTTTATGGTAGTATGTTTATCCTAACATGGTTAACATGTTTTCACTTCTATTATTATAACTTGACTCTTTGAGTTTCTAGTTGTTATTAGTTACAGAATACATTATTCCCTATAGCATGCTTGTGTCGTAATCTTTCATACTAGTATGCTATTAGTGAACCCTTGTTATTATTATTTTATAGCTTTATTATCTCATATGATTCTTGTGTTTTATAGTGCGCCGTATGGCTTGTTACCATTGGCCGAGCCACTGGTTTGTTTGGTTATATTTCTGATTGAGTGATTCCTTAGTCCTTGTGTAGCTAGGAGCATAGCCATTAACTAGCTTATTCATTTGTGGTTTTTTTGGTTGTTTGGAATTGTCTGATTGATTTCCTTATCATGAGTGTTGCACTAGTTGTATGGTTGTGTTTAGTAGTATCTTGTTATCTATGCATTATGTTAGTGTTAAACTTGTTTGGTGATGCTTGCTTGTGTTGCTGTTAATACCCGCTGCCATGGGTATTTCTTTGAATGTTTGTAATTAATTCAGCAGTCTCACCCTTGTGACCACAAGATATTTTTAGCCTCTTAAATATCTTGGTATGAGAGTGGTATACCCACTCAACCTATGATATTTAGGATGTGGAATATGGTTTTCCAACCATAAGTAGTTTAGCAATCGTTTGTACCATGAGTGTTTGTGAGGAAGTTTTCTCGATAACTTTTTGAGTGATTGCGCTAGTATAAGTTTGCTTGTTGTATGTGTTGCTTTGGTTATTTGATTGACTTTTTGGTTCTGAGTGTGTGTCTTTTATTCTTTTACGGTGTTAGAAAACGAAGAAGAAGAAGTTGTAGAGCTGTGTGTTAAGTTGAAGATACTTCAAGGCCAGGGACACAAAGAGTTTTAAGGCTAGCGCTGTTATACCACTTATCATTATCTTTCATGCATTTTTTACTCCTGAAAGTTTTACAAAAATTTAATTATCAAAAATTATTTTTGAGTGACTACTACTACTATTAACATTATATAAGTGTTTATTATGCCAGTAGTTGAAACTTTGTGTTGCCAATCCCATAGCCACCATATGGTATTTATTACCACCAAAAGTATAAGTCCCTAAGTGGACACCTTAAAAATATGGTTTTTGCAAAAGAAACGATTTATGGAAAACCCAGTGGAAAGGCGAAGCTTTATCCACCAGAGTTTTTTTTGAAGTGGTCATTTTTGGAAAGAAAAAGTGGGTTTTTCTTCAAAAATGACAAATAACCTAGTCTTCGTCGGACAACCTTTATCATACTGCCACTCTACCCCAACATGGGCACGGGGCTTAATTTGAAACTTGCTCTTGTTAGCTTCTACTCTATCTCAATTTTCTAAAAGGGATGTGACTTCCCTCGAACCGAAATGTCGCCAAGTTATGAAACCGAAATTCTCCTCCAGGTGCGGCAGTCGGGTCTCCTGCCGTAGCGATGTGCTACGTGGTGCCGCGGAGAATAAACCCAATTGAAGAGATTGCCATATTCTAGCTTGACCATAGTCGATGGTTAGGATCAGTTATCTGATGTTCACATACTGTTGATACAGTCCGTGGATGTTCACGGCAGATATTCTCGATCTTGTGGATTGTGTACACCTCTGCAGAGTCAAACTATTCCGAATAGCCGCGTCCTCGGATATGGACAGTTGAATGGTCATGTATCTAGAATAGTGTCAATGTTTTCAAAGAGAAGTTTTGAAAAGGGATTTAAACTTGTGAAGTATTGAAAGGAGGAACATAGTACGAATGAGGTACGGATGAAGGAAAGCCGGAAGTTCTCTTACAAGAAGTTTTGCAAAGAAAAACTTTCTTTTCTAAAATAAAGTTTTACAAAAAACTCTTGGACATGCAATATCTACAAGAAAAAGAAAAGTATATTATTTTCTTTTGAAGCATCTTCTTCAACAAAGATACAAATATTTTAAAAAATCAACTATGATGTATCCTTCATATATCATGGATAGTGAACCCTATATATAGCCTACATATTCCACCATATAAGCATAATTGCATTCGATAAGCTTCATGACGGGTGTCTTGCATACTACATTCAAATGTAATCATATTGGTTTCGTCCCTCGTATTTACTTGCCAGACTCCGAGGAGGAGCCTCAGGAGGAGATCTACGAGGAGAAGTACTTCACTGATGGACTTGCGAACTAGGATCGTCTCCCGGTCAGCAGCATGTAGGTTAAAGCATGACTTGGGCTCTACTACATTGTGTGTTTTATTCTTCCGATGTGTGTGTTGAGTTGTTTGCCATGCGTGGCAGTTGTGCTAGACTTGGTCATGTGACCATGTCTCTTTGTAAGTCTTTCTCTAACCGTGTAATGGATGTTGTATCTGTATGCCAACTTGATATGTTTTTCACGATGAGTGTGATCTGGAATCGTGAATGTATACATATCGGAGGACCGTGGTTCAGGGGGACCTTACAATCCACCCAAACTCCTTGATCTCTTGGTGATTGGAAGAGAAGACCTAGATCTGCAACTCCACCAAACCAATTTAACACCATCTCTCTAATCCCTACTGGATCTTGTCACTCTTGGGTTCATTGGAACCCTAGAAGCAAGTTGGTCTCCCTAAAAATTTTAGAGCTCATAGACCGTGCCGGGAGCCTCAAATTGAGTTTTGGAGTGTGCCCCAACCTTGAAGCATCTCAAAGTCTTGGCGGCACGTGGGATTTGATGAGAGCCTCCAAGTTCTGGAGAGTGCTTCATCCTTGTGAAGCTTCTAGTTGTCGGCCTCAAGGGAAACATTGTGATTCGTTCCTCAACACATTGGTGAAATGTCAAGAAGGAGATACGGTGTGCTACCTCATGGCTACTCGGTGTTTAAGATTGGTGACACCGCACCGCTCCGACTGAGACTAGCTTCCATTGGGAAGTGAACTTCGGGATAATATCCACGTCACTTTTTTTAATATCAGCTTACCTTTACTACTGGTTGCTAGTATTACTTTTTTATTTATCAGTTGCAATCTTGTAGGTTGCTCATCATATAGGTTGTTCACCTAGTTCGATAATCTAGAGAAGTAATATTTGAGCAATCCGTAAACCGTGAAAAGAAAAGTAAAATTTGTATTTTCCTATTCAACCCCCTCGGTACTCAAACTATTTGATCCTGTCAACTTCCACCAAAACAGGAGGAAGGAAATATTTGTCTCAACCAAATTCTATCCCTTTTAAATATGTTTACCCTAAGTTTGAAAAATATAAATAATATAATACCATAGAGTATCCAAGAACAACAAGCACATGTTAAACCTCTTATAAATTTGTTAGTACTCACCACGCACACACATGTTAGTATAATGCACTGTATACATACAAAGTTGCTTAGTATATAAATTCATAGTCAATGGCAATTTACATTTTTTTTAAATAAAGGGTACTCAATGTAACGTGGAGATACAAAGTATTATACCGGTCTCTGTATAGGAGCGATGCAGACGATCGAAGTAGTCCAATAATAAATGTAAGGTAAACATGAAAAAAGTACAAGAATCAATCTGAGAGCTCGTAGAATGCCTATGGAGATGGAGGTTCAATCCAAAGATTAATATGCCACCTATATGGGATAAATACATCGATCACCGTCTCTTCCAAGCTAAAAGAAACCTTCGTAACATGTAGCAGAACTTGACGCATTGTAGAGATGACCATGAATGAAACATGTGTGTTCAACGATTGATGACCTGCATATGCTTTTGTACACATTTGGTACTATCGGAAACATACAAAAAATTTCAAGGGGCGATTGTCTAAAAGAATGGGTCGGGAGTAATTACACAAAAACGAGTAGTGTCAATGTAGTGGTACATAGAGTAGGGTTGATTACAAGAATCAAAGACCTTAGGATGTATTTTTTATTGGATTCTTTTTACATAAATATTGATGGGATCTACATGTTTTAATCTAGACGATAGGAGCAAATTGACCGGGTTATTATTTATAAGCCTCACAAAATAATTGATATCCAGAGCTAAGCTAGCGAGCAACTAACGATTGATCTAAGGGCGTGCAGATTCTCGGTTAGTTTGTTGGAATCCTCACACCTAGATTTAAAAATAAAAACTTTTCTTCAGAAATGTTTCAGGGTTATGTTACAAATATTATAAAAAGTCATAGATTATTATATAAATTACAGGTCAAAGTAACACGTTTAGAATTGTATCGATGCCATAAATCATGTTTATTTTTTCAATGAAGTGACAATATATGAAAAAATAATATTAAAGTAAATAGTAACATTTTCGACACACTAGAGATAATGTCCTCGCATTCACGAGTGCCACCATACTAGTTCACATCTGAATTTAAACATCGGCAAGGATGCATATACAACATGCCCTCCCTTGTCAGGATGATTTTTCTTGAGAGTTTATAAAAACAAATACATTAACATTAGTATTTAAGGATTTTCAATTTTCAAAAATACATTCATCACATTACTATAACACCGTAAGTTAAGACAGAGAATCATAGATGCGGGTTTAATAAGGCCATTGTATAGTTCTCCGTTGTTGGTCTTATTTTTCCGGTTAGAGAAAATATTTTTAGTATAACAAGCGAGATACATAATTGTTGTCTATCTTTTCGTGAACAAGAAACAAAAATACCTAAAACACACATGTGCACATGTTGTCCTAGGTCCCTCGCACTAAGTGAAGTACTTTATTCTTGTTCATTCGACTCACACCAACCTTTGTTCTAACTCATTATATAGGTCTATTATTTGATATCGTTCTCTACATATATATATCTACTCCCTCATGTTCTGTTCTTCTCATTCCTCTCATCTACATTATTTTTTCGGGTAACTAGTATAAATGAAAAACAAGTTTGTTTATGGTCTATAAAGATTACACACGATAGTAGGAAAACAAACACCCTAAGAACTATAGAAGAATGGCTCTTTGAGAATAGGAAGCACCGGGAATTTGTATTAATGAAGTTGTAGAGTAAAGTGACACGAAAGGGATGATGTGCCACTTAATCCGATACTCTCACTAACTCATACCCCTCGCAACTTTACGAGGCATCGAGAAGTTGCTTATATGCTCATGGCAGGTAAGCCCCATGAATAGGGATTAGAAGGTTGCGTGTTTAAAGAGACATCAAGTCTTTTGTGGGTAACCTTAGGATTTTTTGTAGGTCTATTGCTTTACAATATTGACTATGCTCTAAGCAATTATACATATTTGGGTTACATAGCTTGTTATGCGTATGTGTGAAAAGGAACGAAAGTTCTATTTTGGACATAATACATAACGGTATTTCCTTTGAAACAAAGTAAAAACCCATGTATTTTAGACTTGCGCTTGTAATTTTTTATTGAAGAAATAGATGTTCATTTAATGTTGGCTACAAAAATACAATATGTTATTTTCCAACAGGTATGTAGATAATAGTGCAGAGACTCATTTTTTCAGAAATAAAGAATTAGAATTTAGAAATGCGGCATCCGATATAGGGTAGAGCAACTAGTTGCAAATTGTAATTTCCATTTGTACAGTAACTAATTTGTGAAATTTACATAAAACTGAAATTGTCATATTTGTAATCAAAAGTTGTAGGCACAATTTCCACTTAATATGTACATATATGCATGATATTTTTGAGAGTTTCATTAAGTTGCGAAGTTTTATATATTGGTTATGTTATTTCTCAAGAGAATGAAAAATAACTATTTCTTAGTCAATGCTAAGAAACCCATCAAATGTAGTCACTAAGATTCATGCAAATACAACAAAATGTGAGATGATAGGTATTGGAAGACTAGAGATGGGAAATGATCACTAGGAGTGACTGATTCTCGGTTGACTGAGAACTAAATTATTTCTCCGTGAAGTGACATCATCAAATCGCAACTGCAACTCATGATTAGCACGAATCACGTAGAAATCCAACATGCAACATCCGTCGGAGCGTGTGAAGCTTCTAGTAATTTATTTGAAAATCGAATACGTCTTCTTCTCATACGTCAGAATAACATCATATGCTCGTTGTTCTGGGCTAGTGTTCTTCTCATATTTGGTAATTATAAACTAGATGATGCGCAAAGTCGTCACCGCAAGTCCTGAAAATGAATATTTTTAGTAAAAGAGACGTGGCACATAATTGTTGTGTTCTTTTTTCATGTGTAAGCCAAAAACTAAATATCTTAAGTAGGCATTTGCACATGATGTCCCAGGCCCCTTGCACTAACTAAACTAATTTATCCTTCTTCAATAGACTCACACCAACCATTGTTCTAAGTAATTATATAGTCTTTCATCTTTAGTCATCTTCTCCACATACATATCTTCTGTCATTCTCTTCTTCTCACTCATGTAGTCTATATTCGTTTTCTCACATAACCAGCGATGTCGGGCATAAGTTTGTTGGTAGTCTATAAGAGCCACATACGATGGAAGGAAAATAAACACACCTAGTACAAGATAAACATGAGTTTTTGAGAACCGGAGGCACCACGAATGTGCTATTAACTAAATCATGTCGGTGTATTTGTGTTCAGAAGCTCGCTAGCTAGGGACGATATGCCACTCTATCCAACACATTTCTCCATTGGCCTACACCTTCTACCAACTCTTTTTTCCCCGCCTACTACGCTACGAATCTAGGAGTTGCCAACAATTTCCATAGCTGTTCATGAGCGGTGCATGAGAACCTATGAGTTCTATGGGATTATGTCGTTATGAATCAAAATCATTAAACGAAAGCTGAAGACATGTCTGTTGGCTAAGTCATAAACCAAGACAGTTAAGAGTGTGATCATGGTAGTGTAGTGCTAGAGGCATGGTGGAACATATTTTGAAAATTTCCATGAAAACCTGTGAATTTTAGTAGATTAATTTTTAGAAGCCTCTCCTTTGGAGCCAGATTGTTCTATGGTAATTAACACATGAACGCTCCCTACCAAACACGTACCCAAATGCACAAGTTTTCAGCATTTTATTAGACTT